>CM060305.1:69421234-69423734 GCA_030674185.1 Monoplex corrugatus
CACACACACACACACCACACACACACAACGACACACACACACACAGAGCCACACACACACACACACACACACACACACACACACAGCGCGAGCGAAGCGACAGGGAGAGAGCGCGAGCGCGAGCGCTACCGAGTGACGTAGAGGCTTTGCACGTGCGCGCGGGCTTGTCGACTACTGTGACGCAGTTCCGTTTTGTTGCCGGTGGTGGCTTTGGTGATGGGTGATGGTGGTGACGGTGGTGGTCGTGGTGGTGGTGGTGGTGGTTGGACAGTAAATGAAGCTTTACTGTCCTTGTGTCTGAATTTAGCTGCTGGTCTTCCTTGTCCGGGCTTATGCCATATTAGTTTATTGTCATTATTTTATCTTCTTCGCACAATAAAAAAAAAAAAAAAGGATGGTGGGTGGGCTGTGCCTTTCTGGGGGTCACAAAACGGAGTGAAACAAGGATGCGTTCTGACGCCCACGCTCTTTTCCATCCTCTTTGCAGCAATGCTGATTGATTTATTCAGAGACTTTAACAGGGATGTACACATCAAGTCCCACTCAATTTATGGAGAATTTAAGCAACAACAAAAAAAAAGGACTCAAAGCCCACTGCTGGAATTTCCCTTCGCCGAGACTGTGCGTGCATAGACTCTCACGAGGGCGTCCAGGGCAGCACTGACCAATTGCTGAGGCCTGAATACGCGTCGCATTACTATCAACCTCAACAAGACAGAGGCCGGCCTTAAAAGCTTCACAGACAGGGGCCTTACCATTAGCTCAGCAATGCGCAAGACAGAGGCTATATTTCAGCCCAGAGGCTGCCCTTACAATTAGCCTCAAAAAGACAGAGGCTGGCCTTACCATTAGCCTCAAAAAGACAGAGGCTGGCCTTACAATCAGTCTCAAAAAGACAGAGGCTGGCTTACCATTAGCCTCAAAAAGAAAGAGACTGGCCTTACAATCAGCCTCAAAAAGACAGAGGCTGGCCTTATCATTAGCCTCAGCGAGACAGAGACTATATTTCAGCCCAGAGTCTGGCCTTACAATTAGCCTCAGCAAGACGGAGGCTACGTTTCAGCCAACATCATACCGCCTCTGAATATCATCAACAACAGGACTATAAAGCCTTTTTTTTTTACATGTTTTTGTATAATGCTTTAATGTCCTTAGCTGTGTTTAAATTTGTATTCAGGTTTGTTTGCTTTTTTAATTCCTGTGCGATAAATTGGATGGAGTGGTCAACGCCAGGGGCATCTCCTTAGATTACGTGCACGAATGCATTGATATGTGTACTTAATTTTTTTTCTCCTTTTTTTTGTTTTTTTGTTTTGTTTTTTGTTCCGAGTTGAAGTATTGTGCATGTTTTGAAACGATTATAGCCTCTGGTGTGGCTGAACGCGTCGGCTGGGCTTCAAATATCAATAACAGAAAAACAACCAAAACTGTGCCGCATGGGTAGTTTAATGAGGAGTAATTGACCTCCTGATGCTGAGTTGGCGCTGCACATCTCCGAGGCTAGCACTACCTTTGGAAGTTTGACCAAGTGGTTGTGGTCAGGCCATGATAGCATCAGGCTCGCCACTAAAGCTGCTGTGTACACTGCAATGTTATAAGCACACTGCTGTACTGCCGCGAGATGAGAACTGTGAACGCCTACGGCGACACATTCAGTAGCGGGAACGATTTCACCAATAGTGCCAGAACTAGATCTGCAACGTCACACGGCAAGACTGAGTGTCCACCCTTCAAGTTTTGAAGAAATGTGACTCGTCAACTATACAGCTTCTACTCGTCAAATGACTAAGTATAATTTCTAAGAAGAATGTTGAGAGTTCCATGGACAGCGAAGAAAACAAACGAGACAGTCTTGAAGGAGGCAGACACAAGAAGAACATTAATAAGAACATTAATAAAGAAGATTAGGAAAAGACGACCAACATTTATAGGACATATAATGAGGCAAGAGAAATTAGAGCACCTAGTGGCAACAGGCAAGCTGGAGGAAAAGAGAGCACCAGGTAAGACGCAGGGAGAAAATATTGGACAGATCTCTAGAGTGGCAGAGGACAGAGAGAATGGGAGATGTACTTGCAGCGACAAGGGATATATTCGTATGGAAGGCCATGATCGCCAAAGCCATGTGTGTGTGTGTGTGTGTGTGTGTGTGTGTGTGTGTGTGTGTGTGTGTGTGTGTGTGTGTGTGTGTGTGTGTGTGTGTGTGTGTGTGTGTGTGTCTGAGAGAGAGAGAGGAGAGAGAGGGAGAGAGAGTGTGTATGTGTGTGTGTGATGTGGTGTGTGTGTGTCTGTGTGTGTGTGTGTGTGTGTGTGTGTGTGTGTGTGTGTGTGTGTGTGTGTGTGTGTGTGTGTGTGTGTGTGTGTGTAATCTATACGGGAATGGTTTTCAAAGTGTGTGTGTGTGTTGTCTGTGTGTCGTGTGTGTGTGTGTGTTTGTCTGTCTGTGTGTGTGTGTTGTGTGTGTGTCTGTGTGTGTGTGGGGTGTGTGTGTGGTGTGTGT
>CM060305.1:69446234-69453734 GCA_030674185.1 Monoplex corrugatus
GAAACAAGTTAAACGCTTTAATGAACAACAACAACAACAACAACAACAACCACTACTACTACATTAGAGCAACCACAACTGCTGCTGCAACAACTGTTACAACCGCAACTAATGATAATCATCAAAAACTTGATACTTGAGAAAGTTTCCTCCGTTTCTAGTACAGCTTATCAAAAACAACACGCAACCGCCACTAACCATTCCACCACCACCATATGCCCGTGGGAATGCCGGGGGCTCTTTCAGTATAAATAGAATCCCAGCCTTCTGGAAATTCTGTGCTAGAAATTTCCTCTTTTCTGTCACTCTCTTTGTTTCTCTGTTCCCCCTTTGCTTTCTGTCATTTCCTTCTATCATTTTCTGCCTTGCTGGCCCATTTACCTGTATGTGTTCGGTAAAGTTTTACGTACTTTCTCTTAAGATTTATAATGGGGTACATTCTAAAGTGCATTTGTGACTCTAGGGAAGTGAGATATGCAGAAGAATTTTAGGTAATTTAGGCCTGTTGTTTTTATGTTTTAATGTCCCTATGTTTCAATTTGTATTCAGGTATGATTTTTAAATCCCTAATGCGATAAATTGGACGGAGTGGTCAACGCCAGGGACATCTTAGATTATGTGCGCGAATGCATTGATATGTGTACTTAATCTTCTTTCCCTTTTTTTCCCCAATGAAGTATTGTGTAAGTTCTGAAAAGGTTATAGCCCCGATATGACTCTACGCTGTCTACTGGGTTTTAAACAAAAACGACAACAACAACAATAACACCACCATAAGCACTACTACCGTCACCACACCACCATCACCTGTTCTACCACCACCACCAAGTACCACCATCACCACTACCAAGTGTCACCATCACCCCTACCACCATCACATTACCACCACCGCTACTACTACCACCACCACCACCACCAGCGCCGCCATCACTACCATCCATCCATTGTTTAAGATGAGGCTCAGGAAGAGGAAGAGGAACAAGGAATCGATGTTGGGATCGATAGGGCAGACACACACGCACACACACACACACTCACACACACACACACACACACACACACACACACACACACACACACACACACACACACACACACACACACAGCATATCGCTCTCTCATCATCCCACTACACCAGTACATACATACACCAACATCCGGCGCCTTGTTCTCCCTCACGGGGCCTCAACAGTTTAATTGGGGATACGCTATTGTACTAAAACTGGTCTTCTAAGTGATCAGCTTTAACATAACTGTTGTTCTGGTGGTGTCGCTGTAAGATGAAGTAAATCCTACCCATCCCCTCCTCCCCCCTAGCCCTTTCTCTGATTACTTGGGATGGTTATCCCCGTTGGCCATATCACCTGAGGTGGGTGCTGACGTAGACCGGAACATCAATCAATCAATCAATCAATCAATCCACCAACCAATCAACCAATCAATCATTCATTATTTCATTCATTCATTCATTCATTCATTCATTCATTCATTCTTTCATTCATTCATTATTTCATTCATTCATTATTTCATTCATTCATTATTTCATTCATTCATTCATTCATTCATTTAATCAATCTCCACATGATCCGCAGCAACGAACTCCAGACAGATATGTTCACTGCTTTGCTCTGTCACGGTGGAATTACGTAACTGCTATTTAAGAAGTACAAGACAGAGTTAAACAGACTAGAGCAGACGAAAGGGAGCTAAATAAACCCGAGCAGACGAAAGGGAGCTAACTAAACTCAAGCAGACATCTCCACCACCATTTTTAGAAATGGCAAAGAAAACGAACAGAAAAACAAAATGCCTAGGATGCATCTTGTGACCCCAGACACCAGGTATCAACCATATAAACCGTATCATTCCCCGAGTGATTAAATTCGATTTATACTCATCCTTAAATGCTAGTCCGAAGATGCAATAAATTGAAGGGGCAACCCTTCTGTAAGAGTGCAAAGCAATATTTTCATTATTATCCTGGTGAGGAATGCATGATGACAAATTCATCGTTTTATGACACATAAACCTGTCCTTATATTCCAACGGGACAATTGAATTTGGAGACGTGAACGTATTAACCTGACTTCGAGCCCTCTAAATCCGGATATCATCTCATTTTTACAGACTGGCATGAACGTAATTCACTTCCATTTTTTGCCACTTTGCAGTAGCACAGTATCAAACATCACTTCTGAATAAAGTAGAATCGATCCATACAGTCAGGACAATCTCTTTTGCGGGTTCATATCTCGAAATAGGATTTAAGCATTATAGAGATGTATTACTTTAAGAATCGTTTGACTTTCGATTCCTTCAACCTGTTCACTATCTTCGTGAACCGAATGAACTGCTTTTTGTCGTCACACAATGCCACTTGACGACAAGTTTGCCTCTGATCTTTTCACATGGGTGTGTCGGTTCCGTTGACAGCCGTGGACTCAAGATCTGATATCTTGAGTTCAATTCCAGCCCGCAACATTAAAACACTGGCCTGATCGTTGGCCATCTCAACGTTTCTGTCATTCTGGTGATGTCAGCTTAGTGTTTCTCAAGTCTTTCTCCCCCTCTCCCTATTCCAAGACCTTACCAGTGCATAGGGTTTTGCGCAGGCTCAGGGAGTCCGCCAGATAACTGCTGCTGGCAGGTTTGGGTGGAATCGTCCGAGTGGTATGGATCTTTCTTGAACAAACTCTGTAGAAACTCCCAACTCCATTGTGCAATGCATCCATTGTAGCAGTCTATAGACTTAGTATTTTACTAACTGACTAATGACTTTGGCATGGTATGCATCAAATGGCACATTGTTACCTTAGTTGTTTGATGTATCCAGAGTCTGACTCCTGCACCCTGTCCATCAGCATACTGCATTGCCAACCGTGCTAGCAAGGCAAAAACTTAACCCTCTGATTCCCTTTGAGGGAATCAAAGTGTTAAGTTTTTACAGTTGGTTGATAGGGTGCAGGAGTCAAATGGTTAAGGTAATTCAATTTTAACACTTTTGCCCCATCATCTGTCCAACAACTTCCTGCAAGAAGCTGATGGATAGGTTGACAGAGTGAAAGGGACATCCTCTGCCATCTAAATCAAAATGACTGCCAGTGTTTCAAAACTCCGTTGTGACGGGCCTTGCCTCAGGGCCGTTACTGAGGTTGCCTTCAGAAAATTTGGGGTGTGTGGGTACTTGTCGTTTTTGTTGAATAACATCTCTCATTATTGATAGAATCACAAGAAATTTCAAATACTTATGGTAAAATGATTCGGCAGTTTGAATATGACAAAATAATGTCTGTAAATTGAAGTATTGAATATGACAAAATAATGTCTGTAAATTGAAGTATTATTGAATATGACAAAATAATGTCTGTAAATTGAAGTATTATTGAATATGACAAAATAATGTCTGTAAATTGAAGTATTATGAATATGACAAAATAATGTCTGTAAATTGAAGTATTATTGAATATGACAAAATAATGTCTGTAAATTGAAGTATTATTGAATATGACAAAATAATGTCTGTAAATTGAAGTATTTGTAGAATAAGTGATTATTTGGCTTTTTTTTTTTTTTTTTTGGGGGGGGGGGGGAGTAATTTATTTTTTATAATCAATACAAGTATCATCATACCCATCACTGATTCAGTAGATTTGTTTTAAAGCACTACTATATCTGTTTCGTACTCCTCTGAATCACATTCTTCCTCAGAAACTTCAATTTCATCATCACAAGGATTTTTGTCATCAAAGCCGAGCAGTTGCTTGATTTCCTCACGCGTGAGACCACATTTTCTTTCCATTTTTTGTTTTCAGATCGGCTAAAAGGTTGTTCTGTCAGCGCGCAAAACGTCAACTAATCGTTAGCGGAAGAAACCAAACATGGGCGTTAACTCCCAGATTAGTGTCGGGAGAATTAAAACCGATTACGTATCTTTAACTGGTGAAACTACGACCGATGCTTCCCGTCCACAATGGTTGCTAGCGTGTAAAACTGTTGATGTTTCCCGTCACGAATGTGTTAATTAAGCAAATAGACACCAGAAATATTAGAAAATACAATGAGAAATTGTACTAGACACAAACACACGCGCTCTCACGAGCGTGTGTGTTTACGTGCGTGCGTGCGTGTAAGCATGTGTGTGTGTGTATGCATGTGTGTGTGTGTGTGCGTGTGTGTGTGTATGTGTGTGTGTGTGTGTGTGTGTGTGTGTGTGTGTGTGTGTGTGTGTGTGTGTGTGTGTGTGTGTGTGTGTGTGTGTGTGTGTGTGTGTGCATGTGTGTGTGCACGAGCGTGTTAGTACTTCCACTTCAAACGTATTATCAAAACCTAAACATACAATTTGGAAGAGGGTACAAAATTGGCCCACAATAGGTTAGTGTTGAACAGAGATGTTTGCGAGAGAAACACACACAGACTTCTTCCATCGCTTCAGTCTCTTCTGTTGGAAAATGCAGTATACAGAACATCTTCAGACTGTAAAAGCCTATGAAGCCTACTTCTACTTCGATTCAAGTATGTTTTATATTTTACACATATATCTTCAAGCCTTTAAGCTTATTACATTTTCTTTTTTCGATTCGAGTGAAAAGAGAAAAAAACTACTACGCAGAAAGTTGTACTGTTGGTTTCAAAGACCCTAAGCCTATTCCAGCTCGACTCTTCTGCGATCTTGTGACTGTAAATCTGATTCCCAAAGGACACTGTTTCTCCTACGCGGCATCTCTGTGACATTTGTGAGTCGTGGAACCAAGTACGAGTGTCGCACTTTATCTCTGTGATCGTCAAATAATAACCGCAATAGGAAGTAATGTCTAACGCAATACGAGTATTGTTACATGATACCCGTCCGTTACCATCCTCCCATTTTTACACAGAAAGAGGGAGAGAGGGAAAGAGAAACAGAGAGAGAGAGAGAGACAGACAGACAGACAGATAGAGACAAAAAGAGACAGACAGACAGACAGAAAGACAGAGAACAGAGAAAGACAGAGAGAGACACAGAAACAGACATACAGACACACACACACAATTAAAGAAAGAGACAGAAAGAGAAAGAGAGAGAGAGAGAGAGTCAGACAGACAGGCAGATAGAGAGACAAAGGGAGACAGAGAGAGAGAGAGACAGCGAAAGACAGAGAGAGAGACAGAGACAGAGAAAGACACAGAGAGAGAGACAGATCGATAAGAGACATAGAAAGAGAGAGAGAGCGAGAGAGAGAGAGAGAGAGAGAGAGAGAGAGAGAGAGAGAATGACACTTTAACCTATTATTGTCAATATCCTGCCAAGGCCCTTACTCAAAAGAGTACAATCCAGTTTACAACACTGAAGTGTCGGGTGGAAAAAACAACTCCATATGTAGAATCTAGTCTAGTCTATATCTTGCATCTTCGCAGACACCTAATATCTGTTATTTGTATAATCCTAGTCATGCAGAGAATGTTATATGTAGAGAAAGATACAGACATAGAGAAACAGAAAGACAAAGGTAGAGACACAGTCAGATACAGGGACAGAGACAGAGACGGAGATGTAATATACACCAACACGAGGAACATTTGAGATGATTTCCTCAGAACTCGAACTCTCTCTCTCGCTCTCTCTCTCTCTCTTTCTCTCTCTCTTGCTCTCTTTCTCTCTCTCTCTCTCTCTCTCTCTCTCTCTCTCTCTCTCTCTCTCTCTCTCTTTCACTATCTTTTTTCTTTGTTTCTTTCGGTGTCTCTCTTTTTCTCTCGCAAACACACACACAGACACACAGACACACACAAATACACAGACACACGCACACACACACAACATGCACACATTAATACACATAAACACACACACACACACACACACACACACACACACAAGAGCAGTCCTTCTTTCTGACACTTATCCCCAGAGGCCACCGTATTTCCAGGAGCAAACTACACCCACCATCCTAACTCTCCACAGACAGAACCTCAGCATACAAATGTCTGAAGTAGGGCTGACCCATCACGTCCTGTGAGGCCTGTAAAGCGCTGTGTGTGTGGGCCACCTGTCAAGTCCAGTCTGGCTTGAAGCTGACCCCTCTTTCACCGTCCAAGCTTCTGACAGGGGATTCAGAAGATTCCCTCGTGGTAGAAACTATACTGTACTTTCATTCCTTTTATTTTCATTTTTGCATTTTATTCTATTTCATTTTATTTAGTCAATTAGTTTGTATAATCTCAGTCATGTTGAGAACGTTATTTGGAGAGAGTGATACAGAAAGAGAGAAAGAGAGAGAGAGAGAAAGAGAGAGAGAGAGACAGACAGACAGAGACAGAGACAGACTCAGAGACAGAGACAGACAGAAACGCAATATAACACGAGGCACTTTGATATTTCTCTCTCTCTCTCTCTCTCTCTCTCTCTCTCTCTCTCTCTCTCTCTCTCCCTCTCTCTCTCTCTCTCATTTTCTGTCTCTGCCTCTCTCTCAGTCTCTCTCTCACTCAGTCTCTCTCTCTCTGTCTATGTCTGTGTCTGTCTGTCTATGTCACTCTATCTCTTTGTCTCTCTGTCTCTCTCCTTCTGTCTCTCTCTCTCTGTCCGTCTTTCTGTCTGTTTCTGTCTGTCTGTCTGTCTGACTGTGACTATCTGTCTGTCTATCTGTCTGTCTGTCTGTCTCTTATGCAAACACACACACACACACACACGTACACACACACACACACACACAATACACACACATACACACACACACACGCACACACACATACTTTTCAAGTTCAATTGCAGTCCTCCATTCCAACTCCTGTTCCCAGAGGCCACCGTATTTCCAGGAGCAAACTATACCCACCATCCTAACTTTCCACAGACAGAACCTCAGCATACAAATGTCTGAAGTAGGGCTGGCCCATCACGTTCTGTGAGGCCTGTAAAGCGCTGTGTGTGTGGCCACCTGTCAAGTCCAGTCTGGCTTGAAGCTGACCCCTCTTTCACCATTTCGAGTCTGAGAGCAGTAACGTGCCCTTCTTACACAGCAACACTGTAGTTTGTATGAGTTCTATTACTAGCTCACTCTTGTCTGACAGAAACATACAGGAAGGTCGTGGATACAGGATACGGATACAACAAGGGGTAGAAATTTGATTAATGATATATCCAGGGTAAATTTACTGAATACTCGTGGATATGGTGACGCAGGATAAGGGTTAATCGATGACAAAGCAATGTCGCACTTCATCTCTGTGATCGCCCAATAATAACCACAATAGGAAGTAATGTCTAACACAATACGAGTATTGTTACATGATATCCGTCCGTTACCATCCTCTGATACTGAGCTGAGAGTGATAGGATTAATCTTGATGATTTCAGTCTGTGCTTTTTGTTCAATGTTGGTGTTAAATTATCACTTTTCATCATTTTCTTTGTAGTAGTAAGACCGTCTTTCTAATCAAAATGACATAACAGTGCAAACGGAGTGACCAGGTAGCCAGCTGCCAAATAGCCAACACGTTAGGCTGACAACCAGCTATCTGTACTTTATT
>CM060305.1:69461234-69466234 GCA_030674185.1 Monoplex corrugatus
ATTATAACAAGCTGTATAGTGCATAGAATAAAAGGAGTAGGAGTGAAAGCCAGTCTTTCATACTTCCTCTTCTTTGTACATACAAGTACTACACTGGCTTTTATCTCTAGCCCTTCTTTTTCTTGCTACAATGCTATTCCCTTCTCCTCTTCTTTATACTTGTTACACTGTCTTTTTATCTCTACATACTACGTCTTTGTATACTTGTTACACTGTCTTTCTATCTCTCCAGTTGGACAAGATGATCCTTTTTACACACTGGAACATTTTGCGATCCAGTCCCACTACAGGTGAAACCTTTGACAAGCGCCCTTTGATCGTCTACAAGAGAGACACCAATCTCCGCGACTTGCTGGTGCATTCGAATCTCAGCAAACCAGTCAGCCAACCTCCAGGAACCTCTCCATGCAACAAACCTAAATGCAAGACTTGTCCTTTCTTGTGCTCAGCCACCACAGTCAAAGGCCCCAAATCTCATCTGAGAATTACAAAACATTTCAACTGTCAAACTTATAACATTGTCTACTTGATCAGCTGCTCTAAATGTTCCCAATTGTATATTAATGAAACTGGACGCACCCTTGACACACGTTTCAAAGAACACTTGGCTGATATCCGCCACCAAAGGGATAAAACTATCCCCAATCACTTCAACCAATCAGACCACTCAATCAATGACATCCGAGTGAAAGGTCTGTGGCTTCTACACAATAACAGCACCATAGACAGGAAAGACAGAGAATCCCACCTCATAAATAAACTTGGAACACGCAAACCACATGGTCTTAATGACAAACCATGAGTAACAAAATTCAGACATGCCGTTTCATGTCTCTTCCTGTTCCCACGCCTACCAGATTCTTGGCACCGGGCACAATCTACTCCCTTATCTCTTGGCTCTTGCCCTGTGCCTTCTTCAGAACAGGGCTATACCCATATAGCATGGCCACTTCTCAAAATTGCAGAACTCATCTCACTTCCCTTTTGACATCATAGTTGCCTCCCCTCTCCCCTTTTCTTACTACTGCTCATGATGACATGGGCATTCCATCTCTTACCCACTGGACGAGGCGGCAGGGAAGTTTTTAGTCCCGTTTTTATTATCCATTGTTTGGTGTCTGTGATTTGTCTGTGACCGTGCGTTCGCGCTTGACAAAGGCTAGTTGGCCGAAAATTTGCGCTTGTTTTGTTTTGTCGTGTTGGAGACGCGCTTACATTGGTTTTCTTGTTCTTCTGGTTTGTGTTTGCTTGGGCTTGGGCAGTCAATCTTGTTTTGGATCTCTACATACTACGTCTTTGTATACTTGTTACACTGTCTTTTTATCTCTACATAGTACGTCTTTGTATACTTGTTACACTGTCTTTCTATCTCTACATAGTACGTCTTTGTATACTTGTTACACTGTCTTTTATCTCTACATATACGTCTTTGTATACTTGTTACACTGTCTTTTTATCTCTACATACTACGTCTTTGTATACTTGTTACACTGTCTTTTATCTCTACATACTACGTCTTTGTATACTTGTTACACTGTCTTTTTATCTCTACATACTACGTCTTTGTACTTCCTGTCTTTTTACCTACATACACTTCCTTTATACTTCTCCTTCTTTTATCTACATATACTCCTTTCATACCACACTCTCTTTTTACTACTACATTACTACTCCTCCTCTTGTATACATATACACTTCTTTATCTCACATACTCTTTTATACTTTTACACTGTCTTTTATCTCCTCCTCTTTGTATACATTGTTACACTGTTTTTATCTCTCCTACTACTCTTTTCATACTACATTCCTTTCACTGTCCCTTCATCTTTTACATACTACACTTTTATACATTTCCGTCTTTTTCTACATACACTTCTTTATACTTTCCTGTCTTTACTATCTACTACATTTCTTTAGTACCTCCTTTGTTAATACACTGACTTCCTTTCATCCCTCATCCTCTTTTACATACTACACTTCCTTTTATCTCCTCTCTCTTTTATACTTTACACTTCTTTCATCCTCACTCTCTTTTATACTTTACACTGTCTTTCTATCCTCCTCGTCTTTTTACTGATTACACTTCCTTTATCTCCTTACATACTACGTCCTTTTATACTTACACTGTCTTTTCATCTCACTACTACTCTTTTTACATTTCTACACTTCTTTATACTCTCTACACGTCTTTGTACATATTACACTTCTTTATCCTCCATCCTCTTTTAATACTTTACACTGTCTTTTATCCTCATCTCTCTTTTTAATACTTTACACTGTCTTTTTCATCTCTACATACTACTTCTTTTTTACTTTTACACTGTCCTTTCATCTCATCCTCTTTTACATACTACTCTTTTACTTTCCTTCTTTTATACATACTACACTTCTTTCATCCCTCCCTTCTTTTTACATTACATTCTACGTCCCTTTCTTTTTACAACTCTTTTCTTCATCCTACCTCTTTTACATATACACTTTCTATACATCCTCTCTTTTTACATACTACACTTCCTTCATCCTCTCTCTTTTACATACTACACTCCTTCATCCCTCCTTTTTTACATACTACACTTCCTTTCATCCCTCCTCCTCTTTTTACATACTACACTTCCTTTCATCCCCTCCTCTTTTTACATACTACACTTCTCTTCATCCTCCTCCTCTTTTTACATACTACACTTCCTTTCATCCCCTCCTCTTTTTACATACTACACTTCCTTTCATCCCTCCTCCTCTTTTTACATACTACACTTTCTTACATCCCTCTCCTCTTTTTACATACTACACTTCCTTTCATCCCTCCTCCTCTTTTTACATACTACACTTCCTTTCATCCCTCCTCCTCTTTTTACATACTACACTTCCTTTCATCCCTCCTCCTCTTTTTACATACTACACTTCTTTCATCCCTCCTCCTCTTTTTACATACTACACTTCCTTTCATCCCTCCTCCTCTTTTTACATACTACACTTCCTTTCATCCTCCTCCTCTTTTTACATACTACACTTCCTTTCATCCCTCCTCTCTTTTTACATACTACACTTCCTTTCATCCCTCCTCCTCTTTTTACATACTACACTTCCTTTCATCCCTCCTCCTCTTTTACATACTACACTTTCTTACATCCCTCCTCCTCTTTTTACATACTACACTTCCTTTCATCCCTCCTCCTCTTTTTACATACTACACTTCCTTTCATCCCTCCTCCTCTTTTTACATACTACACTTTCTTACATCCTCCTCCTCTTTTTACATACTACACTTCCTTTCATCCCTCCTCCTCTTTTTACATACTACACTTCCTTCATCCCTCCTCCTCTTTTTACATACTACACTTCCTTTCATCCCTCCTCCTCTTTTTACATACTACACTTCTTTTCATCCCTCCTCCTCTTTTTACATACTACACTTCCTTTCATCCCTCCTCCATCTTTTTACATACTACACTTCCTTTCATCCCTCCTCCTCTTTTTACATACTACACTTCCTTTCATCCCTCCTCCTCTTTTTACATACTACACTTCCTTTCATCCTCTCCTCTTTTTACATACTACACTTCCTTTCATCCCTCCTCTTTTTACATACTACACTTCCTTTCATCCCTCCTCCTCTTTTTACATACTACACTTCCTTTCATCCCTCCTCTTTTTACATATACACTTCCTTTCATCCCTCCTCCTCTTTTTACATACTACATTTCCTTTCATCCCTCCTCTCTTTTTACATACTACACTTTCTTACATCCCTCCTCCTTTTTACATACTACACTTCCTTTCATCCCTCCTCCTCTTTTTACATACTACACTTCCTTTCATCCCTCCTCCTCTTTTTACATACTACACTTCCTTACATCCCTCTCTCTTTTTACATATACACTTCCTTTCATCCCTCCTCCTCTTTTTACATACTACACTTCCTTCATCCCTCCCCCTTTTTACATATTACACTTCCTTTCATCCCTCCTCCTCTTTTTACATACTACACTTCCTTTCATCCCTCCTCCTCTTTTTACATACTACACTTCCTTTCATCCCTCCTCCTCTTTTTACATACTACACTTCCTTTCATCCCTCCATTTCTTTCAACGTTCAACACTGAGTTTTATCCCTCTTCCTCTTTCTTTATGTGGCATTGCATTTCGTTCCTCCTATTTTTTAAAACTACTCCAGACATTTCAATGTATGTCCATTAATAGTAAGCATATAATTTACGTTCTGTGTTCTGTGTGTCTGGCTATTTGTTTGTCTGTTTGTCTTCTTTGCCTTCACCTTTCTTGATTTCTCTATTCTTCTTTGCTTTTATCTCTTTTGATTTCTCTATCATGTCATTTGATGTCTAAATCCGTAGCTCTTTCATCTCTGTCTTTGTCTTTCTCTAGAGTTCTCTCTCTTTTTTTTTTTTCTCTCTCTCTCTTTCTCTCTCTCTGTTTCTCTGTCTATCTGTTTGTCTGTCTCTCTTCTCTCTGTCTCCCTGTCTATGTCTCTCTCTTCTCTCGCTTTCTGTCCCTCTGTCTCTGTCTCTGTCTCTGTGTCTGTGTCTGTGTCTGTCCCTTCTGTCTGTCTGTCTGTCTGTTCCTCTCTCTCTCTCTCTCTCTCTCTCTCTCTCTCTCTCTCTCTTCCCTTGTCTCTCGTGTGTGTGCAGGCCTGTAAGCGCCTCAGCCCACGTTCTGTGTACACCATGTAGATTATCAAAGATACATGCTAAAAAAAACTCAGTCATTTCAGTGGCGCGCGCACGCGCATGCGTGCGTGCGTGCGTGTGTGTGTGTGTGTGTGTGTGTGTGTTGTATGTATGTATGTGTGTGTTGTTGTTGTTGTTGTTTTTCTTTGTTTTGAAATATGAAAACAACTAGCATGCAAGCAACAGCATGTTTGAAAAAAGGGCTTTAAGATAATAGCTTCTGCCGCTGGAAAATCAGTATAATTATCATTATTACTAGCATTAAGCATAGCATTTGCATCATTTCTCTACTTTTCTAGTTCTGTCTTTGCCTCTC
>CM060305.1:69496234-69501234 GCA_030674185.1 Monoplex corrugatus
TTTAAATAATGCCAGAAGTTCCTGAAAAAGCTCTGTAGGCACATAACGTTCTGAGTTTTGACAATTTAGGGGAAGGGGGTTAGGGATTAGGTGTGTGGGGGGGGGGGGGCATGTGACTTTGATCTTGGAGTTTTATCTTTCAAGTTTGAGTTTTAGCGACTCTACAACAGTCCATATTTTGTTTCCAAATCCGGTAATGATACATGTTTTAACAGCTGAGAAATTTTTTAACAAATTATATCATAAATACAGACACAGACACACACGCGCACACACACACACATACACACACACACACACACACACACACACACACACACACACACACACACACACACACACACACACACACAAACACACAACACACACACACACATACACACAAATCTCTAGTCAATATGAAACATCCTTCTTAAATAAAAGGAAATTGAAGCAGTGGGTAAAATCTAAACTGATTCAGGATGATCCATCTTGAAAAGACTATTGCAGCCAGTCTCTTAATCATTTCAAAAAGTGGAGTAAAGAGAACACTGCAAGATTTCACGGACAAACCACGATACTGCTCGAAACTTTTTCGGTCTTGGAGAGTATGTGATCTTCATTTATCTTCATGACTCTATTCTCTTCTGTAATCTTGTCTTAGACTGTTCTCAGTTTTACTGAATTACGTCGGCAGAAGAGAACTAGTTTGTCTGAAGACAGATAACAAGTCCAAGCAATCCACAAAAGATTCACCCTTTGACTCCTACAACCTGTCCACCAGCATCCTGTATTGCCAACCATGCTAACAAAGCAAAAACTTAACTCTTTGATTCCCTCACCCTATCCACAAGCTTCCTGCAGAAAGCTGGTGGATAGGGTGAGGGAATCAAAGAGTTAAGGTTTCGCTTTTTTTGCTGTTGGTGGATAGGGTGTTGGAGTCAAAGGGTTAACTGTACTGAGATGTAGAAATGGGGAAGCAGACTAATCGGTCTGAATTGAATACAGCTTGTTGCTATTCATTATTGCCGTTAACCCTTTTTCGCTTATGCAGCCAATCAATCAGCTTTTCGCCCCTCATCCCATACCATAATCCCGTAGGAGGCTGGTCCTCGGGGTTAGGGAGTGAAAGGGTTACATTCCATGACCCCAGTCTGATGCCTGAAGAATTCAGTAAAAAAAAAAAAAAGATTATCCTCCGGTGCTTTGACCTGCAGTCTACCTTTTGCCAGACTCTGGGACGAAAATTCCAGACTCCTGTTTGCATAATCGACCCGAGTACACACGGTACATACGTGACCATTCTTTGAAAAGACGTGGACTTTTTGTTGGGGGTTTCTGTCTCATTGTTTGATCCAGCGAAAGCCCTAGGGGTGGATGGGGTCTGTGGGTGGAAGAGTGACTGTTCAGATTCATCCACCATGTGTTGATCATTATCATATTTCTTTTGTTGCATTTAAAACAGAAAAATTAGAGATGAAAGAAAATTTTACTAAGCAGACAGATAAGAGAGGAGAGACAGAGACAGAGACAGACAGAAGAGAAGAGAGAGAGAGAGAGAGAGAGAGAGGAGAGAGAGAGAGAGAGAGAGAGAGAGAGAGGATAGGGTGAGGAAGTCATAGGATGAAATTAAATAATGCTTCAAGCGTTCTCTTTGGGACAGAGTTTTGTAGATCCCATATCCACCAAACTCTTCCAGTTCAAGTCTTTTGCCAACACATAATTTTTCTTCTTTTTTTTGCACAGGCTCAAGGAGTTTATCGGACGACTGCTGAGAGATTTGTGTGTAGCGCATATGAAATTGTCCGAGTGCTATGAATCCCTCTTGAACACATTCCAAACTCCAAACTCAGCTTGCTGCTTCTCTATTCTCCGTTTCTTGGTCTCCCTTAGGAAAGAGAGAATCGAATGATGTTTACAAAACCAAACCAAACCAAACCAAACAAAATAGAAATAGAAAAAGAGAGAGATGGGGTGGGGGTGGGGAGAGAGGCAGAGAGTGAGTGAGTGAGTGAGTGAAAGAGAGACAGACAGACAGACAGATGGACAAACAGACAAGACAGACAAACAAGACAGACAGAGACAGACAGATTGAGATAGAGAAAAAGAGGACAGACAGAGAGACGACAGACAGACAGACGGAGAAAGAGAGAGACAGAGACAGAGACAGACAGATAAAGAGGGGGACAGAGAGAGAGACAGGGAGACAGAGAGAGAGAGAGAGGAGAGAGAGGGAGAAGGGGGGGAGGGGGAGAGGGAGAGAGAGAGAGAGACAGCCAGCCAGTCAGCCGCCAGCCAGCCAGCCAGACAGACAGACAGAAGACTGCAGCCAGCTGCCAGTAAATTAGACAGGCAGACAGACAGTCAGACAGGACGATGGGGGGGGGGGGGGGGGCATCGAGAAGACAAAAGATTCAAATTGATCCACCTTAACTCCACTGGCTGTCTTGTTACCCTCCTTTTCTTTTCTTTTTTCTTTTTGCATTGCTTTATTTCTTGATGTATTTTAATTACACCGACACAAAGAAAACCAGCCGGGTCTGAAAGCAGATTACACAAGTAGTCCCACAGACGAGATGTTCCACTGAGTTTTAGAACTACAAAAAATTAGAACTGCTGGAATTTGTTCATGAGGAATTCATCACACTCGGACAATTCCGTATGCGCTTCACCTAAACCTGCCAATGATCATAGTATCAATTCTTATCATTCTCATCGTCATCATCTTCGTCACAGTATTAAAAAAAAAAACTGTGCCAGCTTTTGTGGCCATTTAAGTGGAGTAGAAAATGGGGGTGGTGGAGGGGGAGAGAAGCATAATTAAAATCAACCTATCTGGCCAATGTTTTATACCAGCGCAGCCGGAAAGAAAGCCACGCTCTTCACGATTTTCGGCTGCCGTGGGATCTTTAGCGTGCGCGGACCAGAAGGTATTTGGTTTACCTGAAAAGAGCGCAAGGCAATATATTTTTTTTTGTTTTGGGAAGAGGGGTGGAATAGGGGAATCATATTTTTTTACCTAAGTAGGTGGAGTAGTGGGAGTGGTGGTTAGTTTATTTTATTTTTTGTTTTACCTATTTAGGTTGATTTTTGCCGTTGTTATTTTGCCATGGATACTTTTTTTTTTCCATTGTCGTCTGTGTGTTTTCACGCGCACGCTAAGTGCAATCTGTACACGGGATCTGAATTAACACTTGATCTGAAAGCTTAGCACAAGACCATCATCTACGGACTTCAATTAATCACATCATCTGAAAGATGAACAACCATACAATCATCAAAGGATTGCCATTCATCACCTCATTAGCACCCAGACCATCATCCATGGATCTCGATTTATAACCTCACCTTTGGAACATTATTTGATTATCTCGAATGATCTCTGAGGATCTCGAATGATCTGAGGATCTGAAATGATCTGAGGATCTCGATTTACCTGAGAATCTGAAATGATCTGAGGGTCTGAAATGATCTGAGAATCTCGAATGATCTGAGGATCTGAAACGATCTGAGGATCTGAAATGATCTGAGCATCTGAAATGATCTGAACATCTGAAATGATCTGAAGATCTGAAAAGATCTGAGGATCTGAAAAGATCTGAGAATCTTGAATGATCTGAGGATCTGAAATGATCTGAGGATTTCGATTTACCTGAGCAGCTGAAATAATCTGAGTATCTGAACTGATCTGAGGATCTCGAATGAGCTGAGGACCTTGAATGATCTGAGGATCTGAAATGATCTGAGGATCTGAAATGATCTGAAGATCTGAAATGATCTGAGGGTCTGAAATGACCTGAGATCTCGAATGATCTGAGGATCTGAAATGATCTGAAGATCTGAAATGATCTGAGGATCTTAAGATCTCGAAAGATCAACTCATCTGAAAGATTAGCACTCAGGTTATCATCTAAAAATTGGGGACGGGAGAACAATCCCTATCTGGTCTATCCAAGAATTGAATCCAGGGGTTTTTTGCTGCATAGGCCACAGTTCCACTTGACTTGAGGACAGCCCAAGGTTGGTGTGTTGTTTGGTTTCCAGTTACTATTTGAATCCTGATCTAAAATCCTATGCCTGCCCAGACTATTCGAATACGAATTCCAGACCGGTGTTTGAGTTATCGATCTGAGTGCACTGTGAAAACGTGACTGTTCTTTAGATTGATGTGCATGTGAACCTTTGTTGTCTTTCTTTTGTATGTTGGTCTCCTTTGATCTGTTTTTAAAGGGGATTGATCTCTCTCTTCTCTCTCTCTCTCTCTCTCTCCTCTCTCTCTCTCTCTCTCTCTCTCTCTCTCTCTCTCTATCTATCTATCTATCTATCGATCTATCTATCTTATGTCGCCTCCCTCCCCTCTTCTTCTCTCTCTCTCTCTCTGTCATTTTCTTTTCTCTCTCTCTGCTCTCTGTCCTCTTCTGTCTCTCTCTCTCTCTCTCTCGCTCTCTGTCTGTTCTGTCTTCGCCTCCCCCCTATATATTTATATATATACATTATACATATACTTCTTCATTTTATATTATTATTTATATATATATATTTTATATATTGTGTGATGTGTGTGTGTGTTGTGTGTGTGTGTGTGTGTGGTGTGGTGTGTGTGTGTGTTGTGGTGTGTGTGTGTTGTGTGAGTGTGTGTGTGTGTGTGTGGTGCGTGCTGCGTGTGTTGTGTGTGTTTGTGTGTGTGGTGTGTGTGGTGTGTGTGTGTGTGTGTGTGTGTGTGTGTGAGCTCATAGCGCGTTGGTTGAGCGTTGGTTCAATGCCAAGGATCGTGAGCCCAGTTAACGTATTGTCGTTCCTGAGGGTGCCAATGCGAATCGACATTGCTTCCACAACTGAGTAGTGATTCAATAAATAGATATTATATATATATGTATATATAATATTATATATATATATATATATATAATTTATAAATGTCTGAGAAAATCCATCTTGGATGTAGTTCCATAACTGTGAAACACTAGGAATTGTTCTGCCTGATGAGCGTTACTAGAATTCTTTCCTCACTAGGCGTCTGT
>CM060305.1:69506234-69508734 GCA_030674185.1 Monoplex corrugatus
CTCTCTCTTTCCTTTCCATTCCATTCCTTGACCGATGTGGTTTTTGTTGTACCATTTTTCCCCTCCTGCACAGCTCGTTATCCGTGGTTTGCAAAGTTAAACAGAACCTTGAACAAAGTTTTGTCACTTTGTCGATAGCTGTTTTTTAGAGTTAGGAAATGAGGCAAAAGACATATCGATAAAGTAGGTTGGTGTTAAGTTTGATTGTGTGTGTTTGTGTGTGTGTGTGTGTATGTGTGTGATGTGTTGTGTATGTGTGTGTGTGTGATTTGTGTGTGTGTGTGTGTGTTGTGTGTGTGTGTGTTTGTGTAGTGTGCTGTGTGTGTGTGTGTGTACGTGTGTGTTTTGGTGTGTGTACGTGTGTTGTGTGTGTTGGTGTGTGTGTGTGTTACGTGTGTTGTGATTGTGTGTTTGTGTGTGTTTGTGTGTGTGTGTGTTTGTGTGTGTGTGTGTGTGTGTGTGTGTGTTTGTGTGTGTGTGTGGTGTGTGTGTGTGTGTTCGTGTCTGTGTGTTCGTCTGTGCGTATGTGTATGTATGTGTGTGTGTGTTGGTGTGTACATGTGTGTTTGCATGTGTGTTTGCGTGTGTATTCATGTGAGTGTGTGTGTGTGTGTGTGTGTGTGTGTGTGTGTGATGTGTGTGTGTGTGTGTGTGTGTGTGTGTGTGTGTGTGTTGTGTGTGTGTGTGTGTGTGTGTGTGTGTGTGTGTGAGTGTGTGTACGTTGGTTGGTTCCTTGGGTTCGTTTTCATCCATGTTACTTTTTTCTTTATTGATCATTTGTTTTCGTTTTTGTTTTGTTTTCTGGTGTGTTGTCGTTGTGTTGCATCTTTCTTTCTCTCTTTCTATGTCTTTTTTTTTCATTTGGTTTGGTTTAGGTTTGATTCATTGTTCTCTTTTGTTCTGTATTAGAAGATGCGCCGTTGTTTTTTATTCTGTTTTCTTTTAACACAAAGAAGACAAAGACAGAGAGAGAAGACAGACAGACAGACAGAGACAGAGAGAGAGAGACAGAGAGAGAGACAGAGACAAGACAGAGACAGAGAGAGACAGACAGAGACAGAACAGAGAGAGACAGAAAGAAGAGACAGAGAGAGAGAACAGAGAGACAGACAGAGAGAAGACAGACAGAGACAGAAGACAGAGACAGACAGACAGACACAGAGAGACACACCAGACAGAGACAGACAAACAGAGACAGACAGCACAGACAGACAGAGAGAGACAGACATACAACAGACAGACAGACAGATAGACAGACAGACTGACAGACAGACAGACAGCAGACATAGACAGACAAAACAGAGACAGAAGACAGACAGAGACAAACCGACATAAACAGACATACAGAGACAGACAGACAGACAGACAGACAGAGACAACCGACATAAACAGACATACAGAGACAGACAGACAGACAGCAACAACAGAAACAGAAACAGAAGACAGACAGACAGACAAATAGACAGACAGAAGAGGTACAGAGATCTCGAGAGGACCCTCTTCACAATCAGGCAGGAAAGCTATCTCAAAGTATCAAAAGGTCAGACGCGTCTAAGCCTCCCAAACCATCTCCGTAACTAGCATCTCAAAATAGCAAAAGCTGATTTTCTTTTCAAATTCTCCGGCCTGGCTACATCAATTTTTATCTCATGTTTCTGCCCGTCCTCGTTGCGGGGGAAAAGTATAATCATAATAATAAATATGTCTACGGACGGCAGTCTTGACATTGGTTCTACGACCGACTGAAGACTATATATATAAGAGGAAAACAAGAACAAGTTGGAAAAAGAGGGGGGGGGGGGGGGGGCGGAGGGGACAGAGAGGGAGAGAGAAAGGGGTGGACGGAGACAGAGAGACAGAGAGAGAGACAGAAACAGAGACTGAGAGACAGAGACAGACAGACAGACAGCAGACACAGACATAGAGGGAGAAAAGACAGACAAAGAAAGAGAGAGAGGGGGAGAGGAGGGAGAAAGAGAGAAGGGAGAGAGAGAGAGAGAGAAAGGGAAGACAGACAGACAGAACAGACAGACAGAGAAAAACAGAGAAAGAGACACAGAGAGAGAGAACCGACAGAGACACAGACAGACAGACAGACAAAGAGTGAGAGACAGAGAGAGAGACAGAGAGATAAAAGAGAAAGGAAGCAGGAAGAGAGAGAGAGTACAGTGAAGACAATCGAGGAGACAGAGAACGAGACCCAGATAGAGTGAGTAAAAGAAAAAGGAGACAGAAAGACAGACAAACAAACAGACAGACAGACAAGCAGGCAGGCAGACAGACAAAGACAGAGATAGATACAGAGAGTAAAAGTGGGTGAGAAAGAGAGACAGAGAGAGAGGGGGGGAGAGAGAGAGTGACAAAGAGAGAGACAGAGAGAGAGAGAGACAGAGGGAGACAGACAGACAGAGAAGAGACAGACAGACAGAGAGAGACAGAGACAAAGAGAGAGAGAAAGAAACAAAAGGAGAGAGAAGACAGAAGACAGACAGAAACAGAC
>CM060305.1:69511234-69513734 GCA_030674185.1 Monoplex corrugatus
TCGTCTTTTCAAGGTCCAAAGAAAACTTAATTAAGCTCGCAATGTAATATCGGCAATGCAGTGGCATTCAGGAACTGATGGAACACACGATCAAGACCCACATAAAAAAAATATACGAGAAAGACCAGTGTATGTTGCGGTTGGGTCTTCTATTAACTTAACTTTTGGACTCTCGCAGCCTGTTTACCAGCATCCTGCATTGTCAACCACGCTAGCAAAGCAAAAAACTTAACCCTTTGACTCCCTAACCCTATTCACCAGCATCCTGCATTGTCAACCATGCTAGCGAAGCAAAAACGTAACCCTTTGACTCCCTAACTCTATCCATCACCATCCTGCATTATCAGCCATGCTAACAAAGCAAAAAAAAAACCCTTAAACCTTTGACTCCTTAACCCTATCCACCAGCTTCCTGAATAGGGTTAGGGAGTTTAAGGGTCAAAGTTTTTGCAGCTGGTGGATAGGGTGCGGGAGTCAAAGGGTTTAATCTCGACAAACGTTTTTTGTTGTTGTTTTTTTGTTTTTGTTTTTGTTTTCTCTGTTTACCTGTTTCCGTTTGTACTGATGAACATCGCTTGGCCTCCGCTGAGATGTGCTTTGTGGAGAAAGGCTGAACGATGAGACAAACTCGATGAGAAAAACTGTTTCGTATCTTTGAGCTTCCAATCTTTTAATCAATCTAAACCAGAGGTTTGTCAGTGGTAGTTTGTGGATGGATACGGTCTGGGGTTTTTCCCCCCCAGGGAATTAAAGACAGTAATCACCTGGCGAATGGACGTAACCTATTTCAGGACATCGATAATGCCAGCCACTGTCAGAAATCAGTACCAGCGTTTCGTAAACAAGGACGCCTAAGGGCTCGCCTCCCTCACACCCAACTGGTCATACCCGTGCATGAGTGCGCCGGTATACACACACACACAAACACACAAAAACACACACGCACGCACGCGCGCGCTCACAGACACATATATATATATATATTTATACATATTACATACATATATACATATATATACACACACACACACACACACTCTTTCCACCACCACCATCACCCCATGCCCCTCATTCCTACTCCTCCCTTACCCACCCCATCCACCCACACCCACACCCACACACACACTCCTCCCCCCCTGGAACACACACACACCCTGGAACTCCCATCCCCACCTTCCCAACACACCCACACACAAACAAAACCACAAGAGCACGCACGCACGCACGCATGAACAGAAGAAGCACGCGCAAGGACAAAACTGGAAACCACACAGAACATTTCCAGCGAGCCCGAAAGGACCACTTAACATTGGCCACCTGACAGTGATAATTATGTTTGTGCGTGTGAGCCGTGCCTGGCCAAATCTCACAGCCACCGCCATTGATCGAACGCAAAGATGGGGGGGGGGGGGGGGGGGGGGGGGGGAGGGGGGGAGGGATGAGGTTGGGGAAGTGAGATGGAGCGAGAGGGAGGTGGGGGGGAATTGGCGGACACGCGCACTCACTGATCACACCGACACCGACGAAAGCACGTGCGCGTACGGCATTAACCCTCTGACTCCCGCACCCGGCCCACCAGCATCATGATTTGTCAACAATGCTGGCAAAAGCAAAAACTTAACCCTTTGACTCCCTCACCCTTTCCACCAGCTTCACACAGGAAGCTGGTGGAAAGGGTGAGGGAGTCAAAGGGTTAATTTTTTTGCAGTTGGTAGATAGGGTGCGGGAGTCAAAGGGTTAAAAAAAAAACGGGGAAAAGGAGGGTTTGAATGGAGACGACGTGGACAGAAATGAAAAGGGATAATCATAGTAACAATCAATGTTTAATTATCGGACCTGTTCATGTAGGCTAATAATTATATACACACAATTACGTATCCCCTCCAGCGCGTGTGTACTGTAGGTGTATGTAAGCGTATATGAATGTATGTATATATGTGTGTGTATGTATGTATGTATGTATGTATGTATGTATCTATGTACGCGTGAGTGCGTGCGTGCGTGTCTGTATGGATGCTCTGTAAAGTATGTATGTATGTATGTATGCATGTATGTATGAACGTATATAGTATAAGCCTGTATTTGTTTTGAAACTTTTATAGCCCTGATATGGCTCTACCCAGTCAGCTGGGCCTTAAACAAAAATAACAGTGACAATAAGGTATGCATGCATGCTGGTATGTGTGCTGTTATGTGTACATGTTTGTTCTTTACAATGTTTCTTCGTCCTGCAAAGAACTTCTATTTTCTTAGAAAGCACTGAAGTTGTATTTGAATTTCTAACTAAAAAAGCGTATTCATTCATTCATTCATTCATTCATTCATTCATTCATTCTCATTCGTTCATTCATTCATTCATTCATTCATTCAATTATCTGTTTATACATTTATCTACTTTTATTTAGTTCCTGTTAATTGTGTATTTATATGTTTGTTCTGCGGTTGACCTTCTTTCAATACAGTAAAGACATAAAAAATATAATTATGTAGTACATGTGAA
>CM060305.1:69526234-69531234 GCA_030674185.1 Monoplex corrugatus
ACTCAAGATCTATTACCTCGAGTTCAAACCCAGCCCAAGATATATATGTATACATACATATATGTATATATATACATATACATATATATGTATGAAAAATGTGTGTGTATATATGTGTGTGTATGCATATGTATATGGATATCTAATATATATATATATATATGCCAGTAATTAAGTATCTGACAGATTCTCGAGGTGGCGGTATCGCCATCCTCTACAACGACTCACTCCATTCCTGCCTATCTTTCTCGCAGTCTCTGCCTTTCTCCCATCCTTCTTTCGAGCACGTTGAAGTATCCTTCCAATCCACCCCTCACCCCATCACCTTCTCCTGTGTCTATCGACCTCCACCTAGCTCTGCCAACAAACTCACCACATCCACGTTTCTCTCTGACTTTGACCAACTGCTTGACCACTACTGCCTCTTACCTGGAAATCTCATCATTCTAGGTGACATCAATGTCCACTATGACAACACTCACCGTTATGACACAAGACATATCATCAACTCTCTGTCCAATCACAATATGACTCAACACATTTCTGAACCAACCCATCGAAAAGGTCACATTCTTGACTGGATCATTTCTCGTGATCACCACAATTCAGCTACTGACAACTGCTTAGTTCTTTCTACCCGTCTAACTTCAGCCCTTCCATCTGACCACTCTGCAATTCTCTGTTCTCTTGACATTTCTCCTCCTTCCCGTACCACGCGCACAGTGACTCGACGCAATCTCAAATCTATCGACCTCTCCACATTTTCATCTGATGCCTCCCGTCTCCTTTCTGAAAAGTCACATAACCTTGCCGATGAATTCTATACTACTCTCCACCATCTTCTGGACACTCATGCTCCAGCCACAACTCGTCTTTTACCTGACCGCCCCCCTACCCCCTGGCTCACTCATGAGATTGCCTGTGCAAAACGTGCCCGCCGCAGAGCAGAACGCCGCTGGCGCAAATCCAAACTCACTGTACACAGGCAACTTTTCCAAGCCTCTAAAACAAAAGTATCCACCCTCATTGCATCTGCAAAAACAAGCTATTTCCAAACCAAAATCCTGAATGCCTCTTCTTCAAAAGAACTCTTTACAACCATGAATCATCTCCTTGGCACACGAAAAGATTTACCTCTCCCAACAAAACATTCAATTGAAGAACTCCCATCTGAATTCTCCAACTATTTCACCACCAAAATACAAACTCTTCGTGACAGGCTTAACAGGACACCCTGTCAACCATGCCCACCTGACCCTTCCTTCTCTGGCACACCTCTTACTACTTTTACCCCAGTCTCACAAGAAGAAATTTTCAACACAATCAGATCCATGTCCTGCGAACTGGATCCTCTTCCAGGTTCTCTCTACTCCGACTGTCTCCCTACTCTCCTCCCATTCATCACTGACATCATCAACACTTCTTTTCAAACTGGAACTGTCCCAGATTCTTTCAAGTCTGCTATTGTTCACCATCTCCTCAAGAAACACAATTTAGACCCAAATGAACTGAAAAATTACCGGCCTATCTCTAATCTCTCTTTCTTGTCAAAACTCCTTGAAAAAGTCGTCCTCAACCAGCTGAACTCTCACCTGTCTGCCAACAATTTCCTCAATCCTTTCCAGTCAGCCTACCGCCAGTGCCATAGCACTGAAACTGCCCTACTACACATTCTCAACAATCTCCTCCTTGCAACTGATACTGGCAAAGTCTCTCTCCTCACACTCCTTGATCTGTCTGCAGCCTTCGATACCATTGACCATGGTATTCTCCTTTCTAGACTTCATCATACTTTTGGCATCTCTGACATTGCTCTCTCCTTTTTCACTTCGTATTTATCAAACAGAAAACAAACTGTTCTCATCAATGGCACTTACTCTCAACCTGCATAC
Organism: Monoplex corrugatus; assembly: GCA_030674185.1. Taxonomy (NCBI): domain Eukaryota; kingdom Metazoa; phylum Mollusca; class Gastropoda; order Littorinimorpha; family Ranellidae; genus Monoplex; species Monoplex corrugatus. Next base: position 69,528,127 of record CM060305.1, read on the forward strand.
CTGACCTGTGGTGTTCCACAAGGATCTGTCCTTGGCCCTGTTCTTTTCACTCTTTATACCTCCCCCCTGTCCACCATCATCAACTCCCACTCTATAAAACACCACTTCTATGCTGATGACACCCAACTTCAAGACAGTGACTCACCTGATAATATACAGCGCCTGTTGACTCGCACCACTGAGTGTTACTCGGACATTAAGAACTGGATGTCGTTCAACAAACTTCAGCTTAATGACGACAAGACAGAAGCTATCCTCATTGGCACCCGTCAGAAACTTTCTCAGCTGCCTCCTCTTTCTCTCCCATTATGTAACACATCAGTCCCAATTTCTGATTCAGCTAAAAACCTTGGTGTTTGCATTGACTCTACCCTCTCCATGAACAACTTTGTTTCTCCAACTGCCAGATCTTGCTACTATCATCTCCATCGTATAAGCCTGATCAGGAAGTATCTCTCTGTCGAAACAACTGCAAAACTCGTTCTCTCCTTCATAATGTCTCGCATTGACTATTGCAATTCACTCCTGTCTGGTCTTCCTGCCTCCACCATTCACATCCTACAGCGCATTCAAAACAATGCTGTACGCCTTGTACTCAAAAAGAAAAAAGCTGACCACATATCTCCTCTCCTGGCACAACTTCACTGGCTCCCTGTATCAAAGCGCATACAGTACAAACTAGACACCATGTGCTACAAAAGCCTCAATAACGCAGCCCCCGATTACCTGTCAAGCCTACTTGAGATCTATGTTCCCTCACGTACCCTCCGCTCTGCCTCCGATCCTCTGACTTTTCGCTTTCCACGCACTAAGCTCAATACCTATGGTCCACGAGCCTTCTCCGTTTCTGGTCCACTCTCCTGGAACAAACTTCCTCTCTCAGTCCGTCAGCAACCTACTTTTGTCTCCTTGAAGTCCGCTCTCAAAACTCACCTTTTCTCCTCTGCATAAAATCCTAACCTCACTCAACCCCCCTCTGCAGCCTGTCTCCGCTCGGAGGGGAATCACTTTATTTTAATATATAATTGTATATGATATGCTCTCTATAATTTTCCATTGCTTTTATTCTTGCTTTTATTGCTTTTATTCTTTCTCCCCATTTATAGCCATGCGTGTGTGTGTGTGTGTGTGTGGTGTGTGTGTGTGTGTGCGCGTGTGTGTGCGTGCGTGCGTGCGTGCGTGCGTGTGTGTCTGTTTCAGCGCTTAGATTTGATTTTGTCGAGATTTTGCGCTATATAAATATTGTAATTATTATTATTATTATTATTCGTTGAGCCTGCGGGAATACCATTATGCGCTGGCAAGGTTTTTGAAATGGGGGGGGGGAGGAGGAGGAGAAGGAATGGGACCTATGAGACTCTAAGCTTCCACCACCAGAACGGCTGGAGCATTAACGCTTTGTCTTCCGCACCCTATCCACAGACTGCAACAACTTAACCCTTTGACTCCCTCACTCTATCAACAAACCTCCCGTAGGAAGCTGGTGGATAGGGTGGGGGAGTCAAAAGGTTAATTTGTTTTGCTTTGCTAACATGGTTGACAATGCTGGAAGCTGGTGAACAGGATGCAGGGAGTCAAAGGGTTAAGCTAAGATGGGCAGCGAGTGAACAGGCCAAGTTTCATGTTGCAGGCTGGGATTGAACTCGGAGACATCAGGTTTTTAGCTAGCAGTTCTGCCAGCAGAGCCAGCAAGTCTATAGTACAGTCAAACTTTAATGATCAGTGTCTTTTTTATGTTCATCCTTCAAAACACACTCGGGTTTATTGATGTGTAAATCAATGCTCGCCAACTTCAGTATACACATGTACTGACCTGTCCACTTTCAACCTCATCCCCCCCCCCACCCATCCTGCCCATCTCTCTCTCTCTCTCTCTCTCTCTAGCTGTCTCTCTCTTTCTTTCTGTCTCTCTCTCCGTCTCTGTCTGTCTGTCTGTCTCTGTCCTGTCTCTGTCTCTGTCTCTGCCTCTCTGTCTCTGTCTGTCTGTCTGTCTCTCTCTCTCTGTTCTGCTGTCTGTCTGTCTTTCTGTTCTCTTCTCTCTCTCTCTCTCTCTCTCTCTCTCTCTCTCTCTCTCTCTCTCATAAACGTTTGCGATGATGAAGAGCGTGTGCACGTTTGCGATGATGAAGAGCGTGTGCATTCATTAATGGCGTTGTTATCAGTTGAATTATTGCTTTCACTGTGGTGCTGCTTCTCCCCAACCCCCCCCCCCCCCCCCCCCATTTCCTTTGGTACTGTTATGACTGGGTTTTTTTTAATCATCATGATAAAGAAGATGATGGTGATGATGATGATGATGATGATGGTGATGATGATGATGACGATGATGATGATGATGACGTGTCGACGACAGTGATGATGACGGTGATGATGATGACGACGACGACGACGACGACGATGATGATGACAATGATGATGATGATGATGATGATGACAACTACTGCTGCTAAAAGGATGGACTTCCGTGAAGCACTAAGATTGTAGTATGGACACTAAAAGCAGCGTACATATTTCTTCTGTCTGGCTGTCTGTCTGGCTGGCGGGTGCTGGCAGAATGTGCTTGTCTCTTCCTACTCTCTCTCTCTCTCTCTCTGTTCATTTCCTCCTTTCATGGTTTACGAGACATCTCTGACCAGAGTACATACAGGGCCTTCTGCTGCCGCTTCCGATTGGCAGGCGCCCGGCTAGTCTGCTGACCTCCCGTCGCCCCCACCCACCCAACCCCAGCTCGACTCCCCCCTCCCCCCCCCCCCCCTTCTCAGTTCCCGAAAGGATTAATATTTGAACAGTCCTACTATTAGCCCTTGACAGAGAACACGACAAACAACAGAAGGACAGACGATTGGCGGGATAATGCCTCGTGGACGCTACGGCGAAATAATAGTTTTCCAAAACGAGGGACTCAGATTTTTCAACGGAAATTTTTCTTTACAAAGAGAATCACTGCCAGGGACAACCTTGCCAAAGTAGAGTAAATGTAAGTACGGTGTTACAGCCACGGAAGAGGGAAAGAAGGAATTGTCTCCATTTGCAAAGGCAAAGAACATCATCACCATCATCATCATCATCATCATCCATCATCATCATCATCATCATGTGCCGTGCAGT
>CM060305.1:69538734-69541234 GCA_030674185.1 Monoplex corrugatus
CAGATGTTTTTGCATTGTAGCCTAGATTGTGTTCCATTAACAGATTGATACAAATATGACAATAAAAAACGAGACAGTCTTGATGGAGGCAGACACAAGTAGATCACTCATAAGGAAGATTAGGAAAAGACAGGCAACATTTATAGGCCATTTTATGAGGAAGGGGGATTTGGAGCACCTGGTCACAACGGGAAAACTGGAGGGAAAGAGAGCACCGGGTAGACCCAGGGAGAAAATGCTGGACGGACTTGCAGAGTGGTTGGGGACGAGGAGGGTGGGGGAGATGCTAGGGGCAACGAGAGATAGAGACAAATGGAAATCCATGATCGCCAACGCCATGCGGCAGGGCACCTGATGATGATGATGATTTTTGATGGAATTTCAGGTTCTTAACGGCTAATGACGCTTATGCGCTGGCTTAAGGCTTATGCCACAATTATTTGGTTCTTGTGCATCACCTGACACCAGTGGCATCAGCGCATATGGAATTTTTACTCCGAGCAGGGAAACGTCATTTAGAGAATCTGATTCCGAACCATTCATGGTAAAAGAGCAGAACGAACGACATATAAATTATTCAATGCATCCGCTTCAACAAAGCTTGAGTGCCTTGAAGGGTAGGGGTGGGTGGGGGATATTGGTAATGATTTTATCCCCCCCTGCTGTTGTTCTGCCTGTGTGAACATTATTTTGTCATTCAGGATTTTTACCCTGTTTATGTGGCAGTAGGAAGAATATGTGAATAACAGATGCGGTCTTGTGAAAAGTTACTGTTAAAATGATTTTGTTGTTTGTTTGTTTGTTGTTGTTTTTGTTACTGTTGTTGTTGTTGTTGTTATTGTTGTTGTTCCTGTAGTGGTGGTGGTGGTGGTTGTGGTTGCAGTTGTTGTTGTGGTTGTGGTTGTGGTGGTGGTTTTTGTTGCCGCTGTTATTATTGTTGTGGTTGTTGGTGTAGTTGTGGTTGTTGCTGTTGTTATTGTTGTTGTATCTCCCTTTGAGAAAAAAATAACGTTTCATATTACCTGAACAGGAGGGAGGAATGTGTGTGTGAATGTGTGTGAATGTGTGTGTGGTGTGTGTGTGGGTGTGTGTTTTGTGGTGTGTGTGTGTGTGTGTGTGAAGAGTGTGTTGTGGTGTGTGTGTGTGTTGTGTGAATGTGTGTGTGTGTGAATGTGTGTGTGTGTGTTGTGTGTGTGTGTGTGTGCGTGTGGTGTGTGATTATGTGTGTGTGTGTGTGATTATGTGGTGTGTGTGTGTGTGTGTGTGTGGTGTGGGTGATTTGTGTGTGTGTGTGTGTGATTATGTGTGTGTGTGTGTGTGTGCGTGTGCAGGCGCGCGCGCCGAGTGTGTGTGTATGTGTGTGTGTGTGTGTGTGTGTGTGTGTGTGTGTTGTGGATTTGTGTGTGTTGTGTCTGTGTCCTGTGTGTTTGTTGTTTCTGCTGATTTTGGTGGCAAGTACTGGCCTGTAAATATACAACTAAAACTTAAGTTTCTTGTTTTGTCTTCATTCAAAAATGAAGCAAACAAAAAACAACAACAAAACAAACAAATCAAAAACCGGAGATCGTGGTTATATGCGTGCGTACGTGTGTGTGTGTGAGTATGTGTGTGTGTTGTGTGTGTGTGTGTGTGTGTGTGTGTGTGTGTGTGTGTGTGTGTGTGTATTTGGGGGCTCGCGCATGTGTTTGTCTATGTGTATGTACCGGTATATGTCTGTCTGTTACAAAACTGCGTTAGCAAGATTTTCCTACTACCCTGTTGCCTTGGTGCGGTGGTTAACGCAACAGACTATAAACTGGAAGGTTAGGGGTTCGAACCCCATCAGTCGTATCAATGTAGAATTTTTTCAGCCTCAAGCATGCAGCTACCGTTCTGCTGGAGTAGAGCACGCTATGAGCTCACAGAAAAGTCTGTGACTACACACACACACACACACACACACACACACACACACACACACACACACACACACACACACACACACACACACACACACACACGTGTAAGCACAGACACACACACAACACACACTCACACACAAACACACACACACACACGCACGCGCGTGCATACACACATACGCACGCATACATAAGTACACACACACACACACACACACACACACTCAAACGCACAAACAATCTTTTTCTGTTCTTCTAGTAGTCAAGATATTGATTTTTTTTTCAAAATGATAACAAAATTGAAAAAAAAAAATGAAACGAACCTTAGTCAAAGCTGCACAGACGTAAATGTAACCATAATGTAACCGTCTCTTGCAAGATCCACCCAATTACTCATCCATCCATCCACCAGTTCAGTATTGTTATCCACATTACTCAGCTCAGTACATAACCATTTCACACAAACAACGGAACCTGTTGCATGAACAATCTATGATTTCAGTCCCAGCCCGCAACATTAAACGCTGGCCTGTTTGCAACCCATCTTAATTAAAATGTTTCCATCATTTCGGTGGTGCCAGCTTAGTATTTCATAGATC
>CM060305.1:69553734-69556234 GCA_030674185.1 Monoplex corrugatus
AATGGCTTACAATTCCTTTTAAACATATATGTGCGGGGCCCCTTTAAGTTTCAGTTTCAGTTTCTCAAGATGTCTCCGCGCTCGGAACGAATTCCATATGCACTAACGTCACAGGTGCCATGTGTATGGTGATCACGGCACAAGCCTTAGGCCTGTACATAAACCCATGAGCTGGCCAGGTCCTGAGGCCCTATCTCGACTATGTTTTGCCTAGTCTATATTTCATACTGGTATTTTATCAGCCTACCACTGGAACAATCTTGGTTACATGTAAATGACATATGTATGTGTGTTATTACCTTCATAAAAGGAGCATATATATAAAGCAAATAAATAGATAATTAAAGATCTGAATCACAACACAACTAGCTATTCTGTATGAACTCGTCTCACATGATAGAACCCCCCACCCCCCACCCCCCAGTCAATGCCCAAATGCTCAGCTGTATCTCAACTAGGTGAAGACAATATTTTCTTAATCATAGGTAAGTAAGTAAATAAGTACATGTAAGTAAGTAAGTAAAAGCAAGTAAGTAAGTAGGTAAGTAAGTAAGCAAACAAGCAAGTGAGTGAGTAAGTAAGTGAATAAGAAGTAAGTAAGTAGGTGAATAAATAAATACAAAATAAAGGAGTATGTAGATATAATAAACAACTGAGAGATGAAAATAACAAATAATAGCAAATACATGTATATATCCACATGCCCGATCACAGACATATATACATACAAACCCATATCGGCACAGCATGATGGCCGACAACAACCACAACAACAGCAGCAACAACAACAACAATACGGGGCTGCACTTACGTTGATCTGGGAGGTCAGACAAATCTTCTCCATTTTTTCTCCCACCAGGCGATACTCTAGAAGGCTCGAACCTAGACCTCCCGTTTGGAAAATCAGTGACTTAACGTCTCGGCTACTGCGTTCCTATCTTTGACGCTTATTAGTTTCATGCCAGACTCATTAATTAACGACATCACCACCCCCATCCTCCCTCCTTCTCTCCTTCCCCACTCGCTGTCTCTGATTTCAAATGGATTGCTCAAGAAGGGAAGATAGTTATGTCACAGGCACATAATGTCAGATAAAGAAATGTCTTGTCCTTTTTCCCTCTCTCTGTCTGTCTGTCTGTCTCTCTCTCTCTGTCTGTCTGTCTGTCTGTCTCTCTGTCTGTCTGTCTGTCTCTCTCTCTCTCTCTCTCTCTCTCTCTCTCTCTCCCTCTCTCTCACTCTCTTTTTTTTTTCTTTCTTCCCCCCCCCCCTTTTTTTTTTTTTTTGAGACCGTGAAGAAAAACACCACCCACACACAACAACGCCAGGAAATATGAAAAACAAAAACAAAAACAAAACAAAATGGAAACAGAAAAACAGTTGATCAAGCCATTCTAACAATCTCCCTGTTCGTACAAAATTCATTGCAGAAAAATTCAGATCTTTAAAGTAATATATTTCTTGATAACTGTGATCTCAAATAAGTCTCAATTGATATGAAACCTGATTCGCATCGTGGACAATGGTGGACTGTCACAGCGTTGAAAACAGTGTCTAAATTTCTAAAAAAAAGTTCCGTTCGCATACCTTCAACTATAAAAAAAAACCCAAAAAACCCAGCTATGTTTATGTACTATTTTATCCTTTTTGTTTTTATTTCTACTTCTTTAAATTATTCATTTACTTTATTATTGTTTTTTTTATTGTTTTTTTATCATTGTGATCATTATTATTATTAATACTGTGGTCTGTGTGATCTTGAGCTTTGGATATCTTGTGCTCCAATCATATGAATTCGTGCCACCTCAACAATCCACACTTTGACAAAAATGCGGGCGCGCGCGCGAGCGAGCGTGTGTGTGTGTGTGTGTGTGTGTGTGTGTGTGTGTGTGTGTGTGTGTGTGTGTGTGTGTGTACGTGTGCGTGTGTGTGTGTGTGTGTGTTCGTGTGTGCGCACGCGAGCGTGTGTGTGTGTGTGTGTGTGTGTGTGTGTACGTGTGTGTGTGTGTACGTGTGTGTGTGTGTATGTACGTGTGTGTGTGATTATGTTTGTGTGACAGAGAGAGGGAGAGAGAGAGAAAGGTGGGGGGGGGGGACGCAGACAGACAGAGACAGAAAGGCAGAGACAGAAACATACACACAGACAGAGAACAGAGAAACAAACACACACAGAGACGGAAGGAGAGACAGAGAGAGAGAGAGAGAGAGAGAGAGAGAGAGAGAGAGAGAGAGAGAGACGGGCTGAAACAGAGAGACAAAGACACAGACAGACAGAGAGAGACGGGCTGAAACAGAGAGACAAAGACACAGACAGAGAGAGAGAGAAAACGGGCTGAAACAAAGAGACAAAGACACAGACAGAGAGAGAGAGAGAGACGGGCTGAAACAAAGAGACAAAGACACAGACAGAGAGAGAGAGACGGGCTGAAACAGAGAGACAAAGACACAGACAAGAGAGAGAGAGAGACGGGCTGAAACAAAGAGACAAAGACACAGACAGAGA
>CM060305.1:69561234-69563734 GCA_030674185.1 Monoplex corrugatus
TCTCTCTCTCTCTCTCTCTCTCTCTCTCTCACTCTCTATCTGTGTAGGCAGCCAAATTCGTATCAGGAAGTATGTCACAGTTGTTAATTAAAAAAAAAGTTACCTACCTATCTTGAACACAAACCCGCTGTGATAAGTTGTATTTGTTGTTGTTGTTGTTGTTGTTGTTTTGTTCTTCTGTTCGTTTGCTTCTTTATTTCTTTTCTTTCTTTCTTACTTTCTTTCTTTCTTTCTTTCTTGTTATTCTTGTTGTTGTTGTCGTCGCTGTTTTTTTTTCTTTTCTTTTCTTTTTTGTTTTGTTTTTTTGTTTTGTTTTTTGAAGGCCAATGTATTAAACCAGTTTTGTATAACACCCGTCGACAGGAAGAAGTCTGAAATGTATGCTTGATTATAAGCCTATCAAATTTCAAGCAAAAGAAAATTAAGGAGATCGAATTACTAATCAGAAGTGTAAAATATGAAATGTTATACTGATCTGTATTCAAGATTATTCGTTTGCATGTTTATCAACACACTTGTGTGATATTCTGGTTAAAAATGTTTCATTGAAACGTGAGCTGCCAGGAAGCCAGTTTCATGAATATTGGGTTAGTCTAACAGAAAAAAAAAGTCGTTTTAGCCCCAAAATGAGAGAACCATACCATGAACTGGCCACCATATTCACGAGTAAGCGGAGGGAAAGCGAGTAGAGATGTGTGTATGTGTGGGGGGGGGGAGAACAAGTGTATGTGTGTGTGTGTGTGTGTGTGTGTGTGTGTGTGTGTGTGTGTGTGTGTGTGTGTGTGTGTGTGTGTGTGCGTGTTTATGAGAGAGACAGAAACACAGACACAGACACAGACAGAGGCACAGAGAGAGAGAGACAGAGAGAGAGAGACAGAGACAGAGAGACAAGACAGCCAGACAGTCAGACCCAGAGAAAGACAAACAGGCAGAAGCAAAGAGAGACAGAAAGAGACAGACTCAGAGAGAGAGAGTGTGTGTCTGTGTGTGCCTGTGTGTGTCTGTGTGTGTCTGTCTGTATTTGCGCGTATGTGTCTGCGTGTGTTTGAATGAGTGTGCATAAGGCGGGTGGATGGGGAGTGGGTGGGTGAGGGAACAACACAAGACAGAAAAAAGGGGGTGGATGGAGGAGAATTAGACTACAACGTCAATGAGAGTACCTACCCTCCATCAATTATGTACACAAGGAGACAGTCTGATGCGTTTTGTCGACTCACTGGGTCAGGGTGTAAATATGTCCTCCAGGGACTAAACTAACCCTCTCTGTCTCTGTCTCTCTGTCTCTCTCTCTGTCTCTCTCTCTCTGTCTGTCCGTCTGTCTGTCTGTCTGTCTGTCTGTCTCCGTGTCTGTCTGTCTGTCTGTCTCTCTTTCTCTCTGTCTTTTGTCTGTCTGTCTGTCTCTCTGTCTATGTCTCTCTCTCTGTGTCAGTCTCTCTCTCTGTCTCTCTCTCTCTGTCTCCCTCTCTGCCCTCCTCTCTCTCTCTGTCTCTGTCTCTCTGTCTCTTTCTGTTTCTCTCTCCCGTCTGTCTGTCTCTCTTTCTGTGTGTGTCTCTCTCTCCCTTCAGCCTCTCTCTCTCTCTCTCTCTCTCTCTCTCTCTCTCTCTCTCTCTCTCTCTGTATGTGTGACAGGGCAAAAGAGTACCCAGGACAGATTTACCTCTGGTCGGTTACTGTTGTCAGTATACGACAAATCCAATGAATCTGCCTGTATGTACATGTAATATGTAAAATTGCCAAATCACTGTCGGGTGATATCCCCCAAAGACATCGCTACTGCCTCACTCTTTTTGTGATATAGGACATTGTAACTCGATAGAAATTAAATGTCTTCAGCTACTACTACTACTGCTGCTGCTGCTGCTACTGCTGCTACCACTACTACTACTACTACTACTACTGCTGCTGCTGCTGCTGCTGCTGCTACTGCCACTTCTACTACTACTTCTACTACTATTTCTACTACTACTTCTACTACTATTTCTACTGCTACTACTACTACTACTGCTGCTACCGCTGCTGCTGCTGCTGCTGCTACAATTACTACTACTATTACTACTACTACAACCACAACTTCTACTACCACCCTTACTATTATGACTACTACTGCTACAAACAACAACAACAACTACTACTACTACTACTACTACTACTACTACTACTACTACTACTACTACTACTACTACTACTACTACTACTACTTGTTAATTAATAGTAGTACTGACATTAATGATGATAAAAAAATCAACGTATTTATTATTTACATAAAATAATAAAAATCAACACGTTAAAACGTTTTGCATTCTCATCTGTGGGCCATCAAAAGAATTGTATGTACATTACCAGGATACAGTTTGGACATTCAATCCAAATCAATTTAATTCAAAATACTTTATTATTGCTTAAAGGTAAACCAGACAGAAATACGCTGCGAATAGATTCAGCGAGAAGTCAGAAACAATACATATACATGCATAGCATGAACCAATCTAATCTGGCGGGT
>CM060305.1:69573734-69576234 GCA_030674185.1 Monoplex corrugatus
GTCAGCGCATAGGAGCCAGTCTGTGCTGAGGTATGTAAGAGCGGAGTGTTGTCCTGTCATGCTGTCTTCAACCATGATACATCACCTAACTATTATCTATCATCATCTTTATCCGTGCTGATCATTGTAACAGGAACACCGTCCTAGATTTTTTTTTTTACGGCCCTTCCATATCAAAGATCTGAACACGCAATAACACACACACGCACACGCGCACGCGCACGCGCGCTCACACACACCACACACACACACACACACACACACACACACACACACACACACATACATATATATATATATATACATACACATACACATACACATACATATATGCATACACACATACACATACATATATGCATACACACATACACACACACACACACACACATACGACACACCACATACACACACACACACACACACAACACACATACATACACACACACACACACACACACACACACACACACACACACACACACACACACACACACACCACAACACACACACACACACACACACCACAAGACCAGAAGAAAAGAGGTGAATTATGTGCTGGCAGTGTGAATTATTTGTTCCGCAGATGGGTCAGATATCAGTTCTATAACGTCTTGCTAATCCCGGACAGGACTCTCGTATACCCGTTGTTTTTTTGTTTTTTTCTTAACCATCTGAAGCAAATGGTTCTCTTGACAGAACCATGAACTCAAGATCTGATGTCTCAAGTTCAATCCCAGCCTGCAAAATTTAACCCTTTGACTCCTGCACCCTGTACACCAGTGAGGAAATGAAAGGGTTAAGTTTTTGTAGTTCAATATTGGCCTGTTCGCTGCCCAGCTTAATGTTTCCATCATTCTGGTGGTGTCCGCGCAGTGTTTTGTAAGCTCCCTTTCCCGCTTCTCCGTTTCAAGACCTTGCCAGTCTGTAGCGTTTTGAGGCAGGCTCAGGAAGTCTGCCAAGACAATTGATGGCAGATTAGGGTGGAGCGCATATGGAATTGCCTGGGTGTGATGAATCCACCTTGAACAAAACTGCAGATTCTAAATCCCTGAAGCAGATTTCACCGGCACAAAAACCAACCTATCATGCAAAATCAAAACGAAGCAAGATGGCTGAGCCATTCTCAGGGTCTACCTTTCATTATACGAAAAACAAGTTGCAGAAAATCGATGACTGTGTATGTTCAAGATCACTCTGACCTTAAAGAAGCGCTCCAGTTGAAAGAAAACTTGATGTGCGTCGAGAGCAAGAGTAGAGTTACAAGAGTGAAAGCAAAAGTCAAATATTGTCATAAGAAAGTGCAGCTCACACACCTTCCTCAAAGAGTGGCATTTTTGTTGTTGTTGTTATTGTTGTTGTTGTTATTTGTTTAGTTTGTTTGTTTGTTTGCTATTTGTTTGTGTTTGTTTGTTTATTTGTTTGTTTGTTTGTTTGTTTGTTTGTTTGTTTAGTGCATGGGATCATGATCTAGAAACCGTATCTTTCAAACGTATGATTTTGTATGTCCTCAACAATTCACAACATCTTTGGTCGCTCTCTCTCTCTCTCTCTCTCTCTCTCTCTCTCTCTCTCTCTCTCTCTCTCTCTTCTCTCTCTCTCTCCTCTCTCTCTCTCATTCTCTCTGTCTCTCTCTCTCTTTCTCTCTCTGTCTGTCTCTCTCTCTTTCTCTCTTCCTCCTCTCTGTCCCTCTCTCTTCCTCCCTCCCTCTGTCTCCCTGTCTCTCTGTATCTCTCTGTCTGTCTCAGTCTCTCTGTCTCTGTTTCTGTCTCTCTCTTTTTCTCTCTCTCTCTCTTACACACACACACGCTTACACATTCCTCCTAATGTCCCTTTAAGAGAGATATTTAACAATACAAAACAAACAACACAGAAAACGAAACAAACACTAAACCAACAACAACAACACAACAACAACACAAAAAGCCCCACTAAATCAACCAATTTCATACACAAGACAATGAGACAACATCAAATCCAAACTATCTAACCAACCACTTCCCAATTATCACTCAAACGAATTCACACCTTTCAGGAACTTACGAGCGTTACTATGGCTAGATCATCATTTTTTTTTAAAATGTTTGTTAGTGTCATTCAAAGGTGTGACAGCTGAGAAGAAAAACAAAAAAACGGTCTGTAAACTGTTTCCACCGAAATACCAGACTCTCGTGGACTGCACAACGACTGAACAACGAGAACAACACACACCTGATACACAGGAAATGTTTATGCTCAACAAAGCGAGGTAACGATCCGATGTTCAGACAGCAGAGGGAAGGAGAAGGAGGGAGAGAGGGGGAGGGTCAATTTCCTGAGCTACAGACTGCAGTCTAAAAGGCAAGGTCTTAAATTAAGCACAACAAGTAATTTTCAGAGCTGCAAACTGCAGTTATGTAAAACCGACGTCACACACTCGCATCAAGTAACTTTCAAGGCTACAGACTGCAGTACGTAAAGACGATGTCACACACACACGCAAGAAATGACTTTAAAGGCT
>CM060305.1:69586234-69588734 GCA_030674185.1 Monoplex corrugatus
TAGGGGCATTGTACATGTCGATTTAATTTTAACCTCAAACGAAGACTGGCGGATGTCGGTGCCGGGTATTGATTAATTTTACTTTTACTCTCTTTGTGTGCTCATTTGCAAAGTCTAAGTGTTTGTCTCTCACATTTCCCCCAACAGACATGTAAGCACATAAGGCATGGCTTGACCGTCCTGGCTCCCATTTTTTTTATATTTCGGTTTGCTTTTTCTCTCCCCCCCCCCCCCCCCCCCCTGGCACCTTCCCTGAAGACTCGCAAAACAAAAGAAAGTATAGGTCAGGTCCCCAGATGTCCACAGGACCCAGCTCTAAACCTACAAACACACAGACAAATCCTATCTAGAGGGCCTCTTCAGCTACAGGCCCGTAAAAACCCTGACTCCATCAAGAGTGGTCAGTGCCAATTCCCCTCCGCCGTTCTGCTCTTGCCCCCTGCTCATTTTAACCCCTTGGACTCCCGGCACCCCATTCACCAACTGCAACAATTTTAAACCCTTTTGACTCCCTCATCAATTTTTGCTTTGCTAGCATTGTTGGCAATGCAGGATGCCGGTGGACATGATGCGGGAATCCAAGGGTTAATAGCTCAGGTCGTTCTGGCTGCGTTGATGTTTCATACGTCCTTTGCCCCCCTTCCTGCAGGAAGCTGGTGGATAGGGTGAGGGAATCAAAGGGTTAAGTTTTTGCTTGACTAGCATCGTTGGCAATGTAGGATGTTGGTAGACAGGATGCTGGAGTCAAAGGGTTAATAGCTACGGTCACTCTGGCTGCGTCGATGCTTTATCGGTCCCCCCTCTTCCGGCAGGTAGCTGGTGGATAGGGTGAGGGACTCAAAGGGTTAAGTTTTTTTTGCTTTATTAGCATCGTTGGCAATGTGGGATGCTGGAGGACAGGATGCGGGAGTCAAAGGGTTAATAGCTCCGATCATTCTGGGTGCGTCGATGTTTCATAGTCACCCCCCCCCCCTTCTTGCAAGAAGCTGGTGGATAGGATGAGGTAATCAAAGGATGAAATTTTTGCTTTACTAGCATTGTTGGAAGTGCAGGATGCTGGTGGGCAGGATGCAGGAGTCAAACGGTTAATACCTACAGTCATTCTGTCTGCGTCGATACTCCATAGGTCTCCCTTACCCTCTTTCCTGCAGGAAAATGGTAGATAGGGTGAGGGAAACAAAGGGTTAATTTTTTTGCTTTGTTAGCATTGTTGGCAAAGCAGGATGCTGGTGGACATGATGCAGGAGTCAAAGGATTAATAGCTACTGTCGTTCTGGCTGCGTCATAGGTCTCTTTCCCCACTTCCTGCAGGAAGCTGGTAGATAGGATAAGGTAATCAAAGGGTTACGTTTTTGCTTTGCTAGGATTGTTGGCAATGCAGCATGCTGGTGGACAGGATGCAGGGAGCCAAAGGGTTAATACTTCTGGTCGTTCTGGCTGCGTCGATGTTTCATAGACCCCCTCCCCTTCTTGTAGGAAGCTAGTGGATAGGATGAGGTAATCAAAGGGTTAAATATTTGCTTTGCTAGCATCGTTAGTAATGCAGGATGCTGGTGGACAGGATGCAGGGAGCCAGAGGGTTAATAGCTCTGGTCATTCTGGCTGCGACGATACTTTATCGGTCCCTTTCCCCCTTTCTCATTTGAAGACCTTGCTGGGGCATAGTCTGTCTGATAACTTCCAGTCCAAGCAGGAATTGAATATAAACTTGTCAAACTATGCTTTCAACGTTTTAAGTTGGAACATCATCACCATCATCATGTGCCCTGCCGCATGGCGTTGGCGATCATGGCCCTCCATACGAGTTTATCCCATGTCGCTGGCAAGTACATCTCTCACCCTCTCTGACCATGGCAACATAAATACCAGGACTCCTCTTGTCCTCCAAGCTTTCATGTCTCAAAGAGATTTTCTTTTAACAGAATTCTGCAGTTCTCATTAACTCAGAAATTTTTCTCTGCTTTTGGCCAAACAACACGGAACTCCCTCCCAGTGTCTTTAAGACAAATCACTTGTCTACGTACTTTCAAAAAGCAACCTCAAAACATATCTCTTTCAAATTTATCTCCAAAATTCATAAATTCGCTCTTGTGGCTCTTCTATGTTCAGTGGCGTGTGTGTGTGTGTACACGAGCGTGCGTGTGTGTGTGCTTGAAACACCAACAGAATTGCTGCCTTCAGCTATGCCTTTTAGATGACCGTATTGTGTGTGATGAACAACAACAACAGCAACAACAACAAAATAGCTGGAAGACAACCAAAACCTTGATAACAATCTTCTTTCCGAGAAAACGAGAAGTAGAAAAAAAAAAAAGGATAACCCAATCTTGGTTACAATCTTCTCCTTTCCAAGAAAACGAGAGGTAGAAAAATGTTAGTTTAAGGAAAGTCCAACCATGGTTACAATCTTCTCCTTTCCAAGAAAACGAGAGGTAGAAAAAGGGTTAATTCAAGGACCGCCCAATCTTGGTAACAATCTTCCCCTTTTCAAGAAAACGAG
>CM060305.1:69603734-69606234 GCA_030674185.1 Monoplex corrugatus
GTTTTGAGAACTTTATCCTTTTCATTGCGACGCGGTAAAAAAGGAAAAAACAAAAAAACACACACACACACAAGGTTATATTAACCCTTTGACTCCTGCAGCCTGGCGGATAGATTGAGGGAGTCAAAGAGTTAAGTTTTTGCAGTTGGAAGATAGGGCGCAGTAGTCAAAGGGTTAATGCATAAGCAAGGAAACAAACGAAAAAGAACGGACGAGCTGACAAACGAGAAACAGAACGAAAAACAAAACAAAACAAAACAAAACGAAACAAAACAAAACAAAAACAAACGAATAATTGGAATGAAGAATAAGCGAACAAACGAGAATACAAAACAGCCGACGAAGTAATCATAAAAGCAGAAAACAACAACAAACAGAGAAACTAAGAAACATGTTGACGTCGCAGGTGTCAAGTAATTAATAAGCTGTTAGTTTTATTTTTTTCATTTTGTAGATGTGAATCGAACTTAACGAACAATCGAACAACTAAGTGACTGACCGATAAACCGAATGGCTAAATGAAAAACCATTTAAACACATAAATTTGAACCAGACCAGACCAGACCAGACCAGACTAAACTAAACTAAACTAAACTAAACTAAACTAAACTAAACTAAACTAAACTAAACTAAACTAAACTAAACTAAACTAAACTAAACTAAACTAAACTAAAATAAACTAAAATAAAACTAAACTAAACCAACCAAACCAAACCAGTTCAGATCAGTCCAGACCAGACCAGACCAGTTCAGAACATATCGGACCAGACCTGCAGACCAGACCAGACCAGAACCAGACCAAGTTTCAGAATATTTGGATGCTGCACGTGCTGATAAATCAATGTGATGACTTTAATTAAATCTATACCTGTGAATGCAATATGTTGAGGCTCTCATCAATCAAGACTAACGACACTACACGAGATTTGCGTCGCATTTCTTCCATACTCTCGATGTTAAACGAGCATGCAATCCACGCGATAAAACTATCAATCAAACAAAAAAAACAATCAGTCCAAACAAACAAACAAACAAACAAATAATCAATCAAATAAACAAGCAAACAAACGAACGAACAAACAAACAAACAAACAAAGAAACAATAAAACAAACAATCAGTCAAACAAACAAGAAAACAAGCGAACGAACAACAAACAAACAAACAAAAAAACAACAAACAAACAAACAAATAAAACATAATTATTACAATACGTTTCCAGTATAGTGCTCGCTCGCAATGCCAAGTTTCAGAGAACGTATGCTACACCTACTATTCTCCTGGCATCAACCTGGCCCGAGAGACACAGGCACCTTGTGGTGCCGATCAAGACATCTGTGCCACACCCTCAATGATGCGTGTGAGGTGGATGAGACTCCACTGTGTCGTCCAGCCTTCCCAATGAGCCCACAGCACGCTCAACTCTGGAAAGGAGCCGGCAGGATACGAAAACTCCCCTCAATGCTTTTTTACAGGACTCACAGGATTCGAACCCGCAACCGTCCTGTGGTTAATCTGTTGCACTAACCGTCAGTCACATTAAAATATTGACGCTCTCAATGAAGCGTTAAAACTGCTTAGTAAAAGAGAGAGAGGAGGGAGAGAGAGAGGGAGACAGAGGGGGGAGAAAGAGAGAGAGAGACAGACAGACAGACAGACAGAGAGAGAAAGAGAGAGAGACACATAGAAGACAGAGAGAGAGAGAGACAGAGAAAGAGAAAGACAGAGAGAGAGACAGAGAGAGACAGAGAGAAACACAGAGAGATACAGAGAGACAGCAAGAGAGACACAGTGCAATACAAAGAGAGAGAGAGAGACAGACAGACAGACAGAGACAGAGAGGCAGAGACAGAGACA
Source organism: Monoplex corrugatus (assembly GCA_030674185.1). NCBI lineage: Eukaryota > Metazoa > Mollusca > Gastropoda > Littorinimorpha > Ranellidae > Monoplex > Monoplex corrugatus. Next base: position 69,605,590 of record CM060305.1, read on the forward strand.
CAGAGGGAGAGACAGACAGACAGAGAGAGAGAGAGAGATTATTTATATGTTCTTTTCATATTTCACAGAAGGAGAGAAAGAGGGAGACAGACAGGCAGACAGACAGACAGGCAGACAGAGACAGACAGACAGATAGAGGGAACTGGAAATGAAGCAAAATGAAACTGTTTTCCAACGGTATAGATATCAGCAAACTGGCCAACTTATAAATCTCTCGTTGCTTCTCTACATGTACTTGCATAAAATAACAAAAAAAGAAAGAAAGAAGAATTAAAGAAAGTAGACTAGCTCGTAACCACCACCACCCCACCAAACCCATGCTCCACACACACACACACACATCACACACACACACACACACACACACACACACACACACACACACACACATACATACATACATACACACACACAGTTACAGACACACACACAGAGACACACACACAAAGACACACACAGACACACACACAGACACGCACACAGACACAGACACAGACACAGACACACACACACACACACACACACCACACACACACACACACACACACACACACACAACACACACAACACACACACTGACAGTTGATTGCGACATTATAAACAGACAGACAGACAGACAGAGACAGACAGAGACAGAGAGAGACA
>CM060305.1:69621234-69628734 GCA_030674185.1 Monoplex corrugatus
ACAAATAAACAAACAAAGAAACAAACAAATAAACAAACAAACAAAGCAAAAAACTTAACCCTTTGATTCCCTCACCACATCCATCAGATATCTCCAGGAAGCTGATTGATAAGGTGAGGGAATCAAAGGGTTTGATTTCTTGATAAGGTAAGAGAATCAAAGGGTTTGATTTCCTCACCCTATCCACCAGCTTCCTGCAGGAAACTGGTTGAAGGGGGATAGAATCAAAGGGTTTGATTTCTTCACCCTATTCACCAGCCTCCTGTAGGAAGCTGGTGGATAGGGTGAGGGAATCAAAGTTGGTTGTTTTTTTTTGTAGTTGGTGGATGGGTACGGGAGTCAAAGAGTTAATAAGGTGAAACAAGGCTTGGCGTATGAATTCCATTCAGTGAGATCAAGAGCCGTCTCAGCATGGCCTGAAGGCTTCAGAAGGGTTAATATTGTATGGAAATCGCTACCACCTCACCCAGGCACCCACCTGTACGGTATCGATATTGAGCTGAGACTGAATCACGGTTGTGTCGTATTATCTCTACTGTGTGTCTCACAATGCTGGAGAATGACAAACAGTGGCCTTGCCAAGCTATCAACCAACCGTCCACCAAAAAAAAAAAAAAAAAGACTCTCCAAAGAATCGTGCAAATCCTCTTGCCCAGTACAATCCACAGCCAATAACTATTCAACCGATGCCGTCACAGTATTCATATTTGTATATGTATTCATAGTCATGGTTATATTCATATTCATGCTCATATTCATATTCATATTCATGTTCATGCTCACATTCATACTCACGTTCATATTCATATTCTTATTCGTTTCTTTTATTACAGTGGCATTACCATGTGAAACTCGGGCTGCTCTCCCCTTTGAGAATGCGTCGCCGTAGTGCAGTGCCACCCGGTTTTGTTGTTGTTTGTTTTTCTGTTTTTGTTTTTTTTTTGGACGAAGATTACCATTCTGGTGGTGTCAGTGCAAGTGTTGCTCCTCTCCCCTGGCCACCCCCCACGACCCGCACATTTCAAGCCCTTGCCAGCGCATAGGGTTTTGCACCGCAGGCTCTGGGCGTTTGCCAGACATTTTCTGGAAGTTTTGGGTAGAAGGGCATATGGAGGAATCGTTCGAGTGAGATAAATCCCTCTAGACCAAATTAAAAACGAAGGAATATAACTAACTCGACAGTTAAGAGTAAACGCGGGTTGGTGGTCCGTAGGCCCAACAGAACGAAAGCCTCTTGCCCCCACAGCCCCCCCCCCCCCCCCCCCCAAAAAAAAGTTTGGTAGTTAAAGTCAAAACAAAACAAAAAAAAGGGAGGACAAGACAAGACAAAACAAAAGACAAGGACAAAAGCAGTACAAGACACAACGGACGCAGTGACAAGAGCGGAATGGCTGCAACAGGGCCAGGAAACAGAGACGAGAGAGAGAGAGAGAGAGAGAGAGAGAGAGAGAGAGAGAGAGAGAAAGAGAGAAACATACATACATACAGACAGAGAGACAGACAGACAGAGACAGAGAGACAGACAGAGACAGAGACAGACAGAGACAGACAGCAGAGACAGAGACAGAGACAGAGGCAGAGGTAGAGACAGAGACAGAGAGCGAGAGCGAGGCAGATGGTGCCACGTTTCCCTGAGACAAGACAAGACAAGACAAGACAAGACAAAACAAAACCCAAGACCAAGACTAAACGAAACTCCCCAAAAGAATCACGCAGCAAACACACAATAAGACAAGGGGACAGAATGGCAGTAGCGGTGGTGCCAGGAAGCAAGGAACAGACGAAGAAAAAAAGAGACAGATGGTGCCAGGTTTCGCCAGATAAAATTTATCAGCATGGTGTGCTCTGCCACTGATGCCAGAGCGGAAGCCACGCAGACGAGTTAAAAAAAAAAAAAAAAAAAAAAAAAGAACCCTCGCTGAAGCCTGTACCCATAATTATGGGACAGAAGGGGGACGCAGGGTGGGGGGGGGGGTGGGGGGGTAAAGAAAGGGAGAGAAGAATCAGATGACGGAGGACGGTTGAATGAGAGTGTAAGAAAGACAGGCACTCATGCATGCATACATACATACATACATACATACATACATTCACACATCACACAACAGACAGACAGACAGACAGTATACATACATGCTTACATACAGACAGACAGTATACATACATACATACATACATTCATACATACATACATACAGGCAGACAGACAGACAGGCATACATACATGCATACATGCATACATGCATACATACAAACATACATACATACAAACATACATACATACATACATACATCATACATGCATACATACATACATACATACATACATACATACATACAGGCAGACAGACAGGCATACAAACATAACATACTACATACATGCATACATGCATACATACATACATACATACAGGCAGACAGACAGGCATACATACATGCATACATACATACTCTACATACATACAGGCAGACAGACAGGCATATATACATACATACATACATACATACAACAACAAACATACATACATACATACATACATACTACATCATCACACACATATACATTCACACACATATACACTACATACTACATATACATTCATCACATACATTACATACATACACCAGCATACATACATACATACACATCATACATACATACATACATACATACATTGATACATACATATAGACAGACAGACAATACAGACAGACAGACAGAGACAGACAGACAAGCACACAGGCAGATCACAAATAGTCAGAAGGGCGGACAGCATAGCGATAAAAAATAAGTAAACAAAAGACGCAGAGACACATAAACAAACATCATGATCTTCACAGAGCAGCTATAAGCGAAGCACACCTGACAGTCACACACACACACACACACACACACACACACACACACACACACATCACACCACACACACACAACACACACATACACATACACACACACACACACAATACACACAACACACACACACACACACCACACACACACACACACACACACAAACACCACACACACACACACATACAACTACACACACAACACATTTATATAATATATACATATATATACATATATAATATATCGATGGATGGATGGATAATGTATGATTTATGATGTATGTATGTATGTATGTATGTATGTATGTATGTACAAATGAATGTACAAATATATGTAGAAATATCTATCTATCTATCTATCTATCTATCTATCTATCTATCTATCTATCTACTATTATATATTATCTATTATATATATATATATATGTATATATGTATACATATGTATATACATATATATATATATATGTGTGTGTGTGTGTGTGTGTGTGTGTGTGTGTGTGTGTGTGTGTGTGTGTGTGTGTGTGTGTGTGTGTGTGCTTGTGTGTCTGTGTCTGTGTATCTGTGTGTCTGTGTATAATAACAAATGCAGAATACTCTAAATCGAAGTGTCACGTTTACTGAAGATAATTTACAATAACATGTTGCAGAATACTGTCTATGATTGTCAGCATATGGATGACGACAATACCGAATTTTTTATTTACTCACTTAATCATATTGCCCGTGATGTTGACAAGGATTATGTGATGAGTATCATCTGTAACTGTCGATCTTTATCTCATTGTTTTCTTACAATCTATTTATTTGTCTTGTCTTGTACTTACAGCCCTAATTTAGGTTGTTACGACAGATAAATGAGTTCTGAGTTCAGAGCTCTAGAAAGAGAAAAGAGAGACAGACAGACAGACAGACAGACAGACAGAGACAGAGAGAGAGACAGACGACAGACAGAGAAGAGAAAAGAGAAGAAAGACAAGAGAGAAATAAGGAGAGAAGACAGAAGACAAAGACAGAGTACAGAGAGAGAGAGACGGACAGACAGAGCAAGAAAGAGAAGCAGAGAGAGACAGAAAGAGCGAAGAGAAAGAGATATGACAGACAGAGAGAGAGAAGAAGAGAAGACAGACAGATAGACAGACAGACAGACAGAGAGAGACAGAGACACAGGAGAAGACAGAGAAAAGAAAAACAGAGATAGAGAGACAGACGAAGAGACAGAGAAAGAAGGAGGATACGAAGAGAGAGAGAGAGAAGAGACAGAGACAGAGACAGAGACAGAGATAGAGACAGACATACAAACAGACAGAAACAGAGAGACAGAGAGAGAGACAAAGAAAGAGATAAACAGATAGACAGACAGAGACACAGAGAGAGTAAGACCTGTATTACTTGATGACAAGCGGCAGTAAAGTTATTGGCAGACGTGAAATGCACACCCATGAAATTTGTACCGAGTGGTGTCAGGCTGGAACAGATCTATCACGGCATCGCCAACATCAAGCTTGTCTGTCAGTTCCACTGTGAGCATCCTGGCTCTGATTTCAGTCTGTATTAATTGAAGTGGAGTGGATGTAGCATCGATACATAAATAAAACAAGCACTGCTAAAAACTGCCACTACGGCTGCTAGTATTACTACTGACTATCGTTGTTTCTGACGACGCCTATTGTTATCTTAATTTTGTTAAACCCAGCTGACTGCGTAGAGCATATCAATGTTACAACATACACAATACTTCACAGGGGAAAAAAAAAAAAAAAAAAGAAAAAAAAAAAAAGAAAATGTAATACATATATGAATGCATTCGCGCGCAATAGATGCTCCTGGTATTGACCATCTGTCCACTTTATCTCACTAGGGATTTAAAAAAAAAAACATATCTGAATACAAATTTTAACATAACTAAAGGAATGTAAAACATACATAAAAACGGACCTAAGTTACCTAAAATTGCTTTCGCATATCTCATTTCCCTAAAGCAAAACATGCACTTAATGCGTGTAGCCAATTATCGGTCCTAAGAGAAAGTACGCGTATACGTAATACTTTATCGAACACATACAGGTGAATGGACCAGCAAGGCAGAAAATGATAGGACGAAATGACAGAAAGCAAAGGAACAAGGGGAAAACAAAGAGAATGACAGAAAAGAGGAAATTTCCAGCACCGAATTTCCAGAAAATGGGGATACTATTCATACTGAAAGAACCCCCGGTATCCCCACGGGGGGAGGGGGGGTAGCTACCACCACCACCACCAAGCAAGCGCACACGCACACACACACACACACGCACCACACGCACCACGCACACACACACACACACACACACGCGCGCGCGCGCGCGCGCACGCAAACACACACACACACCACACACATGCACACACATACACAGAGTTACACTTACACACACAAACACACACATACTAACACGCACACACACATTTACACTTACACACACACAAACACACAACACACTTACACGCACAAGCACACACACACACACACCACACACACACACACACACCACACACACACAACACACACACACTTGCAAACACCTGCCTAACTTACACACACTTACACACGCTTACACACACTTACACACACATTCACACACACACACACAAACACACACACACACACACACAAACACACACATACACACACACACACATGCAAACCAACACACACACCAACACACCAACACACAAAAGACATTTCATTCCTGCTGTGAAAATAAATAGAGAGTCAATAAAACCACCAATATAAATTCACTCTCCATCCTACTCTCATCATACATAAACTCACACTTTCTCTATATATCTACAGACTCTCGTTCAGCCAAGCAAGATACACAAATCCTTGAGTTGACACTTTCATTCCAAAAATATAACATTACGGCCACCTCGAAAAATCAGCCTGGAGGGCTGCTAGGACTGAATGGCCGAAATAAAACTCCACACGTTTTAAACCACTGCCCAGGTCATAGAGGAAATACGAACAAGACTCCAGACATCTGTCGCCAATGCCAAGGGAATCTCCGCCATCATCGGTGTAAGAAATCATTTATATTTGACATTTATGAGATCCCAAGGAGCGAGGAGGGGGTGGGGGGAGGGGGTACAGGGGGCCGGAAGGTGTCGGAGATTTTTTTTAGGCTTGATAATTAAAATGTGGATGAGCCAATTAAAGCTTGTATGGTGAACGCGGATGAACCAGGAAAGCAGGATTTAAATGGTTAAATCGTCGGTGAAAGGAAAAACAAAATTAAAGTTTGGTTGTTGTTGTTGTTGTTGGTTGTTGTTGTTGTTGTTGTTGTTGTTGTTGTTGTGGTCTTCTTCAGGATAAAACAATACTGATATGGCATGACTACTTTTCAAATTGCAGAATTCATCTCACTTCCCGTCAGACATCAAATTTTCTTCCCCTTTTCCCAGTTCTCACCATTACTCACAAACACGTTATGATTTCATTTCACAATCTTTTTCTCCCAGTGGACGAAGCAGCAGGAAAGTTTTGGTCCTTTTCCTATTATCAATCTTTTTTTTTTTTTTTTTTTTTTTGATCATCGCACTCAGGAAGGTTTACCTTTGTGCTCACCTTTTTATTATTTTTCGTCCCATTTTCACCATTAACAATTTTAATGGCCACAGAAACTGGCACAGATTTTACAATGTGATGGATGATGATGTCGATAAAGATGATAATCATGATGGTATGGAGTTAATTTTCGTATTTGTTGTTTGTTATTTTGTGAATTTTTAAACGTTTATTGCTATGGTTTTTTTGGTTTGTTGTTGTTGTTTTGTTTTTTATTTTGTTTGTTTGTTTTGTTTGTTTGTTTGTTTGTTTTGTTTGTTTGTTTGAACGCGGGTAGTCGCACGTGTATTGGACATCCAACTGAAACGGAGTTCATTTTGACAGCAGGGCATAAAGGACTAGAGAATATGCGACAAATATTGACAAATGCTTTGATGAGGAGAAATGGAATGATGATTGCAATGATGCTAAGGAGTTCCACCTATTTCGAACTGAGATTATGTGACACGATTACATTCTTATGTTTATTTTTAGGATACATTCTGGTGTCAAACTAGGTCCCAGGGCGAAACTGAGAGAAAGAGAGACACTGTGTGCGTGCGTGCGTGCGTGTGGTGTGTGTGTGTGTTGTGTGTGTGTGTGTGTGTAGTGTGTGTGTGTGTGTGTGTGTGTGTGTGTGTGTGTGTATCTCTGTGTGTGTGGTGTCTGTCTGTGTGTGTGTGAGTGTGCTCGCGCGCCAGCGAGAGAGAGAGAGGAGAGACAGACAGACAGACAGACAGAGACAGAGACAGAGAGACAGAGAGAAGACAGACAGACAGACGACAGAGACAGAGACAGACAGACAGACAGAGACAGACAGAGACAAACAGATAAAGACAGGCAGTAGACAGACAGACAGACAGAAAGACAGACAGGCAGACAGAGAGACGTCCAGCAAGCGTTTCTCCATTACAGTACAGGTCAACCAGCTCACTGCCGATCCGTCAACATTATCTCCCGGCGACATTTCATGATGGCACAAACCGATGCTAACAGAAAACAAAAAGCAGCAGCAGCAGTAACCCTTTGACTCCCTCACCCTGTCCCCAGCATCCCGCATTGTC
>CM060305.1:69633734-69643734 GCA_030674185.1 Monoplex corrugatus
TCTCTTTGTCTCTGTCTCTCTGTTTCTGTCTCTTTCTCTCTCTTTTTGAAATTTTTGTTACTGTTTTTTTTTTTGTTGTTGTTGTTTTTTTTACAGAGCCATGGACTCAAGATCAGTCTCAATTTGCAACATAAAAACTGTTCTGTTTGCTGTCCCAATCATTCTGATGGTGTTGGCCTAGCGTTTCATAAGTCCCATGTCAACTCCATCCCTTCTTTCCTATTTTAATATCTTGCCAGCGAAAACTAAGGCACTTACCATATCATGATTACTGACAGATTTGGGTGAAGCGCATATGGACTTGTCTGAATACAACCGATTTTTCTTGAACAAATTCCAAACTCCAAACTGTCTACAGTTATCGTTGCTTTTGATATGACGAAGTTTTCGTTGTGTACAATGTCACTGCAAGTCATCATCGACCCCCCACCCCCACCCCACCCCCCATCCGGTGGGATGAAGCACACAACGCGAGCTTACCTCACGCTAAGATTCAGACATCTTCAAGACGAAGAAAAGCAGAAACGAGCGAGTTGAAAAGGGCATATCATAAAAGATCGCAATATGCAGAGCGCAATTGAAAAGTGTGCAATTGTAACTGTCATCGATCTCAAGCCCTTTTCCCAACCGATGTTTTTGATTTCAGTCTGTATTTGTGAGTAACGAGAGGAGAGTCCAACTGAGTTTGGAGAACAGTGCCGTGAAAGAGTGCTTTTTGATATCCCTTAAAGAAATGTGTCAGACGGGGATGGATACGTTTGGTCCAATCTACCCATGGCGTCTGTTTTTGTATTTATCATCATCGTGTACCTTGCCGCATGGCGTTGGTGATCATGGCCCTCCATACAAATCTATCCCTTGTCGCTGCACAAATCTATCTTTGTCGCTGCAAGTATATCTCCTACCCTTTCTATCCTCATCCACTCTGCAAAACTGTCCAATATTTTCTTCCTGGGTCTATATGGTGCTCTTTTCCCCTCCAGCTTTCCTGTTGTGACTAAGTTCTCAAATTTCTTTTGCCTCAAAAACTGTTCTATAATTTGATCGTCTTTTTCTTATCTTCTTCATTAATGTTCTTTTAATGTTTGCCTCTTTCAAGACTGCTCTTATGTTTTCTTTGATGTCCATGGAACTCTTAACATTCTTCTTAGAAACCACATCTTATGATGCTTCAATCTTGTTCCGATTTTGCTTGTTGGTTGTTCACACTTCGCATCCGTACAAATATATAAAAGGCACTTACCATATCATGATTACTGACAGATTTGGGTGAAGCGCATATGGACTTGTCTGAATAAAAGGATTTTTCTTGAACAAATTCCAAACTCCAAACTGTCTACAGTTATCGTTGCTTTTGATATGACGAAGTTTTCGTCATGTACCAAATACACTGAGTGAAGATAAAGGATGCTAATAGGCTATGTTCCACACTGGGAACCTCATGACCTAGTGGAAAAAAGCCTGGAGAAGAAGAAGAAGAGCAGACGAAGAAATGGCAGAAGAAGAAGAACAGAAGAAGAAGAAGAAGAAGAAGAAGAAGAGAAGAGAAGAAGAAGAAGAAGAAGAAGAAGAAGAAGAAAGAAGAAGAAGAAGAAGAAGCCTGAATATATGTCGGCAGATAATTCTGCAAGGTTTAATGTAGCTTAAATTTAAGTTGCACACTCCTTCATACAATAACTGTCTGTGCAGCAATTTACAGGACCAGTCACAAATTTAGAGCAAATATGGAATGAAACAAATGCCTACAGACACGAAGGAAGGAGATTCGAGATTGTAAGTAAACTTTGCCAACTGTTTCTTCTTCATATCATTATTAAATTGTTTTGATTACTGTGGCTTGTTGCAGCCTATACAAGAGAACCAGAAAGCTTGAACACATATTGTGGCGATGTCACCTCTATCAAGTGGTACGATAAAAGATGTGGCCGCCTACAATTTTGCTGATCTCTATGTCTATGGCAGCTGGCAAGAACTGGAGAGAACTATCACATTCATCACCAGATGTGACCCGACCATGTGGATGACGAACGAAAGGAAAAACTTCAAACTTCAAGTGCCGAGAAGCCCTCTTGGCCAAACTTTGAATTCCGAATTCCCTACATTAAACGCTGCTTTTAAAATGAACTAGTTTTCGTTTTGCATTTTAAACTTCAAAGTTCAGAAACACTATATAACTCAAGAAGCATGATTTCTGCCCTCTTTTTTTTTTTTTTTTTTTTTTTTGAAGGTAAGATACACACATACACATGTCATTTACGTGTAACCAAGATTATTCCAGTGGTAGGCTGATAAAACGCCACTATAGTTATAGACTAGATAAAACATAGTCGAGGTAGGGCCTCAGGACCTGGCCAGCTCATAGATTTATGCGCAGGCTTATGGCATGTGCCACGGTCACCATACACGTGACACCTGTGACGTTAGTGCATATGGAATTCGTTCCGAGCGCGGAGACGTCATCTTGAGAAACTGAAACTGAAACTGAAACTGAAACTTTATTAATCAAAAATAGTAGCATCAAATCACAGCCGAAGTTAGGTGAAACTGGATTCTCAGACAGTCACGAATGAAGACAGAGCCTCAGCAGAAGCTGACTGGAACAAGTTCGTTCTGAGACTGATGTACACCCGCGAATATTCCTGTCACGCGCTTGTAATGGCGGAGAAGAGAGGAGAGGAGAAAGAAGAGGATTGTGGAAAAGTGGAGAAGGAGGAGGGGGAGGGAGAAGGGGGAAGGAGGACAGACGGCGGGGACCATTTTTGTCTGAAGGAGACAATTTAGGTCACGTCCTGATGACCGTCTTGTCTCCTACCTCCTCGGGGGATCACCAGGGACAGGTCTGAGGTGTTTTGGCTTTTGTTTTCTGATCCTCCACTGGCGAGGCCTGTCGGACAGTGTGAAGGCAGCTTTTTAAGGTAGTCCCGTCTGCTGCTACGTTGGCGAATTTGTCTGGCGGAGTGTTGTTGGGAGCTGGCTGAAAATAACATTATGGACGAGACGTTTTGGCATTCCCTCCTTTCTTCCACTTCTAGTGTCTTTAAAGTTTAAAAAAGGGACTACTTGGCTTTTTTTTTTAATGTGGCAGCCATTTGGAGTGCGTGTATTAGACGCTAATGCGATCACAGTTTACCTCCCCACACAACTTCCTCTTTTTTTTTTAATCTAATGCATTTCACAATGACTTACAATTCTCTTGTGCAGTAAGATAATGTATAATGTATGCGGTTATCAACTTGGAAACTTTACAATGTCAACCGACAATAAAGAAGAGGATTTCAACAAAAACAAAACTGTTATTAATTGGATCTGCTACTGAACTTAAAAAAGAAAGATAAAAAAAAAAATTAACGTGTAAAATACTGACTGATCTATTCTTTTTACATGGTGATACTGATCTATTCTTTTTTACATGGTGATACTTTCCATATACAGAATTTTAGTTTCAGTTTGCTCAAGTTCGGAGTTTTGTTCAAGGGACCATCGCCGCATTCGGACACTTCATAATCTGCTCTCGATCTGCCAGTAGCTATCTGACATATTCCTTGAGCCTGCGCAAAAATCGTTATTGACATAGACGAGGAAGGAAAAGGTGAAGGAAGAACGGTGCCTATGAAACACTTAGCAAAAATCACCAGAATGGTTAGAGCTAATAAAGGCAGCAAAAAAGTCGTTTCTCAATATGGTCATCGCATTAACTAAGGGAGATTTCCTTTGCGCTTACCATTTTTGTCCCAATTTTCTACGCCACACTATTGGCCACAAACGCTGGTACAGTTTTCACAATTCAATGATGATGATGATGATGACGATAACCACGATGCTATGGAGTGCCATCTGAAATTGAGACTGCGTGACAGGGCTGTACTCTTACACTTACTGTCGTAATACATCCTGGCAATAACCAGGCCCGAGAGATACAGACACCTGCAGTGTCGGTCAGAAGATTTGAGCAACACTGTCACTGACGCACCCATGAAGAAAAATAATAAGACTCTACTGTGTGGTCCCAGTCTTCCCACTGAACCCATAGCGCGCCTAACTCCGGGTAAGGAGCTGATGGATGCTGGGGAAAAAAATCCAACAATGATTTTTGAAAGGACTGATGAGGATTCGAACCCACAATATTCCAGTCGGTAGTGCGCTAACCACTACACCAAGGCGAGTAGTTAACAACTCAGTCTTTGTACTTGTAGGCTGGGATTGAACTCGAGACATCAGATCTTGTGTCGACGGCTTTATCAAAAGCATGATCCAGCCTGTAGAAGGTGTGGCCCATCAGAGGATCGAACCTTCAACCCCAGAGTTACAGGCATGGAGCTCTGAGCGAGTGAGCTAATGGGCCATGCTGAACAAGCCTTGAAGCGATTACGTCGTTTTATGTATCCTTTAAACACACTCACAAACACACTAAAATATACTTACACACACACAAACACACACACATACATGCACAACTCTCTCTCTCTCTCTCTCTCACACACACACACACATACACACACACACACACACACACACACACACACACACACACACACACACACACACACACACACCTCACAGACACACAATGAAGGATGTTTAGTCTCTGTATGAAGAACATGAACGAATACACATACACACACACACACACACACACAAGCACGCGCGCGTACGCATACGCACACACACACACACACACACACACACACACACACACACACAACACAACACACACACACACAACACACACAACACACACACACACACACACACACACACACACACACACACACACACACACACACACACACACACACACACACACACACGGGTCGATATAAGAGATACATGTATGTTACATACAACAACGCCTGTGGACCTACCATGCACAGTATACGAAATCGATCGTAGGAACGTGTTGTACCAAACAGCAGAGAAGGCTGGATGTTGGGAGTTTGCACAAAAGGAATCAGCACACTCGGAAAACTCCATACGCACTCTACCTACATCTAACTGGAATCCTTCTTGAGCCTGCACTAAGCCCTATTGAAGTAGCACGGTCTTGAAATGTGGATGGGAAGAGGGAATTGGGAAGGGAAAGGGGGGATATGATCATAGAATATTAATTGCCCTGGCACCACCAGAATGATCGGAGCTTCAAGATGGGCAGTAAATATACCATATTTTTCTCTTTCTTTTTTTTTTCTTTCATTCTTTTATTTTTCTTCTCTCTCTCTCTTTCTCTCTCTCTCTGTCTCCCCCTCTCTCTCTCTAGTTCTCTGTCTCTCTGTCTCTCTCTCTCTCTCTTTCTCTGCCTCTCTGTCTCTCTCTGTCTCTCTCTCTCTCTCTGTCTCTCTCTCTCTCTGTCTCTTTGTCTCTCTCAGGCGAGCTGCTGACAGAAAGCTCCGCTGTTCTGAACAGATGGACGCAGTACTGCCAAGAACTATACAACTTCCCAATACAGCCAGATGACAGTTTGTTTCAGGGGGACTCAGCACCATTGAGGGAATCCTCACCGCTACCAGTGATGAGAGAAGAAGTGGAAGAAGCCATCCGCAGCCTACCAGCAGGGAAATCACCTGGAGCAGACAATATCCCAGCAGAGCTGCTCAAACATGGAGGGAATGATTTGGTCACTCGTGTAACATCGATTTGTCAGAAGATCTGGGAGACAAAACAGTGGCCCACAGAATGGACTCAATCACTCATCATCCCCCTGCCCAAAAAGGGAAATATGCGCCAATGCCAGAACTACAGAACAATAAGTCTCATTAGCCACACCAGCAAGATCATGCTCAGAGTCATATTGAATCGACTGAAGAAAGAAGCGGAAGAACACCTTGCGGAAGAACAAGCTGGATTTAGGGCGGGCAGAAGCACAGTAGAACAGATCTTCACCTGCCGGATAATGATGGAGAAACATCTGCAGCATCAGAGAGACCTGTTCCACAACTTCATAGACTTTAAAAAAGCATTCGACAGGGTGTGGCATAAGGGTTTGTGGCAGGTGCTAAGAAAGTTTGGCATAGAGGAAGGTCTCGTCCAAACCATCCAGGCGCTGTATAACACTGCCAGCAGCGCAGTTCTCCTCAACAACCAGATAGGGGACTACTTCAAGACCACAGTTGGAGTCCGTCAAGGCTGCCTACTCTCTCCCGTGCTGTTCAATCTCTTCCTGGAGAACATCATGCGTGAAGCCCTCCATGACTTCCACTCCACTGTCTCCATCGGAGGAAGAACCATCAACAACCTGAGGTTCGCAGATGACATCGACCTGATGGGAGGCAGCAACGAAGAACTACAAGACCTGACCATGAGACTGGAAGAAAGTGCAGGTGCACACGGAATGGAAGTGAGCACAGAAAAAAGCAAAGTCCTGGTCAACAGCACAACCAACACCCATGCTGAAATCTACATGAACGGGCAACAGCTTGAAGAAGTGGACGCTTTCAAATACCTTGGCGCCACTCTCACCAAAGACGGTCGCTCTACAACAGAAATCAAGACCAGACTAGCGATCGCAACAGCAGCAATGGTAAAGCTAAACAAGATCTGGAAGAGCAGAGAGATCGGCTTTCCATCGAAGATGAAGCTGTACAAGTCCCTGGTGCTCCCCATCCTGCTGTATGGATGCAAGAGCTGGACCATGACAGCAGAGACCACCAAGAGAATCCAGACGTTTGAAACTAAATGCTTCAGGCGCTTGCTCAGGATCTCTTGGCAAGATCGGAAGACAAACGACTTTGTGTGGAGCCAAATAACAACACTCGCAGGCCCACAAGAACCCCTCCTGGCAACAGTCAAGAACAGGAAGCTGTCGTGGTTCGGGCATGTCACACGCCACAACTCACTGCCCAAAACGGTCCTCCAGGGTACACTGGGAGGCGGCAGACGAAGGGGACGACAAGCCAAATGCTGGATGGACAACATCAAAGAATGGACCAGGTTGGATGGCCCCACGCTGGTGCGACAGGCGGAGGACAGGACCGGTTGGCGACGGCTGGCTTCAAGAGTGTCTCTCATCTCTCCTCTACGCCCATCACGGGCAGGAGAATGATGATGATGATGATGTCTGTCTGTCTCTCTGTCTCTGTCTGTCTGTCCCCTCTCTCTCTCTCTCTCTCTCTCTCTGTCTCTCTCTCTGTCTGTGTGTGTGTCTCTCTCTCTGTCTCTCTTTGTGAGTGTGTCTCTCTCTCTGTCTCTCTCTATGTCTCTCTCTATATATGTCTCTCTCTCTCTCTCTCTTGTGTTGGTCGGATTGAACTCAGGACCTGAGATCTAGAGTCTACGTGTCTATCAAAAGAACCAACCCCAAAGGTAAATTCGTTGTATACTTTTCCATTTACAATACAACGTTTGTTCCGTAACTCTCAAGGCCTGGGGTAATAGTGAGAACGATAAAGCTTGAACATTTCTCTCTCTCTCTCTCTCTCTCTCTCTCTCTCTCTCTCTCTGTCTGTGTCTCTGTCTCTCTCTCTGTGTCTCTGTCTCTGTCTCTCTCTCTCTGTCTCTCTCTCTGTCTCTCTCTCTATGTCTGTCTGTCTCTCTGTCTTCTCTGTCTCTCTGTGTCTCTCTCTCTGTCTCTCTGTCCGTCTGTCTCTCTGTCTCTCTCTCTCTCTCTATGTCTCTCTCTATATATGTCTCTCTCTCTGTCTCTCTATCTCTCTGTCTCTCTCTGTCTCTCTCTGTCTCTCTCTATGTCTGTCTGTCTCTCTGTCTTCTCTGTCTCTCTGTGTCTCTCTCTCTGTCTCTCTGTCCGTCTGTCTCTCTGTCTCTCTCTCTCTCTATGTCTCTCTCTATATATGTCTCTCTCTCTGTCTCTCTGTCTCTCTGTCTCTCTCTGTCTCTCTCTATGTCTCTCTCTTTCTCTCGATCTCTCTCGAATCATCTAAGGCACTTGCTGGCTAGTGTAAAAGAGCCTAGTCTCAAGGTCTGATATCTCGAGTTAATAAAACACACAGAAAAAATCAAAACTGGCCTGTTCGTTGCCTATCTAAACGCTCAAATCATTTTTAATGGTGCTAGCTTAGTGTTTCATAGCTCCTGTTGCAACTTCGCCTTCCCCTTTTTTCTGTTTTCGTGACTTTGCCAGTACGTACGTAGGCTCAAGGAGTCTGCCTCAAGGTAGAAAAAATGTTTGAGCGTCACTGGAGTCAAAGAGTACATGGTTGACAATACAGGATGCTGGTGGACAGGGGTGCGGGAGTCAAAAGGGTGAATGAAGGCCTGTGAAGTCATATCAGTGTCCGATGGCTTGAAAGGAAACATGAAAACATCCGGCAGGCACGCCTACGGAAGACGTGAACACGGAGACTGTGCAGTAACCTACCGTCTGCACAGTGTGGGAAAAACGACATGCCTACAAACATCCGAGCAAAATTGAACTCTTAAAACAATTGGTACCTATGCTGCGGGTCATCATCATCATCATCATCATCATCATCATCATCATCATCATCATCATCATCATCATCATCATCATCATCATCATCATCATCATCATCAATATCATCATCACCACCACCACCACCATCATTTATCATCATCATCATCATCATCATTATCATCATCATCATCATCATCATCATGTCCTCTGCCGTATGGCGTTGGCGATCATGCCCCCCCTCCCCCCTTCAACGAATCTATCTTTTCTCGCTGCAAGCACATCCCCCACTCTTTCTGTTTTCATCCACTTCGCAAATCCGTCTAATATTTTCTCCCTGGGTCTACCTGATGCTCTCTTTCCCTTCCAGCTTTCCTGTTGTGACTGGGTGCTCAAATTTCTCTTGTGATATGAAAAGTCATATAAATGTTGTTGCTTGTCTTTTCCTAATCTTCTTCATTAATGTTCCTAACTTTTTGTGTTTGGCACTTTCAAGACAGTCTCTCACGCTGTGGGCTATGCATCGAAAAAATATAGTCGATACGTACATGTACACAGATCGATGTAAAAGATACAGGTGTGTTGAACACCACTGTAACCGTGTGCATGCAGTAGGCCAACGTAGCACAGTGTAGCCAGTGTATAATATCGATCGAAAGAACCGTGCAGCACTAAACCAGTGACTGTCGTATATTACTTTCTCCCACAAAACTGGTCAACGTGGTTAGCGCAAAAGACTACTGACTGGAAGTAGAGGGTTCGAAACTCCCATCGGTCCAAAATGTTATTATGGAATTCTCCGGACCCAATACAACATCCCCAGAGTTGCGTGTGTTATGGACTTGATGCCAAAAAGTTGGACTACACAACCGAGTTTCATAAACTCCAGGGACATATCAAGGAGGGTGTTGTTCAATTTTCTTTTTTACCAGCCGCAGGTGTCTGTATCCTCTAGGACTCGGTTGATATTTGGATATACAATCAAAGTAAGCGCACAGTACATCCAAATCACTCACTCTCAACCCATGGTGGAACTCCATGGTGTCATCACTATCATTCCCAGTTTCATATAATAACATTGTGAACACCTGTCCCAGATTTTGTTATCCTTTATGCCATTCTCTCATAGTGAAGTGTCGGGGAAACAGAATAAGAAGAAAGAAAGACAGACAGACAGAAAGAAAAAAGAAAGAAAGAAGACGAAGAAGGAAGAAGAAGAAGAAGTAGAAGAAAAAGAAGAAGAAAGTAAAAAAAGAAAGAAAGAAAGATGAAAAAGATAGACAGACAGACAGACAGACAGACAGAAAGAAGAAGCAGACAGAAAAAAGAAGAAGAAAGAAAGAAAGAAAGAAAGAAAGAAAATGAATGAATGAAAGAAAGAACAAGAAGAAGAGGAGGAGGAGGAGGAAAAAATAAGAAGAAGAGGAGGAAGAAGATGAAGAAAAAGAACAAGAAAAAGAAAGAAAGAAAGAAAGAAAGAAAGAAAGAAAGAAAGAAGAACAAGAGAAACAAGAAGAAGAAAACTACTCAAGTCACTCAAGTTTTAGCCTCAGGTTTCTCTAGTCGACGGTACAGCTTTACTATACATACAAGTCTATGTGTGTATAGATGGGTGCGGTGATCAATAGGGTAACAGGT
>CM060305.1:69653734-69656234 GCA_030674185.1 Monoplex corrugatus
GCCCTCTCTCTCTGTTTGCCCCTCTCTCTCTCTGTTTGCCCCCTCTCTCTCTCTATTTGCCCTCTCTCTCTCTCTCTGTTTGCCCCCCCTCCTCTCTCTCTCTCTCTGTATGCCCTCTATCTCTCTCTCTCTCTATCTCTCCTCTCTCTCTCTCTGTTTGCCCCCCCCCTCCTCTCTCTCTCTCTGTATGCCCTCTATCTCTCTCTCTCTCTATCTCTCCTCTCTCTCTCTCTGTTTGCCCCTCTCTCTCTCTGTTTGCCTCTCGCTCTCTCTGTTTGCCCTCTTTCTCTCTCTCTCTCTCTCTCTCCCTCTCTCTCTCTCCCTCTCTCTCTCTCTCTGTTTGCCTCTCTCTCTCTCTGTTTCCCCCCCCTCTCTCTCTCTATCGCCATGTCTCTGAGACAGCTGAAGAAGTGTGGGTGGGTATCCACCCCTACTCATGCATTCCAAGTGGAGAGACAGACAGACAGACAGACAACTCAGACTGTCTGTTTACCACCGTGGGAAACTGGCACAAAAAGCAGCGTTCAAAAATAGGAAGTCATGCCGATGATGCTGGCACTTGGCGCTTTAAAAAGAATGAAATAAAATAAAAGACGTGAACAAACACGAAACCAAAAGCAAGATGGTCAAGCCATATTAATGATCTTCGTTTATTCGATTATCAAAATTTGGGTAGATATTTTCGTTTCTTCTTTTTGTTTTTCTTTTCTTTTTCGGATATACAGCTAGACATGTGAGATGGTCCGGAATTAAAGATACTATTCAAGGAAAGGTGGAGGTCAGTAGAATTCGCGGAAGACCAAGAACCAAGTACATTGAAAACACGAAAGAGCGGACTGTTCTCAATAGCTCAGAAAGGTTCAACATCCGGAAGAAGCGCCACGAATGGTAAGACGAGATATGCCAGCCAATGCCAGCAGCCAGCACTCCACACAAGTGACAGGAGAGAGTCAGACAGGTATTCATATTCATATTCATGTTCATATTCATATTCATATTCATATTCATATTCATAACTCATATTCATAATTCATGTTCATATTCATATTCATATTCATGTTCATGTCATATCATATTCATATTCATATTCATATTCATACTCATATTCATATTCGTGCACTTCTTTTTGTCACAATGGATTTACCATGCGAAACTCGGGCTGCTCTCCCCTTTGAAAGCGCGTCGCCGCAATGCAACGCCACCCGATATTTTTATCACTTCAAAAAAGAAAAAAAGGCTAATTGGCCTTCAAGGGAAAGAACGTGGAAATTTCTCAGTGTGTAGCAGGTGTTCAATAGCTAAGTGGTTAAGGCATTCGTTAGAAAGGTGACTTGACCTTGAGACGCCGACAACATTAGAGATGCGGGTTCGAAACCAGATGGAGGAGAGAGAGAAAAAAAAAAAGAAAAAAAAAACTAGCGACATAAAAAGGCATCCAGCACTTGCGATCTAGATGTAGCCCAGGTCCCCTTTGAGTGTCAAGAGTTTAAGGCCGAAGCACTTACATGTGTACTTGACAGAGGTTTAAAAGTTTAAGGCCAAAACACTTATTTGAGGGAGGTTTAAAAGTTTAAGGCCAAAACACTTATTTGAGGGAGGTTTAAAAGTTTAAGGCCAAAACACTTATTTGAGGGAGGTTTAAAAGTTTAAGGCCAAAACACTTATTTGAGGGAGGTTTAAAAGTTTAAGGCCAAAACACTTATTTGAGGGAGGGTTTACCTCTGAGAACCTTGTGTTGTACAGTTCTCCCCGGAGTTTCGTGCTGCCTACGAGAGATATATGTCGCATGTATTTCATAATGTTGAATAAGGTTTTGTAGGTGCCTAGTATGATATCTGTGCTTTCTCTTGATGAGATAATCAAGTCGTTCTAACTAATGTGAACTGACCTTAAAAATACAGAGGGGGGGGGGGGGGGGCAAAAGTAGGTATACAGTCAGTATCACATCATTATCATAATGCTTAATTCATTAAAATTATTAGCACATTAAATTAGTTGGCTTTATTTTCGATATTTTCAGTGTCATTAATCATATTTTATCGTAACTAATAATATGCATGTACTTTTATCCTAACTTTTAGGTGTTTTTGTTGTTGTTTTTTTGCAGGTAAAGCGGCAATTTAATTTAACCATGGCTGGTAATTTGACAGATGAGGAGCGCAAATGGATTTGAAACAATACTGGAAGACAGATGGACTTCTTTTTTGGGGGGGATATGTAAATAAAAGAGTTTTCGCACGCAAGCCACGCACTGTTAATGACATGATTCAGTTCATCTTGCAGGCTTGTCAATAAATTGATGCTGATAAATATCTTTGTGCTAGAGTGTGCATGAGTGTCCGCTCTCGATTAGAGGAGTGTGTGAATACCGACGGCAAGCAGTTTGAGTATCTGAGGGATTCAGGCTGTGCTTGTTATTACATGTATATGCAATATTCATTTGTTTGTGTAATAAATGCAATGAGTATTGTACGTGTTTTCTTTTTTCATAACTGTATAC
>CM060305.1:69661234-69663734 GCA_030674185.1 Monoplex corrugatus
GACCAGGCCCGAGAGGTACAAACACTTGGAGTGTTGATCAGGAACTCTGAGTAACTTCCGTAAGAATTCATGGTGTGGTGGATAAGACTCGACTCAGTGAGTGCTCCATTTCTCTTTCTCCAATCAGATCAGCCCACAGCGCGTTTAAGCTCTGGGTGGGAGCCTAATAGGGTGTAAAACTCCCACACTGATTTTGGAAAGGATTGACAGGATTCGAACCTACACCCTTCTAGTCGGCAGTCAGTTGCGCTAAACACTGCGCCACGCTGACTGGTGCAACAGCTCGAGTTAGTCACTCAGCGCTGTCGGAATCTTAGTGGTTGCGTGGGGGTATTTATATTTGTTTATTTTTCCTTCAAGAATACAATTCTTCAGTATTACATGTGTATAGAATCAATACTGTTGTACGGATGTGAAGTCTGGACAATCAACAAGCAAAGTCAGAACAAGACTGAGGCAGCTGAACTTAGTTTCTAAGAAAAACGTAAAGAGTTCCATGGACAGCAAAGAAAACAAACGTGACAATCTTGAAAGAAGCAAACACAAAAAGAACAGTATTGAAGAAGATTGGGAAAAGACAAGCAACATGCATCGGCCATTTTATCAGACAAGAGAATTTTGAGCACCTAGTCACTACAGCAAAGCTAGAGGGGAAAATAGTACCAGGTAGACCCAGGAAGAAAATATTAATTTTGCAGAGTAGACGTGGATGGAAAAGACAGAAGATATACTTGCAGCGACAAAAGAAATGTCTCACACAAACAACACCAAAAAAGTCTTGAATATAAAACGAAAAGATCCAAGAGATGGTTAGAACAACACCTGTCAACCCTTACCTTGGTGTCGTTTTTTTTTTTACGTGGTGTTAGCCCTGATATGGCTTTAGTAGTCGGCTGGGCTATAAGCAACATGAACTTGAACCTGAACCTGTCAACCTTTACATCACGCAAGATCGGATCAAGTGCTTTGCGCCGCCTGATCAGGACGCCAGACAACCTGTCATCTCTTCGAGCATATAACGCAAGACACACAGCTTTCAGAGTCAGAGAGGAAGACTAGGGCAGTGCTTAGTTAGATCATCATCATCATCATCATCATCATCATCATCATCATCATGTGCCCTGCCGCATGGCGTTGGAATCATGACCCTCCATACGAATCTATCCCTTATCGCTACAAGTACATTCCCCCCCCCCCTCCCCATCCTCTCTGTCTTCAACCACTCTGCAAGTCCGTCCAATATTTTCTCCCTGCGTCTACCTCGTGCTCTCTTTCCCTCCAGCTTTCCTGTTGTGGCTAGGTGCTCTAATTTCTCTTTCCTCAAAAATGTCTAATAAATGTCGCTTGTCTTTTTCTAATCTTCCTTATGAATGATCTTCTTGTGTCTGCCTCCATCAAGATTGTCTCGTTTGTTTTCTTTGCTGTCCACGAAACTCTCAACATTCTTCTTAGAAATCCTAATTTTAGTTTGCTTCCATCTTGTTCTGGCTTCGAGTGTTTGACTGTCCACTCCTCATAACCGTACAACAGTATCAGTTCTATATAACACTCAAGAACTCTCTTCCTCGTGTCAATTGACAGGTATTCGTTGGTAAGAAGGCCTTTCATCTTCTTGAATGCTGTTTTAGCTTAAGGGCTAGTTAGATGGAGTGGCAAATCACGCTATCCATCTACAACCAGACCCAATGCCAGGTATCAGGTCTACCTGCAGACCAAGGCTTCATCTTGCAGCGACAAAAGAAATGTCTCACACAAACAACACCAAAAAAGTCTTGAATATAAAACGAAAAGATCCAAGAGATGGTTAGAACAACACCTGTCAACCCTTACCTTGGTGTCGTTTTAGAACATGGAGGGGAAAAAGTAAAATAAGCATAGCTCAGACACTTAAGCTGAAGATTACAGTATGAATATATCTAACACACAGTATCCATGTAAGATGTGAGATAAGAACACTGACCGATCGTGTTATTTATACAAGCAGTGTTTATAGTTATATTTAAGATAATGTAGCCAGTCTGAACATTCATGTATCGGCATCAAGTGCGAGCACGTGCGCGCGCACGCACACACACATACGCACACACAAACACACACTCGCACGCACTCGCACGCACACACGCACACACACACACACACACACACACACATGCGTGCACACACACATTCACACACAGACTCACAACACACACACACACACACACACGCACACACACACACACACACACACACACACACACACACACGCACACACACATACACACACACGCGCACACACTACACATTCCACACTACCATCTCTCTATCTCTCTCCGTCTCTCTCTGTCTGTATCTGTCTCTGTCTCTCTCTCTGTCTCTCTCTCTCTCTCTCTCTCTCTCTCTCTCTCTCTCTCTCTCTCTCCTCTCTCTCTCCTCTCTGTTGATATTATGTGCGTACAGTATCATCTACTAGCTGTAAGATAGGTCCAGTGGGACCTAATGCTACCAACCTTAGGTAATA
>CM060305.1:69688734-69691234 GCA_030674185.1 Monoplex corrugatus
AGAGAGAGAGAGAGAGAGAGAGAGAGATAAAGAGATATAGAGACAGACAGACAGACTGACAGAGAGAAAGAGAGAAAGACAGACAGAGAGAGACAGACAGAGACATAGAAAGAGAGAGACTGGGAGAGAGAGAGATCGAGAGACAGACAGACAGACAGACACAGACACAGACACAGTTGAAAAGACAGACAGAATCAGAAACAGAAAAAACATATAAAGACAAAGACACAGACATAAAGAGAGAACCCGAGAGCCAGCCTTCGAAAGCTTAATGGCATAGAAAAGAAAGAAGACGAAGAAACGAGAAAGAAATAGAAGATTTAAATGCATTTTATGTACAAGCAAGTCCACCTCTCTATTTCCGTCCACAGGAACTCAAGAAGGAAGGAATAAAAGTAGACGTCAAGTAAAGAAAAAAGACACAAAGAGCGAAACAGAAATAGAAAGAAAAGAAAGGAGACAGAGAAGAAGAAGAAGAAAAACAGACATGCAGGAAAATGAAAGAGTGGAAGGAATGAAGTTTAAAAAAAAAAAATGAAAGGATTGGAAGGAATGAAGTAAAGAAGAAAGAAACTTTTCTTTCTTTTTTTCTTTTCTTTTTTTTTTTCTTTTTGAAGAAATGAAGTAAAGACAAAGAAGCAAGCCATACCGTCAATATCAGTGTTAATGGTTAGCTGCTTTAAAACCCTTTTATTCTCTCATCCTATTCACCAGCTTTAAAACCTTAACCCTTTTCAACCCTTTTACTCTCTCATCATAATCACTAGCTGTAAAGCCTTAACCCTTTCACTCCCTCGTCTTATCAACTAGCTATAAGAGCTTAACCCTTTTACTCCCTCATCCCATCCACCAGCTGTAAAGCCTTAATCCTTTTACTCCCTCATCCCATTCACCAGCTGTAAAGCCTTAACCCTTTTACTCCCTCATCCTATCCACCAGCTGTAAAGCCTTAACCCCTTTACTCCCTCATCCCATCCACCAGCTGTAAAGCCTTAACTCTTTCATTCCCTCATCCTATCCATCAGCTATAAGCCTTAACCTTTTTACTCCCTCATCCTATTCAGCAGCTATAAGCCTTAACCTTTTTACTCCTTCGCCCTATTCACCGGCTGTAAAACGTTAACCCTTTCACACCCTCACCCATATACCAGGTGTAAAATATTAACCCTTTCACTCCCTCATCCTATCCACCAGGTGTAAGACATTAACCCTCTCACCACCTCATCCTATCTCCCAGCTGTACATGTATAACTATCACCCTCTCACTATCTCACTTTATCAACCAGCTGTAAAGCCTTAACCCTTTCACTTCCTTATACTATCCACCGGCTGTAAAGTCTTAATTCTTTCATTCCCTCATCCTCTGCACCAGGTGTAAAACATTAACCCTTTCACTCTTCATCCTATCCATTACCAGTAAATCCTTAACTATTTCATTCCCTCATTCTATCCACCAGCTGTATAGCCTTAACCCTTTCACACCTTATCCTATCCACCAGCTGTAAAGCCTTAACCCTTTCACTTATTCTATCCACCAGCTGTAAATCCTTAACCTTTTCACTCTCTCATTCTATCCACCAGCTGTAAATCTGAACCCTTTTACTCTCTCATTCTATCCACCAGCTGTAAAGCCTTAACCCTTTCACTTCCTTATCCTATCCACCAGCCGTAAAGCCTTAACCCTTTCACTTCCTTATACTATCCACCAGCCGTAAAGTCTCAATCCTTTCATTCCTTCATCCTGTCACCAGGTGTAAATCCTTAACCTTTCACTCCCTCCCTCATTCTATCCACCAGCTGTAAAGCCTTAACCCTTTCATTTCCTCATCCTATCGCTTAGCTGTAAAACCTTAACCCTTTCACTCTCCCATCCCATCAAATAACTGTCAAACATTAACTCTCTCACTCCCTCATCCTATCCACCAGTTATAAGTCTTAACCCTTTTACTCCCTCATCCTATTCATCGGCTGAGAAACATTAACCCTTTCACACCCTCATCACATATAATATACCTGGTGTTAAACGTTAACCCTTTCACTCCCTCATCCCGTGCACCAGCTGTAAAGTCTTTGCCCTTTCCTTCCCTCACCTATCAACCAGCAATAAATCCTTAACCCTTTCACTGTCCTCGTTCTATCCACCAACGGTGAAGCCTTAGTCTTATCATTCCCTCATCCTATTCACCAGCCGTAAACCTTAACTCTTTCACTACCTCAAACTGTCCACCAGCAGTACAACAATAACCCTTTCACTCCCTTACTTTTTCCACCAGCTGAAAGACCATAACCTTTTTTCCTCACCTTTTCCACCAACTGTAAAATATTAACCCTTTGAGTCCCTCACCCTATCTACCAACTGTCAAATATTAACCATTTCGCTCCCTCAACCTATCCTCCGGCAGCAATAACTTAACCCTTTTACTCCCTAACGTCTGCTACCGCTTGCAAAACCTAAAGACTGTTTTGTTCAATTTCTGCACCACGTCTAAAAGCACTACGC
>CM060305.1:69696234-69698734 GCA_030674185.1 Monoplex corrugatus
TAATCTCAGCAAACTTTCTTTACTTTCTTTCTGGATGTGTTCAAACAACTGAGGTTTGATGTGTACTTTTCAGTTCGGTCCATCGACATACAGAAAAATCGTTGCAAGCGTTTTGAAAACGTCTCCATGTGAACACACAGGGCGACCAATGGTTCCAGAAAATAGAATCGTGTTGTGCACTCTGGCAGTGGGAAAGGATACAAATGCATCATAGTTGCCTCCCCTCTCCCCGCTTCTTACTACTGCTCATGAACACATGGGCATTTCATTTGGTCCCTTTTTATCCTACTGGACGAGGCGGCAGGGACGTTTTTTGGTCCTCTTCTTATTATCCGTTGTTTGGTGTTGTTTGTGGTCTGTTTGTGACCGTGCATTTGCGCTTGACAAAGGCCGGTTGGCCGAAAATTTGCGCTTGTCTTGTCTTGTTGTATTGAATACGCGTTCACTTTGGTTTACTTGTTCTTCTGGTTCTTGTTTGCTTGGGCGCGGGCAGCCGCACTTGTTTTACAAATTCAGGTTCAGGTTCATATTGCTTATAGCTCAACCATATCTAGAGCCGTATCAGGGCTAACACCACGTCAAAAGCGACAACCAAATTAAGACAAAATAAGACCACAGTTTGAAAACCATGCTCACCATTAACCTTGCAAGTCTAAAATTTAATTGCAATTAAAGCAAAACATACTCAGATGTAAAATCATATCAGGTGAAATCTACTGATCTCTTGAAAAAAAATGGAAAACTGCATCAGGGAGGACGTCTCTGAATCGGTTCTTTCAGGAGTCCGCCTAGTAATGCTTTCGTCTCATATCGTACAAGTCCCAGTATTCAAGGAGAAGGTGTACGGCTCGTCGCAAGGGGAGTGAGGACGGTTATGATCAAGAATGAGGATGGAAGGTTCGAAACCTAATGCAGCCTACAGTCCCTGTAAGGCTTACAAAAATGCTGTAAGTCGCTACCAACGGAGGTTAAACAACAACAACAACAACAAAACAAACAAACGCAAAAGTTGCTAATACAACGATGGTTCCTCATTTTCTGATCTCCTAACTTTATTTTTGTCCGTCCCATACCAAAGATACAGGTGGTGATTGTATCGCTTGCTTTTTTTATTATTTTCTTTTCAAAATTAATGATTACGAGAGCCACACTGAAACACCGACACACTGACATATTCGCACTCACGAACACGCATACAGACAGACACACAAACAGGCAAACAGACACTCACATATGCACACATCTTTCTTGTGTCTGTGATTTGCTTGGATGGTAAGTAATAAAAATTACATCTACAATGACATATTTATAGATGTGTTATGTGGATGTAAACATTACAGTGAGACATGGCAGCTTAGCATTGGTGATTTCTTCACATTGTAATTCATGTAAAATGGATGTGAAATTTGCATAAAGAAAACAAAACCCATTCTCATGAGTGTATTGTGGCCTATGGTTTAGGTTTGAGTCTTGCGGGAGTTCTGTGATTCTCTAACCAATTTTAATGAAAACAAAAAGAAGCGCTGTGTATATATGTGTATGTGAGTGTGTGTGAAAAAATGTGTGTGGGGGTGGTGGTGGTGGTGGTGTTATGTTGAGTGTGTATTGTATGTGTACGTGTTTGCGTGTGTGTCTTTGTGTGTGTGTGTGTGTGTGTGTGTGTGTGTGTGTGTGTGTGTGTGTGTGTGTGTGTGTGTGTGTGTGTGTGTGTGTGTGTGTGTGTACGTGTGTGTGTGTGTGTGTGTGTGTGTGTAGTTATAGTGGTAGGGATATGCACGTTTGCTTTTACATCATTTCATTTCACATGCGAGATCGACACTATGTGGCATGTCCTATATGTCAATGTTTGTTATACGTGTTTTTATACTGGCTTTGCTATATTTTATTTTATTTGGTTTGGATTGGTTTGGTTTGGTTTGGTTTGGTTTGCTTTGCTTTGCTTTGCTTTGTTTTGCTTTGTTTTGCTTTGCTTCACTTCGATTCAAATCGATTTGATTTCATTTGATTTGATTTCATCTGATTTGTGTCGATTCGAATCGATTCAATTTGATTTAATTTCATTTCATTTGACTTCATTTGGCCTGGCCTGACCAGACCTGACCTGAATTGACCTGACTTGGGTGACGTGGCTTGTCTTGACTTGACTTGACTTGACTTGACTTGCCTTACCATGCCTTGCCTTGCCTTGATTTGTCTTGCCTTATCTTGCCTTGCTTGCCTTGCCTTGCCTTGCCTTGCCTTGCCTTGCCTTGCCTTGCCTTGCCTTGACTTGTCTTGCCTTGTCTTGCCTTGCCTTGACTTTAACTTGACCTGCCTGAATGTAGCGAGAAGGACGGAAAGTGAAAGCAGACAGGTTGAGCGAGTATTGATTGACACCACCTGGAGCTTTCCCACAAAGAACATCGAGTATCACTCAAGGCACACATACCTGACATGGCCAGGCAGCTGGTACACAAAAGTGATCAAGGTTGACAGATACCTGTTTTCATTTGTTTTTTCT
>CM060305.1:69703734-69706234 GCA_030674185.1 Monoplex corrugatus
GAGAAAGAAAGAGAGGAAGAGATAAAGAGACAGACAGAGAGAGAGACAGAGACAGAGACACAGAGAGACAGAGGAAGACAGAGAGACAGGAAGACAGAGACAGAGACAAAGACAGAGAGAGACAGAGGGTGACACAGAGAGAGAGACAAAGACAGAGAGAGACAGAGACAGAGAGAGACAGAAACAGAGAGAGACAGAGACACAGAGAGAGAGAGACAGACAGACAGATACAGATACAGAAACAGACACACAGAGAGAGACATAGAGAGGCAGAGACAGAGACATGAAGAGACAGAGAGACAGAGAGAGACAGAAAGAGACCCACAGAGAGACAGAAAGAGAGACACACATACACACACGCGAACCCACGCACGCACACACACGCACACACCACGCAGACACACACACACACACAATTACGCACATACAGACAGACATGCACACATACAACACACACACACACACACACACACACACACACAACACACACACACACATACACACACTGTCTAAGCTATCTGTTTAAACACTTATTTATACACACACACACACACACACACACACACACACACACACACACACACACACACACACACACACACACACACAGGGGCCTGTACAAACAGTTCAAAATAAGTCTGACCCTTTTCCTTGTTTTGTTATTTCCTTTTCCTAAAGCAACCTGATATTTCTCGAACATCGTGTATGCATACCGTCTTGCCTACACGGCGTAGGCGGTATATTACTGCACAGTCTGCATGCTCCGTTTTTGGCGGACATGCGTGCACGCTGGGCGTTTTCATGTTTCTATTGGCTACCGGACACGGACACTGACACTGACACTGACACTGACATGAGAGAGAGATATATAGGGAGAGAGAGACAAAGAGATTGAGAGACAAATGGAGAGAGGGACAGAGAGAGAGAGAAAGAAAGAGAGGGAGACAGACAGACAGACAGAGAGAGAGACAGAGACAGAGAGACAGAGGAAGACAGAGAGACAGGGAGACAGAGACAGAGAGAAAGACAGAAAGAGACAGAGGGAGACACAGAGAGAGAGACAGAGAGAGACTGACAAAGACAGAGAGAGACAGAGACAGACAGAGACAGAAACAGATACAGACAGAGACAGACAGAGACAGAGAGACAGAGAGAGAGACAGAAAGAGACACAGAAAGAGAAAGAAAGATACACACACACACACACACACACAGACGCGCGCGCGCGAGCGCACGCGCTCAAATCCACGCACGCACACACACACACACACACACACACACACACACACACACATACACATAGAGACAGACAGACAGACACACAGACACATACCCACACACACAAACACACATACACACACACACACAAACACACACACACGCGCGCGCGCACAACACACACACACACACACACACACACACACACACACACACACACACACACACACACACACACACACACACACAGGGGCCTGTGCAACCACAGGTGTCAGAGAAAAGTGCAGAATCAGCGAAAACTTTGACAAACAGTTCCAAAAATGTCTGACCCTTTTCCTAGTTTTGTTATTTCCTTTTTATAAAGCAACCTGATATTTCTCGGACGAGTGTATGCATACCGTCTTGCCTACACTGCGTAGGCGGTATGTTGCTGCACAGTCTGCATGCTCCGTCTTTGGTTGACGTGCTTGCACGCTGGACGTTTACGTGTTTCTGTTGGCTACTGGACACTGACACTGACACAGACACGACTTACGCGCATACTTGATTTTCTGCGAACGTATACAGGCGAAGGGAGTTTGGGCACTATCAGGTCTGCTGATGTGTTGACCTGGGAGATAAGAGAGAGAGAGAGAGAGAGAGGAGAGAGAGAGAGAGAGAGAGAGAGAGAGAGAGATACAGAATAATACAGAGACAGACAGCAGAGAGCAGAGAGAGAGACAGAGAGAAAAAGAGAGAGACAGAGACAAAGAGAGAGAGAGGGGGACAGAGAGAGAGAGAAAGATTGAAAGAGAGAGAGAGAGAGGAGAGAGAGGGGGGGGAGACAGACACATACAGAGAGAGAAAGAAAGAGAGACACTGAAAGAGAGAGTGAGAAAGAGAGAAAGAGGGGGGTGGGGGCAGAGAGAGATCTTTTTGTATTTATGTTTGCTTCTTAAAGTTTACCTATCTTTTAAGGATCAGTGCATTCAGGGACAATAACTTTGTGCTTACCTACCTCCACCCCCACTTTTTTTTCCCATTTTCTGCTCCATCAGAATGGCCACAGAAGCCGGCACAATTTTTACAATGCGATAATGATGATGATGACGATGATGTTGATAATCGTGATGCTATGAAGTTCCATGTAGAATTGAGACAGCATGAGGAGGGCTGTACTCTACGTTTACTATCATAATATTTCCTGGCGTCAATCGGGCCCGAGAGGTATACAGACGCTTGCTGCGTCTGGCCAGAAAATTGGAACAACACCCTCAGTGACGAATCTGGGAAGTGGATGAGAC
>CM060305.1:69711234-69718734 GCA_030674185.1 Monoplex corrugatus
AAACACTTTACACGGCAAAAAGGTCTGCGTTTCAGAAATGCAAATAAATCCCCGAAGACGGCGCATGGCGGCAGTGTCACGGGGTAATGTACACCACCCACACACGCAAACTTCTCACCCCTCCCCCCACAGAAAAAAAAACATATATGCAGATGTGATATGCAAATGAACGTGCCAGTGACCCCCCTGAGTATGAAGCTAACGAATGAATACAGCCAACAACAACATCACACGTCTGTCACTTCGTCTGGCCTGTCTCATTTGGAATCCTGGACATTTTATACCCACACTTATTTTTTCATCCTTGGACATTGGATCAGTAAGCTTAATCACCAGCACCAATAAAAATATCCAGAATAAAAAAAAACAAAAAAACAAACAAACAAAAACATGGTTAGCCCCATGATGGAACCGTCAAAGAAAACATGATTGTCACGCGAACGATCCCTCTTCTCTCCTGTGCAAATTATCGTTATCGTTAGATCAATAGCACATGAAAATACAATGACCTTTCGGTTCCACTTTCTCAACACGACATCTCAGCCCTGGGAAGAAATTATTCCATATTCACTGACGTCATATATGCGATGAGATAGGCCATATCCAAATATAATCATACGCCATGAGGTGGATAAGATTCCGAAATGATCATATGCCACGAGATAGATCAGATCCAAAATGATATGTCATGAGATAGATGAGATAGACAAGATCCGAAATGATTCATATGCCATGAGATAGATCAGATCCAAACATGATCATATGCCATGAGATAGATTAGATCCAAAATGATCATATGCCATGAGATAGATGAGATCCAAACATGATTATATGCCATGAGCTAGATCAGATCCAAAATGATCATATGCCAGTTCATATGCCATGTGATATGCCATGTGATAGATAAGATCCAAAATGATTATATGCCATGAGATAGATCAGATCCAAAATGATTATATGCCATGAGATAGATCCAAAATGATCACATGCCATGTGATAGATAAGATCCAAAATGATTATATGCCATGAGATAGATCCAAAATGATTATATGCCATGAGATAGATCAGAGCCAAATAATCATATGCCATGAGATAGATAAGATCCAAAATAATCATATGCTATGAGATAGATCAGAGCCAAGTAATCATATGCCATGAGATAGATAAGATGCAAAATGATCATATGCTATGAGATAGATCAGATCCAAAATAATCATATGCTATGAGATAGATCAGAGCCAAAATAATCATATGCTATGAGATAGATCAGAGCCAAGTAATCATATGCCATGAGATAGATAAGATGCAAAATGATCATATGCCATGAGATAGATCAGATCCAAAATAATCATATGCTATGAGATAGATCAGAGCCAAGTAATCATATGCCATGAGATAGATAAGATGCAAAATGATCATATGCCATGAGATAGATCAGATCCAAAATGGTCATGGCATAAGCAGTAACCTGCTCATAAGCCCTACGTTTTGGCAAGGTCGTCAGGATTTATCTATGCCATGGGTTCTGTAATCCAAAACAAGTGTGACTGCCTACGTTGAAGCAAACAGGAACCAGAAGAAAAAAAACACGAAAAAAAAAAATGAATAAAATAAAAAAGAACGCGTATTTGTTACAAGAAAAGACAGGCACAAATTTTCGGCCTGTCTTGTCTTGTTGTATTATATACGCGTTCTTATTCTTTTTTCGTGTTTTTTCCATGGGTTGTGTAGCTATCATTTTATCAGTTTCTTGTGTCTATCTTTGTATCACTCTGTCACTGAAACAACTTTGAGAATGCGTATTCAATTCAGAAAGAAATCTGACAGGTGTGAATGTTCAACTAACTTTTGTCAAGCATACACAAAAGACAACAACAACAACAACAACAACGACGACGACGACGACGACGACGACAACGAGTTCAACTACAACAACAACAACAAATTCAAAAATTTTAGACTAAAAACAAAAACGAAACAAGCAAACAAACAAACAAACAAACAAACAACAAATAACAAGAGACAGATTAAATAACTTCCTAAATAATAATGATAATTACAATATTTATACATGTATAGCGCAAAATCTTGATAAAATCAAATCTAAGCGCTGAAACAGACACACACACACGCACGCACGCACACGCACGCAGGCACGCACACACACACACACACCCCCCCACACACACACACACACCCACACACACACACACACGCACACACACACACACGCACACACACACACACGCACACGGCTATAAATGGGGAGAAAGAATAAAAGCAATGGAAAATTATAGAGAGCATTCCGTTTTTTTCTTTCTTTCTTTCTTTCTTTCTTTCTTTCTTTCAGATCTGTATATGACCTGCTCCCCTCGAATGCAAACTTAGTGAAATGGGGGAAAGCAGACGACCCAGCATGTCCGCTCTGTCAGAAGAAACAAACAGTGGAACATGTCCTAAGCTCTTGCAAAGTAGCGCTAGCCCAAGGAAGGTATACATGGAGGCACAACCAAGTTCTGAAAGTGATCACAGATGTGGTTAGCGAAAAAACCATGACCCCAAACGCACCAATTGCTATGACAACGTTCTACAAAGCAGGAGGGAAACAGGTCTGGCCCGAAAGGGCTATGACAACCAGCACATTGCCAAAGGGTCTTCTGGATGGAGCAGTCGACTGGGAGTGTACAGCAGACCTCCCAGAGTGGAGAAATTACCCAGATGTCATCAGCAAGACAGGCATGAGACCAGACATCGCTCTCCACTCTGACTCCTCGAAACAAGTGATTCTGATAGAACTCACTGTGCCATACGAAAGCAGAATGGAAGAAGCACATATCTACAAGACCGAGAAATACGCCGGTCTTGCCAGCACCCTGAAGAAAGCAGGTCTGCGGGTCAAAATCTTCGCCATAGAGGTCGGGGCAAGAGGGTTTGTGGGCACCTCCGCTTACGATCTCATGAAACAACTCGCCATTTCTGGGAAGAAGAGGACTAGAGCCCTTAAAGCGATGGCAGAGGCAGCAGAAAGGAGCTCAAGCTGGATCTGGGCAAGGAGGAACCAAAAAAGTGAACTTCATAAGGATTAAATTCCCTACAGATGATGTGTGCCCCGTTAGCACATTGGTAAAACCGCGTACCGCAGTTCTGAAGCGCAGAATCGCCCAGGTTCGATCCCCGGCGTGGGGAAAAAAAAAAAAAAAAAAAATAGACAACAGCAGAAGGGCATCCAGGAGTCATGACCTGGATGTGGCCCGGCCCCCCGAGAGTGTAAGGAATTCAGGGCCGAAACACTTGTCTAAAGGGGGTTACTTCTCTGAAGACCTTCTGTTGTCTAGCTCTCCCTAGAGTTTCTTTCTACCTGCACATGGTCAGTCCATTGACTTCCGGGAATAGTTCGGAGGACATTCGGGAAAGACCGAAGGACACTGGGAAAGACTAGATCTGCGGGCTTTGTGGGTTGGCTTCCCACCTTGCCTTTGATAACATGCCACGAGTTTTCCAAATGAAAGATGCTCCCAGGATTCACCGAAAGGGGGAGAGAATGATGAATCCATCGGCACTGACTCCATCACGACTGGAAACGCACAACGGACGATGATTGATGACCAGTTGGAATTTCCGTGTGCGTGTGGAAGGAGATTCACCACCAAACGCGGCATGAAGATCCACAGGACAAAAATGGGCTGTTTGAAGACACATACGAACCAGCAGCAGCGCACTGCGATAGCAGGTGAGACGTTGGATGACCAAGGCCAGGAATTAAACCATAGTGCCAAGGACATCCACGCTGACGGTTCTGATGCGGATTTTGCACAAGCTCTTAACGCCAAACGTGGAAAACTCAATTTGCCGCCTGCCGGTGCAAAAGAACAATGGGAGAAATTAGATGAGGAACTTGTCCTTAAGCTGAATGCGCTAATAGGGAACAGTACGCTGGAACACAAACTTGACACATACGGAGACATCATATACTCTATCTGCAGGGACACTTATGGAGTGAAGCAGCCAAAAACAAAAACGCCTCCCCAGAAATCCAGAAGACAGCAACAGATGGAGAGCATCCGGAGGGAGAAAAGGAAGCTTAAAAAGCGAATGAAAACTGCCTCAGAATTCGAGAAGCAAGGGCTCCTGGAACTCTGGAAAGATCTGAAGGCCAAACACAATGCTCTCAGCAAAGTGGAATCAGCAAGGCGAAGAAAGAGCAAAAAGAAGAAGACTCAAGATCGTTTCTTCAAAGATCCCTTTGACTTTGCAAGAAAGCTGTTTGAACAACCCAAATCAGGGACTCTCACAGTGGGCAAGGAAACCCTAGAGCAGCATCTCAGGGAAACATATTCCGATTCTCAGCGCGAGGCACCACTTGAAATCCAAAATCTGGTTTGGCCTGCAGCGCCAGAAGGAAAATACAATAACAAACCACCAACACTGGATGAAGTGAAGAACGTAGTAAAGAAAGCCAGAGCCAAGTCAGCACCTGGACCAAACGGAATACCATACCTGCTCTACAAGAAATGCCCAAAAGTGCTCGAGTGGCTCCACAAGATGATTCGATCAGCATGGAGGAACCAGAAGATCAGCGACCAATGGATGAGAGCTGAAGGAGTGTACATTCCGAAGGAGCAGAACTCCAGCAGCATCAATCAGTTCAGGCCAATATCACTTCTGAACGTCGAGGGGAAAATCTTCTTCTCTGTTATGGCAGCAAGATTGACAAAATACCTGACTGAAAACAAGTATCTGGATATGTCAGTCCAAAAGGGAGGCATACCAGGAATGGCTGGATGCTTGGAACATGCCACGTTGATTTGGGATGCCATCCAAAAAGCAAGAACAGAGAAGAGAGACATTGACGTAGTTTGGCTTGATCTGGCGAATGCATATGGATCAGTTCCACACGATATGATCCAGCTGGCTCTTGAAATGTATCACATCCCAGAAAACATCCGAACAATGCTGAGGAAGTATTTCCAAGGGTTCTCAATGCGGTTCTCTACCAAAGAATACACCACGGACTGGATAGACCTAGAGGTGGGCATTGCAATGGGCTGTGCAATCTCTCCCATACTGTTCGTGTTGGCAATGGAAGTCATCTTGAAAGCTGCAATGAAGAGTTCAGGTCCAGTGAATCTGGGAGATGGATACCAGATGCCTCCTCTGAAAGCTTTCATGGATGACACAACAGTCTTGTCCACGGATGAGGAAGAGACACACCAAATCTTAAAGCAGCTGGATGAGCTGGTGGCCTCTTCAAGAATGAGGTTCAAACCTAAGAAATCCCGAAGTCTCTCACTGCGAAAAGGAAAAGTGGCAGATTCAGTCAAATTCATGGTAGCCAACCAAGCCATCCCCACTGTCACAGAAGAGCCAGTAAAAAGTCTCGGAAGATGGTATGATGACTCCCTGAAAGACACACAAAGGGGATGTGAAACCAAGCAAACAGCAGAAGAAGGCCTGAAGAAAATAGGTAACTGCGGACTGCCAGGCAAATACAAAGTCTGGTGTCTACAGTTCATGCTGATACCAAAGCTGCTGTGGCCACTGCTAATCTATGACATTTGCACCAGCACAGTCGAAGCAATGGAAGCCAAAATCAACAAATACACAAGAAAATGGCTCGGTGTCCCACCTGGTCTCACTGATGTTGCATTCTACTGTCGTCAAGCAATGCTGAAGCTACCTCTGAAATCCATAGTGGAGGAATACAAAGTTGGAAAAGCAAGACTGTTGAGCATGCTGGAGGAATCGGAGGACAATATCGTGAGAGCAGTTCATCCAAAGCTGAGAACTGGCAGAAAGTGGAAAGTCCAAGAGGCTGTAAACAATGCCAAGAGAAACCTCAGCGTCAAAGAAATAATTGGACACACGCAAACCAACAGACAGGGACTGGGAGCAACAAAAATGCAGTGGTGGTCCAAAGCCAAAGGGAAGGAAAAAAGAGACATGATCATACAGGAGTTGAAGGAAGAAGAAGATGTCAAAAGAGTGCAGAAGGCAGTCCAGCAAGGTCAACAGGGGCAATGGACAACATGGGACAGTGCACTCCAAAGAAGTCTCAGCTGGAACGATATGTGGCACATGGCTCCTCTAAGGATAAGCTTCCTCCTCAGATCTGTATATGACCTGCTCCCCTCGAATGCAAACTTAGTGAAATGGGGGAAAGCAGACGACCCAGCATGTCCGCTCTGTCAGAAGAAACAAACAGTGGAACATGTCCTAAGCTCTTGCAAAGTAGCGCTAGCCCAAGGAAGGTATACATGGAGGCACAACCAAGTTCTGAAAGTGATCACAGATGTGGTTAGCGAAAAAACCATGACCCCAAACGCACCAATTGCTATGACAACGTTCTACAAAGCAGGAGGGAAACAGGTCTGGCCCGAAAGGGCTATGACAACCAGCACATTGCCAAAGGGTCTTCTGGATGGAGCAGTCGACTGGGAGTGTACAGCAGACCTCCCAGAGTGGAGAAATTACCCAGATGTCATCAGCAAGACAGGCATGAGACCAGACATCGCTCTCCACTCTGACTCCTCGAAACAAGTGATTCTGATAGAACTCACTGTGCCATACGAAAGCAGAATGGAAGAAGCACATATCTACAAGACCGAGAAATACGCCGGTCTTGCCAGCACCCTGAAGAAAGCAGGTCTGCGGGTCAAAATCTTCGCCATAGAGGTCGGGGCAAGAGGGTTTGTGGGCACCTCCGCTTACGATCTCATGAAACAACTCGCCATTTCTGGGAAGAAGAGGACTAGAGCCCTTAAAGCGATGGCAGAGGCAGCAGAAAGGAGCTCAAGCTGGATCTGGGCAAGGAGGAACCAAAAAAGTGAACTTCATAAGGATTAAATTCCCTACAGATGATGTGTGCCCCGTTAGCACATTGGTAAAACCGCGTACCGCAGTTCTGAAGCGCAGAATCGCCCAGGTTCGATCCCCGGCGTGGGGAAAAAAAAAAAAAAATAGACAACAGCAGAAGGGCATCCAGGAGTCATGACCTGGATGTGGCCCGGCCCCCCGAGAGTGTAAGGAATTCAGGGCCGAAACACTTGTCTAAAGGGGGTTACTTCTCTGAAGACCTTCTGTTGTCTAGCTCTCCCTAGAGTTTCTTTCTACCTTTCTTGCTTGCTTGCCTGCTTGCTTGCTTTCTTTCTTGCTTTCTTTCTTGCTCTCTTTCTTTCATTTTCTTTTTTTAATTCTTTTTTTTAAAGCTAGAGAAGATGACTCTACCATCCCTCAATGCGTCGTGTGAGACTTGAGTTTTCTTTTCCACCTCGATAAACGGAATCTGCTCCTCAAAGAAAATATCTGATCTCTTGTTTTTGTCCCACATCTGGTGAACTTATTTCTGAATGTCATTCTTTTGTCCCACTGCCTTCCTGTCCTCCCCCCCCACCCCCCACCCCCCACCCCCGGGGTTTGCGTGTGCTTCGTGCCCTGAAGTTTTGGTCGTTGTTGGGTGACTGCTTTGGCGAATGGTGAGAATGCGTGCTTTGGTTCGATTCT
>CM060305.1:69728734-69731234 GCA_030674185.1 Monoplex corrugatus
ACAGAACGGCGTTTCAAAATGGCAAATTCGTTGCTGGAATTAGGTCATTTGTCTCTGACTTGAAAGGGAAGACAGCTCTTTTTTTTTCTACAGAACGTGTTTTACCTTGGACTTTATTTCTTTGTGTGTGTGTGTGTGTGTGTGTGTGTGTGTGTGTGTGTGTGTGTGTGTGTGTGTGTGTGTGTGTGTGTGTGTGTGTGTGTGTGTGTGTGTGTGTGTGTGTGTTGTGTGGGTGTGTGACTCATAATAGGCTTCTGTTGACGTCTGTCTTTCTGTATCTGTTGGTCTGTCTGTTTTTCTCTTGGATTTGTTTACTCATAAAAGACTCCTGTCTTCCTGTCTTTCTGTCTCTGTCGATCTGTCTGTCTTTCTCTTCAGCTTCGATGTTCTTTTTACTCATGATAGGCTTCTGTCTACATGTCTTTCAGTCTCTGTCAGTCTGTCTTTCTTTTCCTTAGCTTGGATTTTTTTTTATTCATAATAGGCTTCTGTTTGCCTGTCTTTCTGTCTGTGTCGGTCTGTCTGTCTCTCTCTTGAACTCCTTTTCTTTTTATTCACAATAGGCTTCTGTCTGCCTGTCTTTTTGTCTCTGTCGGTCTGTCTTTCTCTCAGCTTAGATTTTTTTTATTCATAATAGGCTTCTGTTTGCCTGTCTTTCTGTCTCTGTTGGTCTGTCTTTCTTTCTCTTGAACTCTTTTTCATTTTATTCACAGTAGGCTTCTGTTTGCCTGTCTTTCTGTCTCTGTCGGTCTGTCTGTCTTTCTCTCAGCTTCGATGTTCTTTTTACTCATAATAGGCTTCTGTCTGCCAGTCTTTCTGTCTCTGTCAGTCTTTCTCTTGGATTTGTTTACTCATAATAGGCTTCTGTCTGCCAGTCTTTCTGTCTCTGTCAGTCTGTCTGTCTTTCTATTGAACCCTTTTTTACTCACAATAGGCTTCTGTCTTCCTGTCTTTCTGTTTCTGTTGGTCTGTCTGTCTTTCTCTAAACCTCGATGCTTTTTAATCAAAATAAGCTTCTGTCTTCCCGTCTTTCTGTTTTTGTCAGTCTGTCTTTCTTTTTCACAGCTTCGATGTTCTTTTTACTCATAATAGGCTTCTGTCTGCCAGTCTTTCTGTCTCTTTCTGTCAGTATGTCTATCGTTCTCTTGGACTCGTTGGGTTTTTTTTTAATCATAATAGGCTTCTCTCTGTCTTTCCCTCAATTTTGTATCTTGATAAAATTCTATGCTCTTCTGTTGACCTGTCTCCTTTTCTTTTCTGTTATTGATTTTCTGTTTTCGTCTTCCTCTATTTTTTATTTAGTTTTTTAATATTTTTTTCTTCGTTTCATCGTTCTTTTCTTTCTGGGTTTTGTGCAAGCTTAAAGAGTCTGTAAGAAAAATTGTTTACACTTCATGTAAACTCGATACATCTGCTAGATAATTGCTGTACAGTGTGGGATGGGTGGTGGTGGTGGTGATAGACATTATTAGAGACTGACGCACTACCCATTGCGCTATCGAGGTACTAAGTGATAGATACTGACCTTGCAAGCGAAAATAGATCACTAGACTTGATTTTGCTTTTGACTACTTACCCTTCGCATTATGTGTAAAGCTCATGAGCATGAATTATCCTTGAGAACAGATTTGCATGGACATGACCTGGGCTGTTAGGTCAGTACAGTAAATGAAATGTCTTTTGAACAGAACAGTTCTGCAGCTTAGATTGCTGTCTTGCAGAAAGAGTATGTGTGCTATGACAAATTAGACTTGCAAGTTTAACGGTTAGAATGGTTTTTTTAAGTCTTGTCTTTTTTTTAACTTAACCAGGTTGTCGTTTTGGACGTGGTGTTGGTCCTGACATGGCTCTAGTAGTCAGCTAGGCTATAAGCCATATGAACTCAAACTTGCTATGAAAAAAATGTCTGGGTAGAAGTGTAGTTTGGCTATTTAGAAGTTCGTTTTCAAAAGGGACATCATGTGAATGGTTTTTTTGTTTGTTTTTTCCAGCCCGTTGTAATGTTACACAAACAAAATGTATTAAACAACTGCAAACTCTGCATACTTGTAGCTGAAAACAACCACCATACAGACAGACAGACATACATACTGACAGACAGACAAAGACACACGCATGCACACACACAAACACACACGCGCACACACACACACACACATAGAGAGAGAGAGAGAGAGATAGACAGATAAGTAGATAGGTAGATATAGATAGATAGATAGATAGATAGACAGATAGATAGATAGATAGATAGATAGATAATAGACCAACAGACAGACAGATAGATAGATAGATAGATAGACAGATAGATAAATAGATAGATAGATACATAGATACATAGATAAGTAGATAGATAGATAGATAGAGAGAGAGAGAGAGAGTTAGAGAGATATGGATAGATAAACAAATAGATAGACAGACAGATAGACATATAACACACACACACCCCTACCATTCCGACCCGTATACACACACACATTATCATATCCCCAGTTAAGCCACA
>CM060305.1:69743734-69751234 GCA_030674185.1 Monoplex corrugatus
CCACCACTCTTGATCTCACAGCAGGTGATCAACTTCACGGCGTTACTGTAGCACTGTCCTCTTTGGCCGTCTTCTTTTGATGTCTTCTTCTTTGACGTCTTCCTTCTTACCTGTCTCCTTCATCGTCTTCTTTTCTCAATAATAAAGAGTCAAGTAGCAAAACGAGGACTTGTCTTTTGATTGAGAGACTTCCCTTTCTGCTCTGGATTCAAAGGACCACCACAGCAACCATCACCAAACCCCTTAACCCACTCATCCATCTCACCTGGCGCTGCGAAATATCATCATCACCCTTAACCCCTTAACCAACTCGACCTATCACATATATATATATATTTGAGAGAGAGGGACAGAAAGAGACAGACAAATGGAAACGTTGACCACTGTAGGATCGAACCCACTACCCCTAACATTGTGAACTTTGCGCACCCTAACCTACTGAGCTGACAGAGGACACTAACTAAAAACGTCCCCCGTAATCCTAACCCAGGCCAGGAGGAAAAAATAAAACACTGACCAGATAAAAGCATTGATCAAGGAAACACGGACCTCGAGGAAGCAACAGCTCCTGGAAGATCAGACAAGATAAGATGGGTTTATAGGGGGTTGGGAGTTGGGGGTTGGGGGTTGTGCTGTCAGAAATGTGTATATATCCGCTTTGTCTGATCCGTTTGTGGTGTGGCCTTCTGAATGAACATCTTCCATTATTAGACCTGAGGGAAGGAAGATGGATGGACACAAAAAAGTCATGTAGCTAAGACGTCAGGCTTTTATCCTGAGGGTCTATGTTCGATCCTGCCTGAGTATTGCCAGGTAAGTAAATGGTGGAGGTTTTTTTTTTCGTTGTTATTGTTGTATGTAATTTTGGTCTTCTATGTTTACATGGACAGCACTAAGAAAAAGAAACGAGACGTCTTGAAAGATACACAAACACAAGAGAGAGAGCGAGAGAGAGAGAGAGAGACAGAGACAGAGACAGAGAGAAAGATAGAGAGAGACACACACACACACACACGCGCGCGCGCGCGCGGACATACACACACACACACACACACACACACACACACACACACAAACACGCAAACACAAACACACACGCACACACACACACACACACACCACACAACACAACACAAACACCAACACAACACACACACACACACACACAACACAACACAACACACAACACACACAAACACACACAACACACACACACACACAAAAAACACAACACAACACAAACACACACACACACACAAACACACAAACACACACAACACACACACACACAACACACACACACACACACACACACACACACACACACACACACACAACACACACACACACCGAACCATTAATGAGGAAGATTGGGAAAAGACAGGAAACGTTTGTAGGACATTTTATGAGGCGAGAGAAATTAGAGCACCTTATCACACCAGGAAAGATGGAAGGAAAAAGAGCACCAGATAGACCGAGCGAGAAAACACTGGACGAACTTGCAGGATGGTTGAGGACAGAGAGGATGGGAGATGTACTTGTAGTGACAAGGGATAGATTCGTATGGGGAGGGCCATGATCGCCAACGCCATGCGGCAGGGTACATGATGATGATGATGCTGATGACATATCGCAGTGATGAAAATTGTATTTTCATGTGGCTTTGTTTTGTTTTTACGGTTTTGTTTTTTTTTCATGTTGTTTGATTTATGTTTTATTTTGTTTTAAGTTGATTACTGATCTATGCCTATATACAGGGGGGGGGTGCAAAAGTAGGTTTACAGTAAGTATCACATCATTATTATAATGCTTAATTCATTAAATTTATTAGCATATTAAGTTAGTTGGCCTTATTTTCAATATTTTCAGTATCATTAATTATATTTTATCGTAACTAATAATATGCATGTACTTTTATCCCAACTTCTTTTCTTTTTTTCTTTTTTTTTTTTGCAGGTAAATCGGCAATTTAATTTAGATCTAAGCAACAATGTAATTTAACCATGGCTGGTAATTTGACAGACGAGGAGCGCAAATGGATTTTAAAACAATACTGGAAGACAGATGGACTTCTTTTTTTCTTTTTTTGAGATATGTAAAGGAAAGGGTTTTCGCACGCAAGCCGCGCACTGTTAATGACATGATTCAGTTCATCTTGCAGGCTTGTCAAAAATTGATGCTGATAAAGATTTTTGTGCTAGAGTGTGCATGAGTGTCCGCTCTCGATTAGAGGAGTGTGTGAATACTGACGGCAAGCAGTTTGAGTATCTGAGGGATTAAGGCTGTGCTTGTTATTACATGTATTTGCAATATTCATTTGTTTGTATAATAAATGCAATGAGTATTGTACGTGTTTTTTTTTTTCATAACTGTATACCTACTTTTGCGCCCCCCTGTATAATGCTGACCTGCTTGTATCCTACTCGTAAGAATATGCACGCAGAAGATCAAATATGGACGACAATGACAATTTTTTTCAAATCAGTGTCCAGTGGTTTTGTGGAAACATGAAAACACCCAGTATGTTTTCGGTTTCAGTTTCGTTTTGTTTGTTGTTTATTGTTCCCCAAGACAGCGTTTCCGCGGTCGGAATAAATTCCCATTCATATTGACGCCGCTGATGCAGTGTGATGGAAAAGATCCAAAATTATCATGGCACAAGTGATAAGCCTGTGCCTACGCCTTGTGCACCAGAAAAGACTCGACCTTCAACCTGGCGCATGGGTAATACATTTATCTTTATATCAGTCTGTTAGGCTAGATTGTTATGAAATGTACCGTTTGTGCATCTCCCTCTGCAACGTACAAATACAAAGCAAAGAAAAACAAAGCCAGACAAGGAAAAACCAAAACAATAACAATAGCAACAACAACAACAACATTAGCATCAGCAGTAACAACAACAACAACAACAACAACGACAAGGTGGAAACGTATGGAAATGGATCCAGCCCAAGAGTGCGAAGTGGATGTATCGACGTACAAATAAATATCAACGTCCTACTAAACCACATATCAGGGAAATGAACTCCCGAACAACACAACATATATCCTTCATCCATCCACCAATAAAACCTATCGTCTCCATCACCCCAACCCCCCTCCCCCCCCCTATCTATCCTCCACACCTGATAAAAGAGCGAGAAAGAGAGAGACAGAGACAGAGAGAGAGACAGAGAGAAGGACAGACAGACAGACCAAGAGACCGAGAGACAGAGAGTCAGAGAGAGACACACACAGAGAGATTAAGACAGACGAGACACACACACAGACAAAGAGAGAGAGAGAGAGAAAGAGAGAAGATACAGAGAGAGAGAGAAAAGAGAGAGAGAGAGAAAGACAGAAAGAGAAAGACAGAGAAACTAAAACAGAGACAGACAGAGAGAGAGAGAGACAAAGCTCAATACCTATGGTCCACGAGCCTTCTCTGTTTCTGGTCCACTTTCCTGGAACAAACTTCCTCTCTCTGTCCGTCAGCAACCTACTTTTGTCTCCTTCAAGTCCGCTCTCAAAACTCACCTTTTCTCCTCTGCATAAAGTCCTGACCTCACTCAATCCCCTCTGCAGCCTGTCTCCACTCGGAGGGGAATCACATTCTAATATATAATTGTATATAATATGCTCTCTATAATTTTCCATTGCTTTTATTCTTTCTCCCCATTTTAGCCGTGTGC
Source organism: Monoplex corrugatus (assembly GCA_030674185.1). Classification (NCBI taxonomy): domain Eukaryota; kingdom Metazoa; phylum Mollusca; class Gastropoda; order Littorinimorpha; family Ranellidae; genus Monoplex; species Monoplex corrugatus. The sequence continues at coordinate 69,747,409 of CM060305.1, forward strand.
GTGTGCGTGTGTGTGTGTGTGTCGAGTCTTTTCTGGTGCACAAGGCGTAGGCACAGGCTTATCACTTGTGCCATGATAATTTTGGATCTTTTCCATCACACTGTCTGTTTTAGCGCTTAGATTTGATTTTATCAAGATTTTGCGCTATACAAATAAAGTATTGTATTGTATTGTATTGTATTGTATTGTATTGTATTGTATTGTATTGTATTGTATTGTATTGTATTGGAAGGGAAAAAGAAAGAGGACAGAGAGAGAGAGAGAGACAGACAGATAGACAGACAGACAGACAGAGACAGAGAGAGACAGGGACAGACACAGAGACAGAGACAGATAGTCAGACAGACAGCCAGACAGAGAGAGACAGAGAGAGAGACAGAGACAGACAGACAGACAGACAGAGAGACAGAGACAGAGAGACAGAGACAGAGACAGATATACAGACAGACATGATAAGATCGGTTTATCGAGACATCGTGCCAGAAAGGTGTACCCACTTAGTCTTACTTTTTTGTACTAATGGTATAGCGTTCTGATAAAAAGAAACCAAGATTTTCTTTCTTCTTTCTCCAATACATCTCCAAACCTGCAAAAACTGAGGTTACCATGACAACAGGACAAGAACTGCCACAGAATCTGGGTAAGATTTGTTTGTTTGTTCGTTTGTTTGTTTATTTGTTTGTTTACAATGTTGTTGTGATGAGAATGTAGATGATAGCGATGAGGTTATGGAGTTCCATTTCGGATTGAGATTGTGTGACAGAGCTGCACTCTGATGCCATATTCTTGCGTAAATCAGGCCCAGAGTTACAGACAACCAGCTGCGCTGGCTACGGAATTTGCTCATACCCTCAATGACCCTCACAGAGCATCTAAAAGACATTTAACCAATGCCCTAAATGACACATCTACGAAGTGAGTTAGACTAGGGTGTGTGGTTACGAGTCTTCCCAGGAAGCCCACAGCACGCCCAGCTAGTCGAAACTGAGGAATCCTAACAATCATCATCATCATCAGGTGCCTTGCCGCGTGGCGTTGGCGATTATGGACTTCCATCTGTCTCTGTCTCTTGTTGCCTCAAGCATCTCTTCCACCCTCCTTGTCTTCAGCCACTCTGCAAGTCCGTCTAGTATCTTCTCCCTAGGTCTACCCGGTGCTCTCCTTCCCTCCAGCTTTCCCGTTGTGACCAGGTGTTCCAGTTCCCCTTTCCTCATAAAATGGCCTATGAATGTTGTCTGCCTTTTCCTAATCTTCCTTATGAATGATCTACTTATGTCTGCCTCCATCAAGACTGTCTCGTTTGTTTTCTTTGCTGTCCATGGAACTCTCAACATCCTTCTTAGAAACCACATCTCGGCACCTCAATCTTGTTCTGGCTTTGCTTGTTGACTATCCACGCCTCACAACCGTACAACAGTACTGGTTCTATAATATTATAACATTCAAGAACGCTCTTCCTGATGTTAATTGATAGGCATTTGTTGGTAAGAATGCTTTCAATCTTCTTGAATGTTGTTTTGGCTTGGCCGATTCTGCTGGTTATTTCTGATGTGCATCTACCGTCTGATGAAATGATCGTTCCCAGGTATTTAAACTTATCAACCTGTCTCAAGGTTGTGCCGTTTGCTGTTATTTAAACCCTAACAATAATCTGTTTAAAATGATGGGGTTCGAATCCAAGACCTGCCAGTCAGTAGTTCGTTAACGGGGCCACAATACCTAGAAGTCCCATAAGCTTAGTTGTTAGAACGTCAAGTACATAACGCAAGGGTTGTGGAGTCAAACCTTGGTTGCGTCATTTTTTTTTCCGGGATAGTGGGTTCTTTTGGTAGAACAGTGGACTCAGGATCTGATATCTTGAGTTTGGTCCTAGCTTGCAACAGTAAAAACTGGCCTGTTTGCTGCCCAATCTGTATGTTTTCATTATTCTGGAGGTTTCAGCTTAGTGTTTCATAGGTCCCTCTCTCCACCGACATCTCCCCCCCCCCCCACTCTCATACCTTCCAATTTCAAGACCTTGTCAGCGGATAGGATTTTGCGCAGGCTCAGGGAGTCTATCAGATAGCTGTTGTCACATTTATGTTGAGCGCATATGGGACAAAGTTCGACTTATCATTTAGCCACAATGACCAGTAAAACCTTCGATTATTAGACTTGGGGACAGCAGAGGGGCATCCAGGAGTCATGATTTGGATACGGCTGGGTTCCCTGGATGGGATGTGTAAGGAGTTTATGACCGAAATATTTGCTTGAGGGGAGAAGGGGGGGGGTTCATCTGAGTACTTCCTGCTGTCCAGATCTTCCAAGAGTTTCGTGTTCTGGGGCAAATAAGTTTGGGTTAAAAACAAAGATAATTTAAACTTGAAATAATGTTCAGCTGTGCGAGATCTGCACATGATTACATTGACTTGGGACAATGGAAAACTCTCAATGCTTTATTCACCGGCAGTAGCGAAGCGGGTTTGAACACAGACCATCCAGTCTGAAGGCCAGTGACCTATCCGCTCGATCGAATATTGTGCCTTTTTAGTTGTAATGTGATATTATGATTGATGGGGAGTCGTGTGAGGCATTAACCGTGTTTGTACCAATGTAATCGTGAGCTGACATTTGATGCCGCCTACGTCAGTCTTTGCCCGTGTAGGCTTAAAGCCTTCACATACCCGCATACACACATGCATGCACGCACTCACACACACACACACTCATACTCACACAGACACACGTAACACGCACACAGACACAGACACAGACACACACACACACACACACACACACACACACACACACACACACACACACACACACACACACACACACACACAACTGCGGAAGAAAGAAAGAGAGAGAGAGAGAGGAGAGAGAGAGAGAGAGAGAGAGAGAACGCGAAAGAAAGTAGAATACCATAAAATACGTAGGTTTATACACATGAACACATGCACACACACACGAAGTTCAAAGAGGGAGAGAGAAAGGGGGAACGAGACACGAGAGAGGAGGAGAGAGAGAGAGAGAGAGAGAGAGAGAGAGAGAGAGAGAGAGAATAAAAAAAGAGAGAAACAGAGGCAGAATGAAAAAGAGAGCAGAAATCAAAGAAAGGCAAAGAGAGAGAGAGAGAGAGAGAGAGAGAGAGAGAGAGAGAGAGAGAGAGAGAGAGAGAGAGAGAGAGAACACGAAAGAAAGTAGAATACAATAAAATATATAGACACATGCACATGAACACATGCACAAACACGAAATTTATAAAAAGGGGGAGAGAGAAAGAGGGAAAGGGAGAGAGAGAGAGGAGAGAGAGAGAGAGAAATGGAGAGAGGGAGGAAGAGAGGGAGGGAGGGAGGGAGACAGACAGACAGACATTTGGCTGTTTTGTCTTCTATATTTGGCTGTTTTATCTTCTGTGTTTGGCTGTTTTATCTTCAGCGTTTGGCTTTTTGTCTTCTATATTTGGCTGTTTTATCTTCTGTGTTTGGCTGTTTTATCTTCAGCGTTTGGCTTTTTGTCTTCTTATTTGGCTCTTTTATCTTCTGCGCTTGGTTGTTTTATCTTCTCCAATTGACTGTTTCGTGTTCTGTATTTGGCTTTTTTTTTTATCTTCTGTGTTTGGCATTTCATTACCTGTATTTCATATTTCTGCCTATTGATTATCTTAATCATCTCTCTCTCTGCTATCTGTCTCTCTCTCTCTACCTCTCGCTATATTTTTCATGAAGCATGAAGCTTGATTGGCAAATGTCTGGTCTTCTAGTCTGAATACAAGAGTTTCAGTCTGATAAAGGTTACAAGAAAAAGAAAAGATTTCTGCTTGCAAAGACTCAAGTCTGCCCAG
>CM060305.1:69763734-69766234 GCA_030674185.1 Monoplex corrugatus
ATCAATGCATTCGTGCAAATGATTTAAGGAGATGCCCCTGGCTTTGACTATTCCGTCCAATTTAAAAAAAAAACTGATACAAATTTAAACATAACCAAAGACAATTCCTTCTGCGTATCACATTTCCCTAGAGCCAAAAATGTACTTTATACATGTGCTCGATTACCAATCCTAAGAGAAAGTATATAAGACTTTATGGAATACATACAAGTGAATGGACCAAAAAGGCAGAAAATGATATGAAGAAATGACAGAAAGCAAAGGAAGAAGACAGAAAATAATGAGTGACAGAAAAGAGGAAATGTCTAGCACTGGATTTCCAGAAGGCGGGGATAATATTTATATTGAAAGAGCCCACGGCATCGCCACGTGGGGCGGAAATACAAATATTGAGTCTGGAGCTAGTATGTGTGTGTGTGTGTGTGTGTGTGTGTGTGTGTGTGTGTGTGTGTGTGTGTGTGTGTGTGTGTGTGTGTGTGTGTGTGTGTGTGTGTGTGTGTGTGTGTGTGTGTGTGTGTGTGTGTGTGTGTGTGTGTGTGTGTGTGTGGTGTGTTGAGTGTGCCTGGTGGGGATGAGACAGGGAGGAGAGAAGGGAAAGGACAGGTCATTATAACCCACCTAATTTTCTTATTTTCGAGCCCCAGAAAGATCTAAAAACAGTCTTAAACAGTCTAAGTTTCCGATGCTGGTTAGCCGCTGAGCATTATCACACAGCCCGGAGAGAATGTAAAATTAGTAAACATGATTATTAGTTTCAAACGTACAGAGGGGACACCACCCATATTGCGATTTACGTCAGACCACATCTGTATTTGACTCTAAAACAACAGACGCATGCTCTCCCCTGAGAAGATCATTTTGCTTTGGTTGCAAGTTTGCAAGCTGATATTCCCTGTCAGAGGCTTAGTTGGTGTAGATGTAGAACACTCGCCTTCCAATGTAACCCCGCAAGTTTATACGAGTGCTAACGCCTTATCGGTACATTTTAGCCATATCAGTATATGTCGTTGAAAACAGCATACACAACATCTACGAAATCTAAAGCATAACGTTTCAACATATTGCTTCGTAAGATCATAAATGTATGCATAATGAAAAGTAGCAAGTCATGATTAAGTTAAAGATGCACTTTTTAAAAAATTCTTTGGTAAAATTTGACCTCCCTATCTCGATCTACTTTGGTTTCGTCTGCTTCAACAGTGGATGGAGACACATTTTTTTCTGCACTCCCAACAAATTATTTGGAGCTACTTCATCATTTCGGTAGAGAGTCTTATTTCAATCTAATATGAACTAAAGAAAACATTTTTAATTCATTCCATATTATTACGTTTGTGATGTTTCTAAACCGGAAGGAATGTACATGAAGTATCAAGCAGAAAGTATGAATTTTTGCGTGGCTATGCGCGCTGGCTGACTATCGGTGCCAGTGATAAAATACATGTAACAGCTCCGGTTTGCTCTCTTCTTCCTAAACCTTTCTTTGTTTCAGAACTTACACAAGTGGCTGCAGGAATGCACTAGGCCAACGCTAAGTGTTCCTAGGGAAGAGTTGTTAGTCAGGGTGTGTGGGCTGGTAAACACCTGCTTTTATACCGATAGAGCTAAGTATACCGGTAAGGCGTAAACACACGGGGGCGAGTCTCGCTGGAACTAACACAAATTGTACGTGCTGCATACAGTTGATCTAACTATATGTGGGTACCTGTTTGGTAGTATCTGTTGTTTATGGTCTTATCAACTGTGTATGGGTACCTGTTTGGTAGTATCTGTTGTTTATGGTCTTATCAACTGTATATGGGTACCTGTTTGGTAGTATCTGTTGTTTATGGTCTTATCAACTGTGTATGGGTACCTGTTTCGTAGTGTCTGATGTTTATGATCTTATCAAGTGTGTATGGGTACCTGTTTCGTAGTGTCTGATGTTTATGATCTTATCAAGTGTGTATGGGTACCTGTTTGGTAGTATCTGTTGTTTATGATCTTATCAAGTGTGTATGGGTACCTGTTTCGTAGTATCTGATGTTTATGATCTTATCAAGTGTGTATGGGTACCTGTTTCGTTGTCTCTGATGTTTATGATCTTATCAAGATACTAGATATAGATATACCCACAGTATCATCAATGACCAAGTGCGTCGCTTTCGTTAATGATTTCACAACAAATATTTCTCACATTCATTGACCGATTTCAATAGAGATATTTATCACGTTCATTGGTTGATTTCAATAGAAATATTTCTCATTTTCGTTTAATAATTCATGAGAAAATTTTCTCACATTCACTGAATGATTTCACATGAACTATATTCCACTTTTATGTGATAATTTTTAGGGGAAATATTTCCCACCTCTATTGAATAATGTTACAAGAAGTTTTTCCCACAGTCATTGAATGACCGTCACAAGAAATATTTCCCACCTCTATTAAATGATGTCACAAGAAATAGTTCCCACCTCTATTCAATGATTCACGAGAAAATTTTGATTCCAAACCACC
>CM060305.1:69783734-69786234 GCA_030674185.1 Monoplex corrugatus
GAGGGAGAAGAGAGCTACGAAACTCTAAGCTGACACTATAAGAATGATGGACACATAATCAATAAGACAGACAGCGAATTTTACTATTCTTCTCACAAGACTAAAATCAGTACTGCTTCTCTCAACAAGAAATGAACAATGTTGTTAGAAACGTGGCATTGTTCCAGTGCATGTCTCCAGAATAAGCAAACAAACAAACAAAAAAGAAAACGACAAAAAATAAAAAACAAACAAAACAACAAATAAACAAACGAACAAACAAACAAACCAAAAAAGCCCAACCAACCAACCAACCAACCAACAAACAAACAAACAAACAAACAAACAAGCTAACACATAAGCAAACACACAAACAAACAAAACGTATGATACAAATCTATAAAAGAAAGTAAGAAAGAAAGAAAAACACATGTATAAGGATGAAGAGATTGAGACACACACACAGACAGCAAACTTTTTTTGAAATGAGACGATCAACCGAAATCCTATGTGACAGCAGACGTTTAGCACACACATGAGAATTGAATCGGACAAAACTCTTTATAGAAAGCACAGGGTATACAGGGAAATATAATAATATAACGTGTTAAAATGGATCCGCGTCACTCTAAGCGTATGTGCGAGTAGTGCCTGTGCGTGCATACAGTGCATGTGCGTGAGTGTGCGTTTGTGAGAGCCTCTGTGCGTTCGTTGTGTGTGTGTGTGTGTGTGTGTGTGTGTGTGTGTGTGTGTGTGTGGTGTGTGTGTGCGAGCAAGTTTGTAAATGTGTGTGTGTGTGTGTGTGTGAGTGTGTGTGTGTATATGTGTGTGTGTGCGCGCGCGCGCGTTTGTGTGTAAGAGAGTGTGTGCATGTGTGTGTGTTTATCTATCTGTCTATCTGTCTATCTGTCAATCTGTCTATCTATCTATCTATCTATCTATCTATCTATCTATCTATCTATCTATCTGTCTGTCTGTCTGTCTGTCTGTCTATCTATCTATCTATACGTATGCATGTGTATAATACATCCAAATATGTATATATATATATATATATATATATACATATACATATATATACATATATATACATATATATATATATATATATATACATATGCATGTGTGTGTATATACATGTATATATATATATACATATATGAATATATATATATATATGTATGTGTGTGTGCGTGTGTGTGTGTGTGTGCGTGTGTGTGTGTGTGTGTGTGTGTGTGTGTGTGTGTGTGTGTGTGTGTGTGTGTGTGTGTGTGTGTGTGTGTTTGTACGTGTGTGTACGTGTCTGACGTGATATAACACTTGACACACCTGCAGGCCAAATTCCTATGCTGTTTTGTAAAGGACAAACAAAAATCTAGAGTGGTGAAGTCATTGCTCTGTACGAATTAATGTGTATCGCCAAGTCATTTTAATGGTTTGAGTCGTGCAGATTTAACTAATATTAAAACGCTGGTTGATAAATCGATGCTTCGATGCTTACAAATAGTCCTTCGGCGGAAGACATTTGATGCGATCATAAAAGTACCGAAGATTTATCGGAAGTGGTGTCATTAATCAGTATAGACACGCACAAATATGAGTATAAAATTTCTCTCTCTCTCTCTCCTCTCTCTCTCTCTCTCTCTCTCTCTCTCTCTCTCTCTCTCTCTCTCCTCTCTCTCTCTCTCTCTCTCTCTCTCTCTCTCTCTCTGTCTGTCTGTCTGTCTGTCTGTCTCTCTCTCTCTCTCTCTCTCTCTCTCTCTCTCTCTCGTCTCAGTCTCAGTCTCTCTCTCTCGCTCTCTCTCTCTCTATCTACCTATCTATCTATCTATCTATCTATCTGTGTGTATGTATGTATGTATGTATGTATGTATGTATGTATGTATGTATGTATGTATGTATGTGTGTGTGCGTGTGTGTGTGTGTGTTTGTGTGTGTGTTTATGTGTGTGTGTCTCTCTCTCTGTCTCTGTCTCTGTCTATGTCTCTGTCTGTCTGTCTGTCTGTCTATCGGTCTGTCTGTCTGTCTCTCTCTCTCTCTCTCTCTTTCTCTCTCTCTCTCGCTCTCTCTTTCTTTCTTTCTCCTCCCATCGTCTCCGTATTTTTGTCTTTCTCTATCCTTATCTCTACACAGACACACAAACACACACATAGAGGTATATACATGTACATATATATATATATATATATATATATATTATGTGTGTATGTGTGTGTATGTGTGTGTATGTGTGTGTGTGTGTGTGCATATGTGTATCTGTGTGTGTATTTATGTTTATATATACACATATATGTGTGCACATATCCATATTAATATACATGTAAGTATATGTTGTTGCTTTTTTACCTTGGCAGTGGAAGTGAAATGTGGTGTAAGTAAAAACAGTAACATGCCAAACTGGTCTTGTAACCCAGTTGTTCATGTTTTTTGGTGGAACGAAACTTAATTGCATTTGCACACGCATCTCATGTGACCTGTTAACGTACTGTTTTCATTTGTGCCATAACAGAGAAAAATGAAC
>CM060305.1:69796234-69803734 GCA_030674185.1 Monoplex corrugatus
TTTCTTCCTTTTCTTCTTCTTCTTCCTTCTTTCTCTTCTTCTTTCTTCATTCTTTCTTTTTTCTTTCCCTTCTCTCTCTCTCTCATTCATCACCATCACTCACATCACCATCATCATCATCCCATCATCATCATCACCATCATCATCGTCTCATCATCATCACCATCATCATCATCATCATCATCATTAAAACAAAATGTGTGGCGCAGTTCTCTAAACTCATTTGTGATTATTGCGGTTTTTCACGGGCTAAAATACAAAGACAGCAAAGGAAGTGGCTTGCCAATAGAATGAGAAACAAACACAAAATGACTGGAAAAATCCACACAAACACGCAACGTGATTGTTTATCTGGATATCACCAAGCAGAACAAGAATAACAAATGGGAGAAATGCATGCAATAATACACATTGCGTCAGTTGATAATCCGCTTCCTCTCTGTGAATGGAGAGAGAGAGAGAGAGAGGAGAGAGAGAGAGAGAGAGAGAGAGAGAGAGAGAACAGAGACAGACAGACAGACAGAGAGAAAGAGAAAGACAGACAGACAGACAGACAGACAGAAGACAGAAGAGAGAAAGCGATAGCATTTCAAGTCAGATAGGTGTTCACACACACACAACAACAACAACAACAACAACAACAACACGCCTCTATGCATCAAAAACAGAACAAAACAAAACAAAACAAAACACAACAGCTCAAGTGCACTGGAAACCCTGTTCGGACGCAATAGCCAAATAAAGGAACAAAACTTAAAAAAGAAAGAAAAAAAAACAGGAACCGAAAAATGACACGAAGACGAACATGCATGCAATGTATATGATATCATAATATAATCTATTTCCTTGTCGTGTTGGCGCTATTTTTAAGTTAGGACACAGCTAGCTCGCATACTGAATTGTGTGACTAGAAATACACCTGCTCCAGTTTGCAAGGTTCAGGTTTGAATCTTGCTTAGGCATCCCAGACTGTTTGTTTAAGATGGAGATTCCTTTCTTATCCTAATTGACAGGTCAACACGTGTGTATGGAATCCTGATAGTGTCTAAACCCCCTTAGTGTGTATATGCTTGCAGAACATCCAGTGTGCACGCTCCAGACGTGTAGGTGATAGCAGTGTTGGGTGGCTTAAGGAAATTTGAAAACATCCATCAAATCACACCCACTCGGAGTACGAGTGTGTAGACTGTGCAGGAAAATACCGCCTACACAGTGTGACTAAAAACAACAACAAAAAACAAAAAAAAGAAAAACAAACAAACAAAAGAAAACACACACACACACACACACACACATATATATATATATATATATATATATATTTTATAATATATACATACACATAGATACATACATACACACAAACACACACACACATGCACACAAACACACACACACACACAAATACACACATACACACACACACATGCACACACACACATACGCACAAACACACACACGCAAATACACACATACAGACACACATGCACACCACACACACACCACACACACCACACACAACCACACACACACACAACAACAACAACAACAACAACACGCCCACATGCATCCGAATTTTTAAAAAAAGAAACGCTTAAAAACACACACGAAAAACCTTCTCAAGTGCAGTGGAAAACCTGGTTCAATGCAGCAAAAAAAAAAAAAAAAAAAGAACAAAACTTTTTAAAAAAAAGAAGAAAATACAGGAACCGAAAGACAACACTCAGAGGAACATGCATGCAATGTATCTGATATCACATGATCTATTTCCTCGTCGTGTTGGCGCTATTTTTAAGTTAGAACACAGCTCGCACATTCATATGCCTGAATCGGAAACGCTGTTTATTTTTTCCCAGCAGCTATTTCTAGACTAATTTCTCAGACTGATGAAAACGAAAGCATACACACACACACACACACACACATAATTCACACGGGCACGCACGCACGCACGCACACACACGCGCGCGCGCACACGCTCACACACACACTCACTAAACACACACACACACACAAACACACACACACACACACTCACATACACATGCACGCACATACACAGACACTCACACACACGCATGCACGTACACATACAAACATACACACACACACACACACCACGCACACACATACGCAGACACCCAAACACACACACACACACACACCCAAAGACACACAAAGACACTCATTCACTCACACACACGTACACACACAAACACACAAAGACACACACAAAGACACTCATCACTCTCACACACACACACACACACACACCTCACACACACACCGCACGCACACACACACACACACACAAACACCACACACACACACACATATATATATATATATACATATATATATATATCATATTATATACATGTATATATATACACACACTCATTTACTCACACACACGCCGCGCGCGCGCGCGCGCAACAACACGCACACGCACACGCACACGCACACGCACGCACAGCACAGCCACGCACACGCACACGCACACGCACACGACACGCACACGCACACGCACACGCACCGCACACGCACACGCACACACACACAACACACGGACATAGACACTCTTTCACTATCACACCGACACAAACACACTTATAGACGCTCATTCACTCACATACACATATACATAATAAGTACATACATACTACATTTACCTCTCTCTCTCTCTTTCTCTCTTTCTCTGTCTGTCTCTCTCTTTCTCTCTCTCTGTCTTTCGCTCTCTGTCTCTGTCTCTGTCTCTTCTCTCTCTTCTCTCTCTCTCTCTGTCTGTCTTTCGCTCTCTGTCTCTCTGTCTATCTCTATGTCTCTCTGTCTGTCTGTCTCTCTCTCTCTCTCTCTCTCTCTCTCTCTCTCTCTCTCTCTCTCTCTCTCTCTCTCTCTCTCTCTCTCTCTCTCTCTCTCTCTAGGCAGAAGATGAAATGCATTTTGTGTTTGTTTGCAAGTCGTATGAAAGTATACGACAAAAATGCATAATCTTTGATGAGGACATTTCAAGTCAAAGGGTCATTACCAGAATACTCATGACTGAAAATTAAAATATCAAAAATCCCTCGCTAAATGTATCGCCCTTGCTTGGGAAAGTCGGAGAAAGAAAACAACACGGTAATAAATTAATGTAAGTTTATCTCCATATCACTTTATACTGTTCTTATGTTTATTTGCCGGATTTGGGTTTTCCTCTTACTTATATGACTAATTACGTCGGGTGGTCAGCTGTTTCTTCAACTTTTCGTTCAACATTTTTGTTCAACTTTTTTCCTTCAATTTTTTCTTCATCATTAGGGAAAAAAAAATTTAATGGATGTAATGTCACCATGACTATATTTACAAATCTTTATTTCGCAAAAAAAACGTCGCCGTAAAATTTCATGACTTTGTTTTATGCTCCTTGCACAAGGACAAAAATGTCAATGGCAATAGATAAGTTTCAGTTTCAGTTTCAGTTTCACCCCCTCTCTCTTCCCTCCCCGCCCCCTCTCTCTTTCACTTCCTTTACTAAACAAATATATCAAACTGAATCAGATAATGACATCAGACAGGCGATCTCTCTCTTCGTCATTTCCGTCAGATACTTTAAAAGAAATAATTATAACGTCAAAAACACCACGGTATAACCGCTTGGGAGTACTTCAGTAAATTATAATGAGTTGTCCATGAAACTAAAAGAAATACAGGAATGTACTAAAGATTGTCATCCAAAGTTCTGTATTTTTGTGTTTTTGTGTGGGCTGGAGAGAGAGAGAGAGAGAGAGAGAGAGAGAGAGAGAGAGAGAGAGAGACAGAAGAGACAGAGACAGAGACAGACAGACAGAGACAGAGAGAGACAGAGATAGTGTGTGTGTGTCTGTGTGTGTGTGTGTGTGTGTGTTTTGTTGTGTGTCGTGTGTGTGTGTGTGTGTGTTGTTGTTGTTGTTGTTGTGTGGTGGTGGTGGTGGTGGTGGTGGTGGTTGGTGGTATTGTTGCTGCTGCTGTTGTTGTTGTTTTGTTGACATTGGTGGGTTTTTTTTTGTTTTTTGTTTTTAACTGTTGCTGCTGGCTACAGGGCTTATTGTCCGTTATCAATGTCAGTGCTAAGGAAGAGGGAAAGGTGGACGAGAAAGGGACAGGAATGTAGGAATGAGAGGGGTTTGGGGGTGGGTGGGGGGTTGGGGGGGACTCAAGGGAAATACCATATTTTTACATATGACAAAAATTCCTACAATTTCTCCTCACGTCACTCTCTCTGTCAGGGATGTCATCTAAACCTCCATCCCTGCAGCCATGCTGACTCATGGCATTTCTTCAAATCATTATTCATGAAGTGCACGTACACTTGACAAGGCGTGCATGAGACCACACACCGAACGGCATGAGCGAATGCATGTGCACGCTTGAGCGGGCGCGCATATGCACACACAAAAACTCGGCGCGCGCGCGCGCGCTAGACGTACATATACGTACACCCTGTCTCTCTGCCTTTCTGGTCACACTGTCTTCCCACTACCCTTTTTTCTCTGTCTCGCATTCACACACAGACTTGCCCGTACGCACAGACACACACACTCACACACACAGATAAAACACACACACACACACACACACACACACACACACACACACACACACACACACACACACAGATGTCGAGAGAGAAAGATGTCGTGAGAGAGAGACAGACAGACACACACACACACACACAGACATATAGACACACAGACAGACAGAGACAGACAGACAGAGACAGACACAGACACAGACAGAGAGACACAGAGTGAGAGAGAGAGAGAGAGAAGAAAAGAAAAGAAAGAATGAGTGAGAGAGAGACACACACAGACACACGGACAAGACACACAGACACACAGATAACGAGAAAGAGACAGAGACAGACAGACAGACAGAGAGACAGAAACATACACAGAGACAGAGAGAGACAGCAAGACAGAGAGACAGAGACAAAGACAGAGCAAAAGAAAGAAAGACAGACACAGAGAGAGAGAGAGAGTGAGAGAGACAGACAGACAGACGAGACAGAGACACAGAGACAAAAGAGAGAGAAAAAAAGGCCGTTGTCTATCTATCCATTTTGTCCCCAACAAGACAAACAACCCAGCCAACCAAGAGCAGCTTCCTAGTGGTTGGGATCTACTAATTACGGTTGATTCAGCGCGCTGTTGACACAGGACACTTTGCCCAGGACTCAGGCTCCGTCTTTATCTTCCCCCCAGATGGCACTCCGGCTAATGACTCCGTTAACGGGGTTTTCGATTCTGCGGTGTGCGACCACTGGCTCTTCTTCCGGTCTCTCTTGCTCGTGTGGCTCGTGGTGCTGTTGTCTTCTGCCGTCAGTCATTGACTGACTGACTTGTAGGATGTTGATTGGTTTGTTGTGGATGTTTCTTCTTCTTCTTCTTCTTCTTCTTCTTCTTCTTCTTCTTCTTCTTCTTCTTTTTTTGTTCAATCCTTGCCTGCAGCATTCATCATCATCATCATCATCATCATCATCATCATCATCATCATCAGGTGCCCTGCCGCATGGCGTTGGCGACCATGGACTTCCAACCATCTCTATCTCTCAATTGCCCCCAGCATTTCCCCCACCCTCTTCATCCCCAGCCACTCTGCAAGTCCGTCCAGCATTCTCTCCCTGGGTCTACCTGGTTCTCTCTTTCCCTCCAGCTTTCCCGTTGTGACCAAGTGCTCCAAATCCCCTTTCCTCATAAAATGGCCTATAAATGTTGCTTGTCTTTTCCTAATCTTCCTTATGAGTGATCTATTTGTGTCTGCCTCCATCAAGACTGTCTCATTTGTTTTTCTTTGCTGTCCATGGAACTCTCAACATTTTTCTGAGAAACCACATCTCGGCTGCCTCGATCCTGCTCTGGCTTCGCTTGCTGACTGCCCACGCCTCGCATCCGTACAACAGTATTGGTTCTATATAACATTCAAGGACTCTCTTTCTGATGTTAATTGATTGGCACCTGTTGGTAAGAATGCTTGTCATCTTCTTGAATGCTGTTCTGGCTTGGCCGATTCTGCCAGCTATTTCCGATGTGCATCTGCCGTCTGATGAAATGACCGTTCCCAGGTATTTGAACTTATTAACTTGTGTCAAGGTTTTGCCATTTGCTGTTACTTTGCAGGAGGGGATTTCATGTTTTTTACTGATCACCATGACTTCAGTCTTCCTGCTGTTTAGTTCCAACCCCTTACCTTTGCTTTCTGTTTCTAGTATATTCACAAGGTTTTGTAGGTCCCTTTCATTTTCTGCAGTTAGCACGGTGTCATCTGCGTACCGAATGTTGTTTATCATTTTCCCTCCAACCTTTAATCCAGGGTCTTCTTCTAGGTTTCTCATGATGTTTTCGCTATATAGTGAAAACAGATCTGGTGACAAAACACAACCCTGTCTGACTCCTCTTTTGATGTTTTGAAAAGAGCTTATATTGTTTTCTATTCTCATTGCAGCTGTTTGTTCCCAGTACATATTCCTGATTATTCGTAGATCTTTTCCATCGACATTGAGTCTCTCCAGTTGGTTGATCAATTCATCTTGTCGTACCGATCGAAAGCTTTACAGCATTACACTCATATAACGTGACTGCTCATTTGCTTCTCTGTTTGACGAAACGGTCATTCATGGGGGTGGTATCAATCACTTCATCTTTCCCACCCATCCCACCTCAGTTTCAAACTGGTGATAATGCACAGGGTTTTACCCGACTCAGAAAGTCTGTCAGATGACAAGCTGGTGAGATCTGGGTGGAGCACATAAGGACATGTACATCCATGTCCGTTAACATTTCCCATCTACTGCAAGGATGATTTCGAATATAAATGAGGATGCTATCTGACAAGACGAACTATGAACTATGAATCGATAGAGAGAGGTCAAAACAGACGGTTACAACTTCTGTTACAGTGTCTCCAAAATCACAACGATGTAACATAGCAAAGAAATAAGAGGGAAGCAGGGAGAATTTTTATAATATTAATCAAAGAACATAACTCTTGAGAGTCACGTAGGAATTATCTCCCATGTTGTAGAACTTCTCAAATCTAACACAGTTTGCGCTACCCATTCAGCTAGCATAGAAGCAGATACAAGGCACAAAAACTGTAAGCTCAGAACACTCCTGTTTGCGCTACCCATTCAGCTAGCATAGAAGCAGATACAAAGCACAAAAACTGTCAGCTCAAAACACTCCTGAGGAGAGGAGTGTTCTGAGCTGACAGTTTTTGTGCTTTGTATCTGCTTTTATGCTAGCTGAATGGGTCAGCGCAAACTGTGTTAGATTTGAGAAGTTCTAAACATGTGCTCATCATGCCACTGACTAATTTGAACACCAACAAATATCTTCTACATCTTTCCTTCCGCTTTGGGGCCAACACCTGTATGATTACCTAAACCCCTGCCCCCTATTAAAACAAGAACCTCAGTGTGAGATGCCTGGGGTTCTCCGTGTACCGTTTTTCGCCAGGTGTGTTTTTCCCCCTGGGCCTAGC
>CM060305.1:69808734-69811234 GCA_030674185.1 Monoplex corrugatus
TCGAGTATTAGGTCTATTTTGCCGCTTTTGTGTTTGTTTGTTTGTTTGTTGTTTGTATGTTTGTGTGTGTGTGTTTGTGTGTTTGTTTGTTCGGTCTAGTTTGTCACCTGTTTGTTTCTTTTTTTGTTTTGTTTCTTTGTTAGGTCTATTTTGCCACCTTTTTGTTTGTTTGTTTTGTTTGTTTGTTTGTTTGTTAGGTCCATTTTGTCGTCTTTTTTCGTTGTTTGTTTCTTTGTTTCTTTGTTAGGTCTATGTTGTTTATTTGTTTGTTTGTTGTTTGCTTGTTTCTTTCTTTCTTTTTCTTTCTTTGGTCTACTTTGCCATCTTTTTGTTTGTTCGCTTGTTTGTTTGTTTCTTTCTTCTTCTTTTCTTTCTTTCTTTCTTTCTTTGTTTGGTCTACTTTGCCAACTTTTTTGTTTGTTTGCTTGTTTTGCTTGTTTGTTTGTTTGCTTATTTGTTTGTTTTGTTTGTTTGTTTTGCTTGTTTTGTTTGTTTGCTTGTTTGTTTGTTGTTTGTTTGTTTGTTTGTTTGTTGCTTTTTGTTTGTTGTTGTTTGTTTGTTTGTTTGTTTGCTTGTTTGTTTGTTTGTTTGTTTGTTTTTTACTTCTGCAAAGCAGACAGCTTTTTTTCCCATCTCGTGAGGGTGTGACAATCTCTCAACATTTGTTTACTTGGTGGTCAGTTCCTTGGTCATTCTCTTTTCGTCAGTCCATCCTTTAGTCTATAACAAGTCTTTTCCTCCTAATTTTTGTATCTGGTGTTTGTTTGTTTGTTTGTGATCTTACGCATGACAAAAGCCAATTGGCCAAAAATTTGCATCTGTCTTGTCTTGTTGTATTACATAAGCGTTCTTATTTTTTTTCCTTTTTTTCCCGGTTCCTATGATAATAATTATTACCAGATAGCACCTCATCTCACAAGACAGACAACTTAGCGCTTCACTAAAGCGCGAAAAGGCAGTGATAGACTTATAGATAAAGGATATACATATCAACCATTACCGCTACGATAAAACTGACGAATCACAAGACATAACAACATCAAAGAACAATAACACTAAATTACGATAACAAAAACATCTATTAAATTTACATATATCAATCGGCCGCGCAAAGATGATGGTAAACGATGGGAAAATGCCATCAATATGGTTTCCAAATGTAAAAAACAATAAATTGCTATCTTTCTTCCTTTTCCACCTCCCTCTCTCTCTCTCTCTCCCTTTCTCTCTCCCATTCGGTCTGTCTGTCTGTCTGTCTGTCTGTCTGTCTGTCTCTCTCTCTCTATCTATCTATCTATCTATCTTTATCTCTGTGTGTGTGTGTTTCTCTCTCCCTCTCTGTCTCTCTCTCTGTCTCTCTCTCTCTGTCTCGAGTTCACTGCAGTTTGATAGTATAACTTGTATGAATGTATAAGAAAACCTGATCTCCTCCCCTCCCCTTTCCCATGCATGTATTGTGGCCTAAGGCCGATGTACAATAAACATTTTCTGAGTCTGATTCTGAGTTCTGAGTTCTCTCTCTGTCTCTCTCTCTGTTTCTAACTATCTGTGTCTGTCTGTCTGTCTGTCTCTCTGTCTCTGTCTCTTTGTCTCTGTCTCTCTGACATACGAATTCCATACAGCATATAGGCACATATAATGACATTTTATACACTGGAGGTTTAAAAATGAACATCAAGGTCTAAGCATATGCCTACATCCTTTTAAGCTTTTTTTTTCTCTCAATCGTCTTTGCTTTTCGACAATCAAACATCAATTATCAATATGGTAACAGAAATGACATCAATCTATACACACAAAAACAAATATTGTTCACATACAAACAACCTATGAAATACAACACATATATGAAATATTCTAAACAACGAAGATTTTATTGTGTAAATCAAGATATAAACTCATGTCCTGAAGAAAAAAAAATATTGATTTCTATATGTCTCATTGAAAGACGAGTACCCAGCCCACCACCCTCAAGTTCAAGTTGAAAAAGGGGAGACGGTGTAGTATCGAACCCAGGTGGTTTGGCTTTCTAGGTGGGTGTGTTATCCATTGAGCCATACCCTCCACTCAAATTTCTCCCGTGATATCTTCCAGTCCCTGTCTCCCACTTTCGCCCATTCCCTTGTCTTCTATCCCCAATTCTTTTCAAATGATGAAAGTTCCCTTGAGGTAGAAAACCAAAATAAATCAAAGTGAGCATACGAACAAACAAAACAAATGAGAAAAGAATAAAGGAAGGAGAGAAAGAAAAGAAAAAAAACCAACACACATGCAAACAAACAAAAAATATCGATTTTTGATTTGATTTAGTTTTACGTCAGCACCCGCCTCGAAAAACAGAGAGACAGACAGACAGACAGACAGACAGAGAGGGGGGAGTGAGAGGAGGAGGAGGAGGAGAAGAAGTAAAAGAAGAAAAAGAACAAAAGAAGACTTTTTCGAACGTTTAGGCATAAGCCAAGTAATGTGAACGTTGTTGTTGTTGTTGTTGTTGTTGTTA
>CM060305.1:69821234-69823734 GCA_030674185.1 Monoplex corrugatus
ATGGGGAGGGGGGGTGTTGAGTGATTGGTGTGGTGTGTGTGTGTGTGTGTGTGGTATGTGTCCTTGTGTGAATACTAGTTAATGTGTGGTGGTGTGTGTGTGTGTGTGTGTGTGTGTGGTGTGTGGTGATGTGTGTGTGTGTGTGTGTGTGTGTGTGTGTGTGTGTGTGTGTGTGTGTGTGTGTGTGTGTGAAGAGAGAGACAGGGAGAGGGAGAGTGTGTGTGTGGAGAGTGAGAGAGGGGTGACAGGAATAGGACATATGTGTGTGTGTACTGTAGTATATGTGTTACATAACCTATATGATTATATCTTAGTGTGTGTGTGTGTGTTGTGTGTGTTGTTGTTGTGTGTGTGTAGTGTGTGTGTTGTACAACAGCAGACACAGAATATTAAGATCTATATGAACAGAAACGACATGTGTCTTACAATATATATATATATATATAATACACATATATAATAATATATAATATATACACTATTATATGTGTTGTGTGTGCAGTCGGGCGCGCGGGTGTTGTGTGTGTGTATTAGTATGTCCTCAGTGCACAACAATATCTATCTTCTTGCTATCTACCTGTTTTGCATGCTTATAGATGTTTCGATTGAGTGTTATGCAATGTGCTGTGTGTAGTTATGTTTTATATGTGTCTGTGTGTGAGTCGTGCGGCTGTGTGGTGGTGTGTGTGCTTGTATGCTGTATGTGTATATACATGTGTATATGTACTGATGATGCGTGTGTGCATGCGTGTAGTGTGTCATGTGGTATGCAATGCGTGTGAGTGTAGTGTAGTGTGCGTGATGTGTGTGTGTGTGTGTGTGTAGTGTGTTGGTGTGTGTGTGTGTGTGTGTGGTGTGTGTGTGTGGTGTGTGTGTATCTGTTTGTGTGCTGGTGGTAGATTGTGGTGTGTGTGTAGTTGTGTGGTGATTGTGTGTGTGTGTGTGTGTGTGTGTGTAGTGTGTGTGTGTTTGTTGTGTGTGTGTGGTGGGAGTGTGACCAACATAGTCAAGCGAAAGTGGAACAAGAAAGCAAAACAAAAGAGAGAAACACACAACCACAGGCACAAAACAAAAACAAACAAAAAAACAACAAAAGCAAAACCAAACACACTAACACACACATACAAACACACACTGGCACACATGCAGAGAGAGAAAACCAGAGAGTCAAAGAAAGAGTGAGAGAGAAAGAGAGAGGGAGAGAGAGAGAGGGAGAAAGAGAGAGAGATACAGAGAGAAAGACAGACAGACAGACAGACAGACAGAGAGAGAGCAAGAGACAGAGAGACAGACACAGAGTGAGAGCGACAGAGAGAAAGAGAGACAAACAGACGGACCGACAGACAGAAGACAGAAACACAGACAGACAGACTGACAGACAGAGACAGAAAGACAAACGAGAGAGAGAGAGAAAGAGAGAGAGACAAAGAGAAAGAGAGAGAAAGAGAGAGAGAGAGAAACAAACAGACGGACCGACAGACAGACAGAAGACAGAAACAGAGACAGACAGACAGACTGACAGACAGAGACAGAGAGACAAAAAACGAGAGAGAGAGAGACAAAGAGAGAGAGAGAGAGAAAGAGAAAGAGAGAGACAAAGAGAAAGAGAGAGGAGAGAGAGAGAGACAAAGAGAAAGAGAGAGAAGAGAGAGAGACAGAGAGAGACACAGAGAGAGAAAGAAGAATGTGAGAAGAAAATGAAGTGAAAGAAAAAAGAAGGAGGAAAATAGAGACACATAGACACACACACACTTTCACTGTCTCTGTTCCTCTGTCTGTTTCTCTGTCTCTATCTTTGTTTTCCTCCTCTGTGTCTCTATTTGTCTTTCTCTGTCTCTTTTTTCTCTGTCTCTTTGTCTCTGTCTCTCTATGTCTGTCTGTCTGCCTGTCTGTTAGTCTCTCTCTCTCTTTCTCTTTCTCATCTCTCTCTCTCTCTCTCTCTCTCTCTCTCTAACACACATACACACACACTCTCTCTCTCTCTCTCTCTCTCTCTCTTATATAATATATATATATATATATATATATATATATATACATATATGTATATATATATACATGTATATATATACATGTGTGTGTGTGTGTGTGTGTGTGTGTGTGTGTGTGTGTGTGTGTGGTGTACATATGTATATATATATATATATACATATATATATATATATATATATATATGTGTGTGTGTGTGTGTGTGTGTGTGTGTGTGTGTGTGTGTGTGTGTGTGTGTGTGTGTGTGTGTGTGTGTGTGTGGTGTGTGTGTGTGTGTGTAACTCTCTTTCACTCTCTATTCAATCTCGAAAACAAAAAATCCGTCTAATCTCGAAAAAAAAGTCAAACAAATAAAAAAATAAACAACAACTACAACAACAAAACTAAAACAGGACTTGGCCAATACATCACGGAAAAGAACTGCATTCCTCAAACCATTGAAAAAAATAACAATAATAATTTGTTTTTAAAAAAACAGAACAAAACTGATGTGAAATCTTGTAAAACAAAA
>CM060305.1:69836234-69841234 GCA_030674185.1 Monoplex corrugatus
TTTATGAAGTTTGATATTTTCAAATGACTTAAAAACTCAACGCTGAAATGTTTTGTACTTTGGCTGCCTTTCCCTATCCACGGTAACAGTCTAATGTATCCATAGTATAAATCCATCAATATAGTTTCCAAAACGCAGGTAGGTATTTCCAGCAAGACAGTTTTACTATGCGGAACAGCATTGTGACAGGAAATAGTTTTCTTGACATTTATGGAAACTGATTTGCACAGTTGATAGCCATGGACACAAAATAAAATATGGAAACTGATTTGCACAGTTGATAGCCATGACACAAAATAAAATATGGAAACTATTGCACAGTTAGTTGTCATTGCTCAATAAATTGGATGTTGGCCAGTTGTGCATGGCACAAATAAAATATGGAAACTGATTACAGAGATAGCATGGACAATAAAATATGGAAACTGTTTGCAGCTGATAGCATGGCACACAAAATAAACTGCATATAAGATCTAAGACATGCAACATAACGATTTGGTTATCTGGCAATAATGGATGTTGTGAAAGCACTGACAAACATAGATATGGTCTGGCAATCGTACACATGCTTGCTAAGCTGACAATTATAGAGATGCTGTGTTAAGACTGACAATCATAGCAAATAATCTGTGTTGTGTTAGCTGCAATTATAGAGATGTGTGTGTTCGGCAATCATAGGATGCTGTGTTAAACTGGCAATCATAGAAATGCTGTTTAAGACTGACAATCATAAGATGTGTGTTTAGATGGCAATCATAGAGATGTGTGTAAAGACTGACAATCATAGAATGCTGTGTTGTCTGGCAATCATAGAGATGCTGTGTTAAGACTGACAATCATAGAGATGCTGTGTTAAGACTGACAATCATAGAGATGTCTGTGTTGAATCATCATAAGATGCTGTGTTAAGACTGACAATATATAGAGATGCTGTGTTAAGACTGGCAATCATAGAGATGCTGTGTTAAACTGACAATCATAAATGCTGTTTAAGACTGACAATTATAGAGATGCTGTGTTAAGACTGGCAATCATAGAGTGCTGTGTTAAGACTGACAATTCATAGAGATGCTGTGTTAAGACTGACAATCATAGAGATGCTGTGTTAAGACTGACAATCATAGAGATGCTGTGTTAAGACTGACAATCATAGAGATGCTGTGTTAAGACTGACAATCATAGAGATGCTGTGTTAAGACTGACAATCATAGAGATGCTGTGTTAAGACTGACAATCATAGAGATGCTGTGTTAAGACTGACAATATAGAGATGCTGTGTTAAGACTGCAATCATAGAGATGCTGTGTTAAGACTGACAATCATAGAGATGCTGTGTTAAGACTGACAATCATAGAGATGCTGTGTTAAGACTGACAATCATAGAGATGCTGTGTTAAGACTGACAATCATAGAGATGCTGTGTTAAGACTGACAATCATAGAGATGCTGATGTTAAGACTGACAATCATAGAGATGCTGTGTTAAAACTGACAATCATAGAGATGCTGTGTTTAAGACTGACAATCATAGAATGGTGTGTAAAGACTACAATCATAGAGATGCTGTGTTAAGACTGACAATCATAGAGATGCTGTGTTAAGAACTACAATCATAGAGATGCTGTGTTAAGACTGACAATCATAGAGATGCTGTGTTAAAACTGAAAATCATAGAGATGCTGTATTAAGACTGCAATCATAGAGATGCTGTGTTAAAACTGACAATCATAGAGATGCTGTGTTAAGACTGACAATCATAGAGATGCTGTGTTAAGACTGACAATCATAAGATGCTGTGTTAAAAATGACATCATAGAGATGTTTGGTTAAGACTGCAATCATAGAGATGCTGTGTTAAGACTGACAATCATAGAGATGCTGTGTTAAAACTGACAATCATAGAGATGCTGTATTTAGACTAGCAATCATAGAAATGGTGTGTAGAGACTAGCAATCATAGAGATGCTGTGTTAAGACTGACAATCATAGAGTTGTTGTGTTGAGTGGCAATTATAGAGATGTTGTCTTGTCTGGCAATCATAGAGATGCTGTGTTAAGACTGACAATCATAGAGATGCTGTGTTAAGACTGACAATCATAGAGATGCTGTGTTAAGACTGACAATCATAGAGATGCTGTGTTAAGACTGACAATCATAGAGATGCTGTGTTAAGACCGACCACTATAGAGATGCTGTGTTAAAGGCTGGCAATCATAAAGATGCTGTGTTTAAGACTGACAATCATAGAGATGCTGTGTTAAGACTGACAATCATAGAGATGCTGTGTTAAGACTGACAATCATAGAGATGCTGTGTTAAAGGCTGGCAATCATAGAGAGGCTGTGTTAAGCTGCAATCAAGAGAGCTGTGTTAAAGCTGCAATCTAAGATGCTGTGTTAAGACGACAACTAGAGATGCTGTGTTAAGACTGCAATCATAAAGATGCTGTTTAAGACTGACAATCATAGAGATGCTGTGTAAGACTGACAATCATAGAGATGCTGTGTTAAGACTGACAATCATAGAGATGCTGTGTTAAACTGCAACATAAGAGCTCTTAAGACTGCAATTAAGATGGGTGTGAGCTGACATCATAGATGCGGTTGACAATCAGAATGCGTTAAGTGCAATATGAGGTGTGCTGACATAGGATCGTGTAGCCTACGTATTCATAAGGACTAAGCACTTTGCAATTTGTCCGTGTTACATGGTCTTGCAATTGGTCCTTGTTACGAGTCTTTCAATTGGTCCTTGTTACATGGTCTTGCAATTGGTCCTTGTTACATAGTCTTACAATTGGTCCTTGTTACATGGTCTTTCAATTGGTCCTTGTTACATGGTCTTGCAATTGGTTCTTGTTACATTGGTCTTGCAATTGGTCCTTGTTACATGGTCTTGCAATTGGTTCTTGTTACATGGTCTTGCAATTGGTCCTTGTTACATGGTCTTGCAATTGGTCCTTGTTACATGGTCTTTCAATTGTCCTTGTTACAGGGTCTTGCAATTGTCCTTGTTACATGGTCTTGCAATTGGTCCTTTTACATGGTCGTTGCAATTGGTTCTTGTTACATAGTCTTTCAATTGTCCTTTTACATGGTCTTGTAATTGTCCATTGTTACATAGTCTTACAATTGGTCCTTGTTACATGGTCTTTCAATTGGTCCTTGTTACAGTGGCCTACCTAAATTTATCCTCCAGGGAACTGTCGAGGGACGGAGACAGAAGGAGAAGACAGAAAATCACGTTGGACTAACAACACTGTGGAGACGACAGAAAAACTTGTTACACGAGACCCAGGCTTTGGCATATAATCAACAGAGCTGGAAGAATCTGGTTGGCAGTTACTGAATGCAACATCCAAATGGTTCTTTACAGAGTTAAGGGCGAAGGAGAAGACAAAAAAACACAGGAAGCCTGGTGGACATGGCGACGGAATCAAAGGATTAAGTGTTCTGCTTTGCTAGCATAGTTTTCCGATGCAAGATGCTGGCACAGAGGATGCAGGAATCAAACGGTTTGGTATGTGCTGCACACGGGACAGGGAAGATTAGGAAAAGGCAAGCAACATTTATTTAAGACGTTTTACGAGACAAGAGAAATTACAGCATCTAGTCGCAACAGGAAAGCTGGTGGGAAAAAGAGCACCAGGTAGACCCAAGGAGAAAATACTGGACGGATTTGCAGGGTGGCTGAGGTCAGAGAGGGTGGGAGATGTACTTGCAGCAACAAGGGATAGATTCGTGTGATCGCCGACGCCGTGGTGCAGGGCACATGATGATGATGACAGAACACAGTTTATCGTCTGATTTGAAAGACTAGCATCAACACCATTACTTAAGATTTTACTGGATGGAGGAGGAAAAACCATGTCCGATCCGTGATTCAAACCTAGGTTCCTTGCCTTTAAGGGAAATGTTTTAACTCACTAGACCACACACTCCCATACTTATGGCCACAGGTGCACCGTCTATTGTCGACTATTACCACTTTTACTAATTATACCATTATATCGAAAATAATGTACTGAGCGGCAGCTATATTGATCGGATAAACACGATGGGGACATCACCAGAAGCTGTGTTGATTACTATAGACCGTACAACCAATATACATTCACCTGCCGCTATACTGATACGGTGCATTAAGAACAAAACAATAAAAAGATATTACAGCCAGTCTTTGTGGTGTAGTGGTCAGCGTAGCGAACTGACTGGTAGGTTGTGGGTTTGAATCCTGTCCATCCTATTACAATCACTGCCACATTGTGTGTGTGTGTGTGTGTGTGTGTGTGTGTGTGTGTGTGTGTGTGTGTGTGTGTGTGTGGTGTGTGTGTGTGTGTGTGTGTGTGTAAGTGAGTAAGTGTGTAAGTGTGTAAGTGTGTGTGTGTATATATGTGTTCCAGCTTGCTCCTATTCAGAGTCGAGCGTGCTATGGGCTGATTGGGAAGACTGGAACCACGACCACACAGCCGCGTTTCACCGACTTTTACAGTTTTGCCATTGATGGTGTTATTGTTACTCAATTTTCCTAAACAAAGCCGTATGTGCCTGTATTTCTCGGGCCTGATTGACGTCATGATATTTATGTGAGAAAGCGTAAGAGTACAGCCCTGTCGCGCAGTCCGAATCCAGAATGAAAATCCATAGCCTGATGGTTGACATTGCCGTCGTCATACTTATCATAGTCATCATAGCATCTGAAAAATGGTCCCACAGTCTGTGGTCACTGAAGGGACATAGAAAATGAGACTACAACAACAGCAAACATTAAACAATGATATCAAACAACAACAACAACAATACCAAACAAATACATCAAACAACAACATCATTGAAAAGCAACATCAAACAACAACATCAAACGACAACAAAACAAACAACAAACAAGCAACAACAAAAAAAGAAAACAAAAACAAAGTAGAACAATATTACGATACTGAGTACTTATAAGTTATAGTGAAAAAAAATATATGTGGCCTTCTGACGATGGGCTAGAGAGGG
>CM060305.1:69853734-69863734 GCA_030674185.1 Monoplex corrugatus
GGAGCACGTATGGATTTATCTCAATGCATAAATCTCTCTTGAACAAACTCTGAATTCAATACTATAATATATTATATTACATTATATTTTATGAATCACATCATATGTTTATCATAATAAAGTGTGGATTTGTGGAGGGGAAAGGAACTATTAATGCCATATACATCCTAAGAACTATCATAGAGAGGTCAGTTGAGATGAATAAGGATTTGTATTTATGCTTTGTTGACTATACCAACGCTTTCGATCGGGTACGACATGAAGGATTGATCAACCAACTGGAGAGACTCAATGTCGATGGAAAAGATCTACGAATAATCAGGAATATGTACTGGGAACAAACAGCTGCAATGAGAATAGAAAACAATATAAGCTCTTTTCAAAACATCAAAAGAGGAGTCAGACAGGGTTGTGTTTTGTCACCAGATCTGTTTTCACTATATAGCGAAAACATCATGAGAAACCTAGAAGAAGACCCTGGATTAAAGGTTGGAGGGAAAATGATAAACAACATTCGGTACGCAGATGACACCGTGCTAACTGCAGAAAATGAAAGGGACCTACAAAACCTTGTGAATATACTAGAAACAGAAAGCAAAGGTAAGGGGTTGGAACTAAACAGCAGGAAGACTGAAGTCATGGTGATCAGTAAAAAACATGAAATCCCCTCCTGCAAAATAACAGCAAATGGCACAACCTTGACACAGGTTAATAAGTTCAAATACCTGGGAACGGTCATTTCATCAGACGGCAGATGCACATCGGAAATAGCTGGCAGAATCGGCCAAGCCAAAACAGCATTCAAGAAGATGACAAGTATTCTTACCAACAAATGCCTATCAATTAACATCAGAAAGAGAGTCCTTGAATGTTATATAGAACCAATACTGTTGTACGGATGCGAGGCGTGGACAGTCAGCAAGCAAAGCCAGAGCAGGATTGAGGCAGCCGAGATGGGGTTTCTCAGAAGAATGTTGAGAGTACCATGGACAGCAAAGAAAACAAACGAGACAGTCTTGATGGAGGCAGACACAAGTCGATCACTCATAAGGAAGATTAGGAAAAGACAAGCAACATTTATAGGCCATTTTATGAGGAAGGGGGATTTGGAGCACCTGGTCACAACGGGAAAGCTGGAGGGAAAGAGAGCACCGGGTAGACCCAGGGAGAGAATGCTGGACGGACTTGCAAAGTGGCTGAGGATGAAGAGGGTGGGGGAGATGCTGGGGGCAACGAGAGATAGAGATGGTTGGAAGTCCATGGTCGCCAACGCCATGCGGCAGGGCACCTGATGATGATGATGATGATGAGTGTACTGTATATTTCGTTATCGTAGTTTTTCGTATGAACTAAGGACAAACTCCACACCTACCCAACAAAGGAGAACAGATCCTCATTGTCAAACGAACTTTTATTTTAACCCTTTTTTTTTTGACAATAATTTCAGTGGATATTGCTGCAAATTTTCATCTAAATTGTTGATTCTTTTTTTAAATCCATGCGTGATGCACATAGCGTAGTCATCTGGATTGCCGCCAGCTGTGCAGAGGGATGATAACAACGAGTGTCTTTTCAGGAGATGAAATCTAGGACACGAATCTAACTATGCCCTATGTGGACAATCTTTCTACTAGGCTAACACTCCATTCAGCACACGTGTTAATGACTTTCATTATCATCCAAAGGACCGCTCCTGCTGTCAGCCCTAAGATCAATACTCAATAACACCTGACCACTTTCTTGGCACTTCGTGACCTGTACATCAACTACTACGGTTAAGAAAGGTTACTGTAATCATCTTGGACATTTAATGGCAAAGACACCTTCTTTGTAAAAAAAAAAAAAGATAAAATGGGCCAAAGAATGTGTTATATGATTTTAATAAATCTAATTCATTATGTCCTGGCCTTGGCTGGGCCAGAGGGGACAATGAGAAAGGATATTGAATGAGAAAGAGAAAACGAGAACTAGAATGTTTCGGATACGTTGTTGTTGTTTTTTACCCTTGTGATGAGGGATCTTATTCCTAAGCTTTATATTTTTTTTAATTGAAAGAGAACATTGTATTTCTGTACCTTTGTTCTTTTTTAAAATCATTTCTTTGGTCTTTTCTTTGTACAGAAATGTTAAGAAAGCCTTGTTTATAGTTAATATATCGTATGGGTAACACACTTGCCAGTACAACACTAGTTAATTACATTAGGTATTGGTTGCACAGTTGAAATGAATAATTAATCTCCCAATATATGGCTGTTGAACTGAAATAAACTGTTTAGCACACAACGATACACACGCGCGCACACACACACACACACACACACACACATTATACATGTATATATATATATATACATATATATATGTATATATATATATATATATGTATATATATATATATGTATATATATATATGTATATACACATATATATCATATACAAAAATGACAACATGCACAAAGTCACTTAGCTCCCCTTAAAGTAGACATCAATTGTTAAACCTAAAATAATCAACCAATCAACTGCTGAGAATTTCACACTCTTATTTTATTACTGTCCATGTTGAATAATACAATGGATTTAAAATTTTGCATATTGTAAAACATTTAATTACGTTAAATAATGGAGTAGACTTAAAAATGTGTATATTTTAACAATAGGAGCACCGTGTAATCCTAATCCTTCAACTGATAATCTAAAGAGTTATACTTTCTTTTTTGTATAATCTAAAGAATTATACTTTCTTTTTTGTACTTGGGTAAACTACAACAGTTCATGATAATAACGCTTAATTCTCTTGGCGACAGGCTTGCAGAAATCGCAAAAGCGTGCAGAAGGAATGGGTGGGATGGATGAAAGAGACAGCACACTGGAAATAGAACAAAAATGGAAGAAAGGAAGACATACAAAGTGAGTCCTTTAGAAATGAAAAAAAAGGAAGAACAGAAAGCGAGGAAATCATAATGGAAAGGGTCTTTGCTCTGTCAATATAACGGTGATGTAATTCACACAGCTAACCCCCCTCATCAGTCAACCCAACACGAATTCAACGTGGTACACAGGATGCTGTAAATGTCGCAACATCACAGAGCAACATAAGCGTGCTTAGCGTGATAAAAGCAAGCTTCCCGTTTGGCAGAGATTTAATGGTGGAGACTTCCTTGCCTTCGATTGGACTCAGATTTCAGCCGTTAGTTCCATGCTGAAAATAAAGGCAGAATAGCTTTCTTCTCAATGATCCTTCTCTGGTTTCCTTTGATGAAAGGTAAGGTTGATCTTTTGTTTGTTTGTTTACTCGATTGTTTTGTTTGTTTTTGTTTTTGTTTTGTTTTGTTTTGTTTTGGGTTTTTTTGCTCAATGGTTTCTGCCAAAATTGTCCAGATATGCTGATAATTTCCCTTTCCATAGATATATCTTATATTTTTGTTTGATTAATACAATTTTCCAAATTAGGTGCCATCGTTCAAATACATAGAGAAAAATCCTCTTGGTTTCCTGGCCTTTTAAAATTTGGCACATTTTTTTCAACCTCTCTAACTTTTTTTTATTGTTAGTGTTGTTTAAAGCCCAGCCATCTGCGTGAGCCATATCATGGCTAAACCTCTGTGGCTCACGCACTAGATATTAAGCATATGTGTCAACATACTTTTCATAGCTGAAACAAACACAAACAATTTATCATGTCCTTCAGTAAATATGGTTAAATGTTGTCTGAGGCAGTGAGCCGCAGGCCACATTTAACACTAGCCGGTATGATGTGTGTACATGTTTTCATCACACCCTGATTGGTGACATCTTAAAAGTCAGCTTGTAAATGAATCATATTCGCTGCTGCCGTGCAAATTATACACAGTCGCAGTTTCACAAAACCAACTCAGCTGACCATTATACAGAATTTTTAACCGCCAAATGAGGCTGAAGACGTCATTTTATTGACTGCCACGACAAAGAGTAACACTGAGTTCGTCCTTGTATGTATGTTTGTATGTATGTATGTATGCATGTATGTATGTATGTATGTATGTACGTATGTATGTACGTATGTATGTATGCATGTATGTATGTATGCATGTATGTATGTATGCATGTATGTATGTCTGCATATATATATGTGTGTGTATATATAATGTACATGTATGTAGTTATGTATGTTCACATAGCTAGCTAGCTACCTAGCCAGCTAGATAGATAGATACATAGATAGATAGATAGATAGATAGATAGATAGATAGATAGATAGATGGATGGATAGATGGATATATAGATTGGTAGATAGATAGAAAGATGGAGACAATCAATAGATATAGACAGATTGGTGTGTGTGTGTGTGCATGTGTGTGTGTTTGTGTGTGTGTGTGTGTGTGTGTGTGTGTGTGTGTGTGTGTGTGTGTGTGTGTGTGTAAAGAGGAACAACTCTGAAGCAAAATTGTATGAAAAAAATAGACTGGGTTCTTGGTAGACTGATGACACCATTTTAATGAAGTACAAGCACTGATAGATGTGACCTATTCAAGATTGAAAACAGTACTTCAATCATATTACTTCTAGATTTGTTTCATATATATATATATATATATATATATATATATATATATATATATATATATATATATATATATATGTGCAGTCTTTAGAGCAGTGTACATTCATATGCTTGTATGTACGTGAACCAATTACTCACACACATAGCCTGCTTCTTTTTGTCTTTGTATCTATTCACATCACTGCAAAAGAGCCAACCATCGTTTCTCTCTCTTGGAACTGTGGCAATATATCTACATTTACCTAAATGTTTTAAAAGACAACAATGTAACTTTAAAAGGTTAATATCAAAGCCAACTTATAAAAATATCAAACGATGTTTGAAATTGCCCAAAACACGAGATGAAAAGCAGCCATCTGGCCATCATCATGTGCCTTGCCGCATGGCGTTGGCGATCATGGTCCTCCTTACGATTCTATCCCTTGTCACTGCGAATACATCTCCCTTCCTCTCTGCCCTTAGCCACTCCAGTATTTTCTCCTGGTTCTACCTGGTGCTCTCTTTCCCTCCATCTTCCATGTCATGACTTGGTGCTCGAAGTTATCTTTCCCATTACAGTTTTGTCAGAACACGCAACCTACTCACCTCCCCTTGTTCGTGAAAATATGACATGATTACTATTCAACTACAAAGAATTCTTCATGCAATGTTTACGTTGCTAGGGCATGCGGCAGCTAAAATGAAAATCAATCAAACATAATGCAGTCTTGGTGTGAACGGAAAAAAAGTTAGATAAAAAACTGTTCTTTCAAGGTTATTGTATTCTTCCACGCTAGGTAGAGAAAAAATAATCTGTTCAGGCGTTGACAATAATCATCTGTTTCTCTCTGTCTCTGTCTGTCTGTCTCTGTCTGTCTGTCTGTCGTCTGTCTGTCTCTCTCTCTCTCTCTCTCTCTCTCTCTCTCTCTCTCTCTCTCTCTCTCTCTCTCTCTCTCTCTCTTTCTCTATCATAAACGCTGACTTGACTGAAAGATTAGAAGAGCCCACGATCATTGGCTTCAATGCTTCACACATCCATTGTGTATGAAGGCTACGATGTAAATTAGCATTCGATGAATTCCTGAACTTTTCCTACTAGGAATCAAATTTCCAGTTTATGAATACAGAAGTAATAGTAGCTGCAGTAGTGGTAGTTGTTGTGCAGCAACAATAGCACGAGTAGAAGTGATAGTAGTGGTTATAGTATTATTGTGATGGTGCCTTTGTTAATGCTTCTGGTTACACTTCTTTTGTTGTTGTTGTTATTGTTTAGTTTTTGCTGCTGCTGCTGTGGTTGTTGTTGTGGACGATGATGATTGTGATGATGATTATGATGATGATAATGATGATGATAATCATGGTGGTGGTGGTGGTGATGGTGCTGCTGCTGCTGCTGTGTGATGATGATCATGACGATGACAACAATGATGGTGGTGGTTGGGATAGGGGTGGGGATGATGCCAATATATCGACATGAAAAAAGCTAACCAAATCACAATACAAATTTGGCGTGGTTGTTGGGTAAAAAAATGGATTAAAAGAAGATTCCATAGAATGTTACCAGAATCAAGAAGGTTAAACACTATTGTTACTGGTTTTTCTTTTGTTTTGTTTTGTTTTGTTTGTTTGCTTTTTGCTTGTGCTTAGATCATGCGGAACAGGGTACATATGGTTGTAGTGTTTTCTATTGCATAAAATTGAACATCAGTTTATTAATCATGCAGTCTATCTATCTATCTATCTATCTATCTATCTATCTATGTATCTATGTATCTATCTATCTATCTATCTACCTACCTACCTATCTGTCTGTCTGTCTTTCTATCTATCTATCTATCTATCTATTTATCTCTCTCTATCTTTCTATCTATCTATCTATCTGTCTGTCTGTCTGTCTATCTATCTATCTATCGATTTGACTACCTGTATCCGTCTGTCTGTCTGTCTATATATCTATCTTACTACCTGCCTGTCTGTCTGTCTCTCTCTCTCTCTCTTTCTTTCTTTCTCTGTCTCTCTCTCTCTCTCTCTCTTTCTTTCTCTCTCTCTGTCTCTCTCTCTCCCTCCCTCTCTCTCTAACACACCAACCACCACACACATATATAGAGAGAGAGAGAGATGTATGTATGTGTGTGTGTATGTGTATGCATATGTGTATGTACAGATATATGTATATGTACATGTATATGCATATATGCATGTACATATATATGTATATGTTTGTATGTATGTATATGTAAATATACATATATACATATATACATGTATGTATATGTATACGTATATCTATATATATATACACATATATGTGTATGTATATCATGTCATACACCCAGAAAAGGTTCAGTGCAAGGAAGGAAAAGGAACAATCTAATACTTGGATCTTTAACGTGTTGCTTACTTTGTTGACACTCAACAGCACGTAACGACTACAATAAACGTAAATGTCAATGACTTACTCACCTATCGAAAGGAACAGCCATGCTATATTAAAGATCAGTAATGAATACACCCA
The DNA here is from genome assembly GCA_030674185.1 of Monoplex corrugatus. Classification (NCBI taxonomy): domain Eukaryota; kingdom Metazoa; phylum Mollusca; class Gastropoda; order Littorinimorpha; family Ranellidae; genus Monoplex; species Monoplex corrugatus. The sequence continues at coordinate 69,860,769 of CM060305.1, forward strand.
ACTAGGCAGACAACACTTTGTGACCTTTACCTTCAACCACTGAATACATTGTTCCACCGCAACTAGAAAAGTTTATCTCAGTTATTTTATCGAATATAAGAATACCTTCTTTGTCAAGAACTAGAACAACAACATCAACAACAACCAAGACAAAGTATTGATTTCACGCTTAATGACAAAAATCAAATGAACAAACAAAAACAAAAAACAAACAAACAAACAAACAAAACCATTCCATTTATTCTGACTTTAGGCTAGAAATGGCAGAGACAAGGGTGAAATTGAAAGACAAGAGCAGGAACGAGAGGAAATGAAAGAGAAAGAAGAGCATAGTCTGAAATTAATCCTTTATTGCTTCTTATTTCATGTTAGAAAAAAAAATTTTATGAGATGGCCAAGTTGTTGTTGTTTTTACTGTTGACAATGACCAGGCTTCATTTTTTTTTCATTTTCTGTTTATACAGAGACACATTTACAGAATGCTTCACGTTTGAAAGACATGCACTTATTCTCTAACGAAAAATTAGTAATGAATACTTGAATATATATCTAAAGCCACATTACGTCAGAGGTCAGCTTTGCAGTAGGCATGACTTATTTAATTTCATAACTAATCGAATTATTAACTGAGTGTACACAAACTAGGTCTTGAACTATGTAACTCACTCATCATCCAGGGGAAAATGTAAAACATGCATTTTCAGTGACAACGATTGTGTGGACTTTGCAATGGATAATCTCGAGAAGGCACTAATATACCCAGGGATAAAAAAATTGGACGGACTTGCAGAGTGGCTGAGAACAGAGAGGGTGGAAGATGTGCTTGTGGCAACAAGGGATAGATACATATGGAGAGCCATGATCGCCGACGCCATGCGGCAGGGCTCTTTGATGATGATGATGAAGAATCTCAAAAAGCCTCATTTGTTCGAACTACAACACACCTTGATCTATGTATTTCATACTCCTGGTAACATCCATTGCAGTGATCATAGAGTTGTTCAGGGAAAAAAACAGGAATGAGATGGAGGGAAGAGAGAGAAACCTGGAAACAAGAAAGGTAGGAAGACAGGGAAATTATGGAAAAGAGACAGAACAGTAGAATCTGTGCTCTATCAATAACGGTGATTTAATTCACACAGCTAATTCCCTCATCATCCCCCATGGGGGTGCCAGGGACTCTTTCAGTATAAACAGTATCCCCACCTTCTGGAAATTCTGTGCTAGAAATTTCCTCTTTTCTGTCACCCTCTTCGTTTCTGCCTTGTTCGTTTGCTTCCCGTCATTTCTTCCAATCATTTTCTGCCTTGCTGGTCCATTCACCTGTATGTGTTCAATAAAGTCTTACATACTCTTTTTCATCATAGATAACTGGGTACATGTATTAAATGCATTTTTGGCTCTAGGGAGGTGAGATATGCGGAAGCAATTTAAAGTAACTTATGAAAGTTTTTATGTTTTGGTGTGCTTAAATATGCTTAAAGTTGTATTCAGGTGTGGTCAGTCCCAGAACACTGATGCAGCGTGGTACATAGGATGAAGTAATTGTCCCAACATCACAGAGCAACATATGCGTGCTTAGCGTGATAAAAGTAAACTTCCTGTTTGGCAGGGATTTAATGGTGGAGACTTCCTTGCCTTTCGTTGGGGGTCAGGTTTCAATCATTGGCTTCGTGCTAAAGACAACAACAGAATGTTATCTCCTTAATGATCGTTCTCTGGCTTGCTAAAGGAAAAAAAGGTCAGTCTGACATTTTCCCTTTCAGATCTTTTATACAAAATGCTGTCAAGACATACTAACGATCTCCTCTTCCATGATAATAGGGATCTTTAGCTACATATGTTTATGATGTCACACATCGTGAAGTACAGGAAAGGCTTTGGTTACATCCCTTGCTTCGGGGGTGGGGGGGGGGGGGCGTCGGGGGACGTAGATCTGTTTCACGTTAAATCTAAACCCAAAATTTTTTCACGTATGGAACACGTACGTATCGCGATACGTATACGTGTTGGGAGCTACGTGACATGAAATCTTAAGGTCTCTATTCATATTTGGTTGTTTGACTTACACGACCCTAAAAAACAGTACCCATGATAATTCAAGAACATCGAGCACAATGACCTTATTTGTTGTACCTTTGTATCAAGATAGGCATACATTTATTTGACAATTGCTGAGAAAGCTTCGATGGATGACTTTGGTCTAAAATTGTGGCATGTACGTGCATGAGAGAGAGAGGGAGAGAGAGATAGAGAGAAACAGAGAGAGAGAGAAACAGACAGGCAGACAGACAGACAGAAACAGAGACAGACGGAGAGAGAGAGAGAGAGTGGTGTGTGTATTGTGTGTGTGCGTGCGTTCGTGCCCACGTGCGTGTTTCAGATACAGGATGACAACTTGGGTCAAGGGTCATACACCTAGCAAGTTGAGTGTACTCTAGCTCAGCATCTTCTCTGCGCGTGTGCGTGCACTTGCGCAAACACACTGTTCCATTCCTGTAAAGTGCAGTGAGCATGCTTTTGACATGGACTACTTGTGCAATATGTGACATTGCCAAATTAAACTGAGTTAAATAGAATTAGATTAAGTTAAATTAAATCAAATTGATTTGAATTGATCAATATTAAATTAAATAAAATTAAACTAATGGAATGAACTAAAATATGTTAATAGGGAAGAGATAGGGATATTGGTGTGCAAGGTCAAGAACAGATGGAGGACTCGTCTACTTGAACACGCATGAAGCCAAAATGGCGGTTTACAGATTTTATTTATATGTGTCGAACCTCCAGGCAGTAAAACTTCAACAGCTGCAGACACAATTCCCCCACGCTGCTCTTGTTTTCCGACTGCCACGATTCCGCCTTTCCACTTGTGAAGACATGTTCTGTGAATGTGTACCACTGGCGATAACTTTCATCGTCATCAGAAAGTGAAGTGGAGTCTGTTTCACTCTGAACGCCGG
>CM060305.1:69868734-69881234 GCA_030674185.1 Monoplex corrugatus
GGAACACATATGGAATTGTCTGAGCACGATGAATCCCTCTTGAAAAACTCTAAACTCAGGAGTGACTGCTGGATGACAATGTGGAGCATATGAAGACGCGTTTGAGCTACTACAATGATAAACAAGCAAATCTCTTCGTAACAATAATGACCTTTAGCTAAAAGAAGCATTGAAATTATGTAGCTGAGGATCATGTTACTTAAGCGAAGAAAACATTGCATCTGGTGTAAATCAATAATAGTGTTGTTTGAAAAAGACTCTGGGCAATCTTCCACGCAATTTCTATTGGGTTTTTCCAATTGTTGACTACAAAGAGCAGACCAGCCCATGATCATCAGCTTTACAATGATCTGTGTGTGTAGGTTACGATGCAAATGAGAATTCGATGCATTGCTGGATTATTTCTGACTAGAAATCAGTGTCTTAATGTCCTATTAAATAGTAGTAGTGGTGGTAGTAAATAATGTTGCTGCTGCAGATGGCAGATGTCCTGCTTCTGCTATGGTAGGTACTGACGTTGATGATGGTGATGCTGCATATGCTGCAGCTGCTGCTGATAATGATGATAATAGTGACGGGAAGATTCACAAGAAAAATGGTAGCTGTTGACGAGAGTCAGTAATATGGTAGATTCGGTGAGACTGCTGGATGACAATATGGAAGATATGAAGGCGCGTTCAAGCTACTACAATGATAAACAAGCAAACATCTTCGTTACAAAAATGACCTTTAGGAAAAAGACGCATTGAAACTAAGCAGCTGAGGATCTTGTTTCTGAAGCGAAGAAAACATTGCATCTGATGTAAATCAATAATGGAGTTGTTTGGAACAGATTTCTGGGCGATCTTCCACACAATTTCTTTTGGGTTTTCTCCATTGTTGACTATAAAGAGATATTTGACAACGTGTTGGTTTGATGTCTTTTTAGGAAGTCAGTCCAATGAAGACAATGGAAGCTGGATTTAATAATATTAAGAAACAAAATCAAAAAGGTTAGTTACAACCACACAAGGAGTATTAAAACAACACTGACAAGAGTCATGCTATCTTGGCTCAAAGGTTGAACTAAACAGAGAGAGACAGACAGAGACATACAGAGAGACAGACAGACAGAGTGAGAGACAAAGAGAGAGAGAGGCAGACAGGCAAACAGAGACACACAGACAGAAGAGACAGGCAGAGACAAAAGGAGTCATAGAAAATCTCACGTTATTAATTGCATTGGTTGCATGGATTTGTATTGGATGATAAAGAGGGTCAGGTATCTATTCACATCTGGATTGACTGAAGAACACATGCACATGTTTTTCCTGTGTGAGGCCTATGTAGGGAGGCTGAAAGGTGGAAGTTCTATCTGCATGCTGGCTGAGCAGAAAAGCTGATGCTAATCATCTCATGGTTTTCAATGAGAAACAGAGCTTCTGTGCAATGACTTAAGGCAGAAAAGATATAGATTTCAAGCTTTAATTAAAAGTGTCCTTTTTATTTTTCACAATACCCTAGGCAATGGAGGACAGAGGAAACGGGATTTGATGTGACGGAGGAAAGAGGAAAAAAGAAAAATGGGGGAGGACGGAAAGGTTACACTGAAAGTAATCATTAATCCAGTACCATTTCTATCCCAGTGAAAATGATTTTCTTTTTCATTAAATGGATCGAATTTTGTTATTGTTGTTTTCGAGTGAAAGTAAGTGAGGTTTCTTTTTGGTTTGCTTTCTTCTTTCTCTCTTTGAATATCGTGCTAATCACACACACACACACACCACACACACACACACACACACACACACACACACACACACACACACACACACACACACACACACACACACACACAAACACACACATACATACATACATACATACATACACACACACACATACACACACACACAAACATACAGATGGACAGATATATATTTAGATAGGATAGATATGTAGATAGATCGATCGATCGATAGATAGATAGATAGATAATTAGATAGATAAATAGATAGATAAATAGATAGATAGATAGATATGCACATAGATATACATAGACATATGTATATATATATATATATATATAGACATAGACATATACATAGATATAGACACAGACACAGACATAGACATAGACATAGACACACGCTTACACGTACACATATCCATATCCATTTCCATAATGAAGAAACTGTGAGGATGGAGCAGAAAAAGAAATGTGAGAGGATGATATGAAAGACAAAGTTACAAAGGAGCATGAAAGATAGACAAAGAGTGAAGAAAACATTTTAAAAAAACGATCTGTGTTTCGTCAATAACAGGCGATCAAATTCACACAGCCAGCTTCCTCATTAATCAGTCCTATAACACTAATGCAGCGTGGCACACAGGATGCAGCAAATGTCGCAACATCACAGAGCAATATAAGCGTGTTTAGAGTGATAAAAGCAACTTTGCAGTCATTATCATCATATGCCCTGCTGCATGGCGTTGGCGATCATGGCCTTCTGTATGAATCTATCCCTTGTCGCCGCAAGCACATCTTCCACTCGGTACCCTCTCTGTCCTCAGCCACCCTGCAAGTCTGTCCAGTATTTTCTCCTTGGGTCTACCTGGTGTTTTCTTTCCCTCTAGCTTTCCTGTTGTGAGCAGGTGTTCTGATTCCCTTTCCTCATAAAATGGCCTGTAATTGTAGTCTGTCTTTTCCTAATCTTCTTTATCAGTGACCTTCTTACGTCTGCCTCCTCTGAACTTTTCAGTATGACATAGAATTAATGGTAGAGACCACTTTGCCTTTAGTTGGTTTCGGGTTTCAACTATTGGTTTCGCACTACACACAAGTACAGAATAACTTTCTCTTTATTGATGATCTTTGTTTGGCTTGCCAAGATGAAAGGTCAGTCTGACTTTTTTAACTTCAGTACTTTCATCACAGGTTGTCAAGACATACAGATAACACCTGTTTGCATGATGAATCTTTTTCATTTGTTTTGACTGATTTGACACCAAACTTTAAACACACAGAACAACATCCTTAATTTGTTGTATCAAGTCTCACATAGGTTTATCTAAAAACAGTTGAAAGATCTTTAGTTCTACATTTTCATTTCAACTTCTGCGTTTCAAGCATTGCACATTATGTATAGGTAAAAATGTATTTTTCATAGATGAAACAGTACAAAAGTGCAAATTATAAACCCTATGTTGCAGAGTGATAAAATGCTCTCTGGGTCAGTCACTTGAGACAACAATAATTTTAAGGCAAAATGATGTGCGTACATTTTTTTCGAACACATCCTTATCGGTAGCATCTCAAAAATCAACTTTAAAATTGAATGAGACTAAAACCAATTGTCTGCCAATTTCCACATCTTTAAGGAATTCATTGCCAGAAACAGAGTTCTCAAATCTGAACCCTGAACCTCTATAAAATTGAGAACCACTGCAACTAAACCACCTCAGCTGAAAAACATACACATGTTTAATAGACAGGTGTGGCTGATGACTTAATTGCCTTAAGTCTATAACCAACATAAAACAGCACTGAATTCGTTCTTCCTCTCAGACAAGTTCTGATAAAAAATACCGTATGCAAAGACGACAACCGTCAGATGAAATATTACAACTTGGACCAGACATCGCGTGTAGTGAGTGATAACACGACTTTGATTAACCTAAGGCTATAGGAAATCAAACCAGATTTTTCATTGCCATCAGACAACCACTGGTAAACGATATGAAAATACAATTCTAAAAGTAACGAGTATCAACTTTTCAACACGCTATTAGCTTAGATTATTTTTCAAGCTGTTCTCCATGTTTGACAATGAACGTCCAGTACACAGCCTTTTAAGCAACGTTTTGTGTTTGTTTTTGTTTTTAGTATTGGGCAAAATGGCTGCACATGCCTAGGTATGTGAAATCTTAATGAACCTGTAACTGCTTCACACAAGCATAAGGACAATCAGGCAAAATCTTCGGGGTGTGTCTATTGTGATCTCATGCAGATCCAGAACCTTGGAGAATGCCACTAGCGTCTTGGAGGATTCCTGAAACGTTTGTTTGTTTGTTTGTTTGTTTGTTTCGTTCTTTCTTTCTTTGTAGGCGTGTGTTTGTGGTTTTCATTTTTTTTAATTGTCTTGCCTAAGTATTATCGATTTGTTGTTCTTGTGATTCTTGTTATTGGTGTACATGGAGGGGGAGAGTGGTGGTGTGTGTGTACAAGGGTACGTGCGTGTGCGTGTGTGTGTGTGTGTGTGTGTGTGTGTGTGTGTGTGTGTGTGTGGTGTGTGTGTGTACAAGTTGTTTTGTTGCTGGTAGAGCAAATGACTCAAGTTATATTTCAAAACACACACAAAATCCGGCTCTTACATCTACAAGCGAATACCTATGAACGAAAAACACAGCAACGAAGACTACAATCGAAAAGAAAATAGCACTTAGCAATAAAAACAGCTGGCATATACGATATCTAAACGACTTGCAAATGTTATATAGCGTCTTGATTTTCTGATTTTGTAACTATCAACACCTATCTGATTGAAATGCTCTCTCTCTCTCTCTCCCTCCTCTCTCTCTCTCTCTCTCTCTCTCTCTCTCTCTCTCGCTCGCTCTTGCTGTTTCACTCTCTCTTGCTGTTTCACTCACTCTCTCTCTCTCTCTCTCTCTCTCTCTCTCTCTCTCTCTCTCTCTCTCTCTCTCTCTTCTCTCTCTCTCTCCTGACTGCGCGTGCGTTCGCGTGCAAACGAGCCATTTTCACCACATTAGAAGACGATAACTGAACCATTACAAGGTTAATGTCTAAACTCACCATAAAGTAGCCTGGAACTGTCAGCAATAAATCTCCATGGACAATCGTGATTTTATCAAAACATTCAGCTTTCCCGTTTCCCGTCGATTTGTATCCCAAAGGTCAAACACATTGTTTACGACATTCGAACACGTTTAATCGTGAATGTTTATGTGTTATTTGTAATTTTGGGAGTGACTGAAATGAAAATCACACAGGGACACAATGCAATGTCAGCGTCAGGGAAGTGTAATTCAGTTCAACAACACATTGTCCTGCCATTTTTCCCAAGCTGAGCAGAGAAAAAGCATCGCAGGTATTATAAATAATAATAATTACAATATTTATATAGCGCAAAATCTTGATAAAATCAAATCTAAGCGCTGAAGCAGACACACACGCAAGCACGCACGCACGCACGCACGCACACACACACACGCACGCACACACACACACACACACATACACACACACACACACACGCATGGCTATAAATGGGGAGAAAGAGTAAAAGCAATAAAAGCAAGAATAAAAGCAATGGAAAATTATAGAGAGCATAGCATATACAATTATATATTATAACCATGTGATTCCCTCCGAGCGGAGACAGGCTGCAGAGGGGGGTTAGGATTTTATGCGGAGGAGAAAAGGTGAGTTTTGAGAGCGGACTTGAAGGAGACAAAAGTAGGTTGCTGACGGACTGAGAGAGGAAGTTTGTTCCAGGAGAGTGTTTGTTCCAGGAGAGTGGACCAGAAACAGAGAAGGCTCGTGGACCATAGGTATTGAGCTTAGTGCGTGGAAAGCGAAAAGTCAGAGGATCGGAGGCAGAGCGGAGGGTACGTGAGGGAACATAGATCTCAAGTAGGCTTGACAGGTAATCGGGGGCTGCGTTATTGAGGCTTTTGTAGCACATGGTGTCTAGTTTGTACTGTATGCGCTTTGATACAGGGAGCCAGTGAAGTTGTGCCAGGAGAGGAGATATGTGGTCAGCTTTTTTCTTTTTGAGTACAAGGCGTACAGCATTGTTTTGAATGCGCTGTAGGATGTGAATGGTGGGGGCAGGAAGACCAGACAGGAGTGAATTGCAATAGTCAATGCGAGACATTATGAAGGAGAGAACGAGTTTTGCAGTCGTTTCGACAGAGAGATACTTCCTGATCAGCCTTATACGATGGAGATGATAGTAGCAGGATCTGGCAGTTTGAGAAACAAAGTTGTTCATGGAGAGGGTAGAGTCAATGCAGACACCAAGGTTTTTAGCTGAATCAGAAATTGGGACTGATGTGTTACATAATGGGAGAGAAAGAGGAGGCAGCTGAGAAAGTTTCTGACGGGTGCCAATGAGGATAGCTTCTGTTTTGTCGTCATTAAGCTGAAGTCTATTGTGTGTCATCCAGTTCTTAATGTCCGAGTAACACTCAGTGGTGCGAGTCAACAGGCGCTGTATATTATCAGGTGAGTCACTGTCTTGAAGTTGGGTGTCATCAGCATAGAAGTGGTGTTTTATAGAATGGGAGTTGATGATGGTGGACAGGGGGGAGGTGTAAAGAGTGACAATAGGTTGATCGTTTCTATACACAATGACTTGATTGAAAGAAACAAGCATCGCAGGTATTGACAATAGATTGATCGTTTATATAAACAATGACTTGATTGAAAGAAACAAACATCACAGGTATTGACAATAGATTGATCGTTTCTATAAACAATGACTTGATTGAAAGAAACAAGCATCGCAGGTATTGACAATAGGTTGATCGTTTCTATAAACAATGACTTGATTGAAAGAAACAAGCATCGCAGGTATTGACAATAGATTGATCGTTTATATAAACAATGACTTGATTGAAAGAAACAAACATCACAGGTATTGACGATAGATTGATCGTTTCTATAAACAATGAGTTGATTGAAAGAACGAGACCAGCCTATGACTGTCAGTTTCCATACTTCATACATCCATCTCTGTGTGTAGATTACAATGAAAATGACAATTTAAAACACTGAATTATTTTCCCGTGAAGGTGTGAATCCTGATATCCGAAAGTGGTATGGTAGTAGCAGCAGCAGTATAACTGAAATAGCAGCAGCAGCAGCAGCAACAAGAGTAGTAGCAATAGCAGTAATAATAGTAACAGTAGCAGCAGCAGCAGCAACCGCGCAATAGCAGTAGTAGTAGTAATAGCAATAGTAATGGTAATAGTCTCAGTAGTAGTAGTAGGAGCAGTGGCAGTTGTAGTAGTGGTGGTAGCAGTGGTAGTAGTAGTAGTAGTGGTGGTAGTAGTAGTACCAATAGCAGCAGCAGAAGTAGTAGTAATAGTAGTAGTGCAGTTGTAGTAGTAATAGTAGCAGCAGCAGCATTAGAAGTAATAGTAGTAGCAGCAGCACCAACAATAAGAGCAGTAATTGTAATAGTAAGAGTAATATGAAAGAAAATGCCTATCAATTAACATCAGAAAGAGAGTCCTTGAATGTTATATAGAACCAATGCTGTTGTACGGATGCGAGACGTGGACAGTCAGATTGAGGCAGCCGAGATGTGGTTTCTCAGAAGAATGTTGAGAGTTCCATGGACAGCAAAGAAAACAACGAGACAGTCTTGATGAAGGCAGACACAAGTAGATCACTCATAAGGAAGATTAGGAAAAGACAGGCAACATTTATGGGCCATTTTATGAGGAAAGGGGATTTGGAGCACCTGGTCACAACGGGAAAACTGGAGGGAAAGAGAGCACCAGGTAGACCCAGGGAGAAAATGCTGGACGGACTTGCAGAGTAGCTGGGGATGAGGAGGGTGGGGGAGATGCTAGGGGCAACGAGAGATAGAGATGGTTGGAAGTCCATGGTCGCCAACGCCATGCGGCAGGGCACCTGATGATGATGATAATGAATATAAAAGAAAGAAAAAAAATGATGAGACACCAGTCAGTATGGCATACAGTTTAACCCAATGATGTGATAACTGGAATGTTATTACCTACCTTCCAGAGCTGAATATTCACACTGTTCTGTATAGCGTTCTGATTTTCTTAAATGCCTGTATGCACGTTGTTTTGTACAAACTGTGCAGGCGGTCTGTCGCTGCACAGTCTGCATACTCCATAATGGGCGCGCAAGCTGGGTGTTTTCAGGTTTCCAAGAGCCACTAATCATTGACATAATTTACAGGATATTCAATGTGCATCGTGGTACGTACTTTCACTCGAAGGGCGATTATGCACTGTCTGGTCTGCATATCTAATGACCTGGGAGATTGGAAGATTCTCCAGCTTATTGTTATTGTTGTTGTTTAAAGCCCAGCCGATTGCGTAGAACCATGTCAGAGCTAACTCTCCACCTGCTGCCCATTCAGATTCAGACCAAAATCTTCCCGTTAATGTTATTTTTGCTTAAAGCCCAGCCGACTGTGTAGAGCCATACCATGGCTATAACCGTCTCAAAACATGCACAATACTTCAACAGGAAAAAAGGGTTAAAAATTAATACACATATCAATGCATTCGTGCACATACTATAAGAAAAATGCCCCTGGTGTTGACCATTCCGTCTCATTTATCACGCAGGGGATTAAAAACATATCTGAATACAAATCTAAACATAACTAAGGTCACTAAAACATATATAGAACAGGCCTAAATTGCCTAAAATTGCTTCCGCATATCTCGTTTCCCTAGAACCAAAAATGCGCTTAATACATGTACCTAATTATCAATCCTAAGAGAAAGTACTAAGACTTTAACGAACACATACAGGTGAATGGACCAGCAAGGCAAAAACAAAATGTGTTACAAAGAAATGACAGAAAGCAAAGAAAAAAGAAGGAAATAAAGAGAGTGGCAGAAAAGAGGAAATTTCTGGCACAGAATTTCCAGAAGGTAGGAATACTATTTATAATGAAAGAACCCCCGGTCATCCCCACGGGGGGGAGGGGGGGCTGAGATCTTCCCACGAGAGGATCTGAGTATACTATATGTTCAGCTGACAAAAATGGGGCCACATAGCTGAATGTTTTTCAGCTGACAAGTGCAGACTGTATTGTTCAAATTTCCTAACGGACAGTCTTGTCATGCACCCTCTATTTCATCTGGGCAAACAAGACAAAAGAAACTAAAATGTGGAGCCTAGAGTTTTAATTATATAAACTGTGTATTTTCCCTGAAAATTTTTTCATTTCGTAATGACAAAGTGTCATGACTTCATTACTTATGCTGACGATAAATTGACTGCAGTTTCTGATGTTACTGTAGCCACGTGTTTACTAGACTAATGACCATGGTGATGACGATAATGCTGCTGTTGCTGCTGCTGTTGCTGCTGCTGATAATGACGATAAGGAGGATGAGGATGATAATGACGATGACAATGATGTGCTGCTTCTTCTAGTAACCGTAATGATGACGATGACGACAATGATAAAGATGAGATTATAATGATGATGTGATGATGGTAATAATGGAAAAAAATCTGCAACAGAAAAGATCTATTGAAACGCACACACCATAATTTCAACAACTGGACACACACAAAAAGTTGTCATACCGATACAAACTTAAAAGTACAAGAACGAACGTGGAGAATAACAACAATGGAACACATTTGAAAGAGACAGTGGAGACTACCAGCCGCTATATCTTAGAGAACAAGCAAATGCCATCACACCACAAATCGCCTTTAAGCAAGAAGACACTAATAGACAAAGAAACCAAGGATCTTACTTCAAAGGAAAAGGAAAGGTTAGGATATTGTAAATCAAACAATACTGGAAATAACTGGGCGAGAATTCTAAGTAACTGCCGCAGGATGGAACCATTTGCCTCTGGATGTGTGTGTGTGTGTGTGTGTGTGTGTGTGTGTGTGTGTGTGTGTGTGTGTGTGTGTGTGTGTGTGTGTGGTTTTTTGTTTGTTTGTTTGTTTGTTTGTTTGTTTTTTGTTTTGTTTTTTTCCTGGGCATTGACTTCGTTAATAGAAACGGTGTAAAATGTGAGAGTGAAAGAAAGGAAGGAAGAAAGAAAGAAAGAGACAGAGCGTGAGAGAGAGAGACAGAGAGACTGAGAGAGAGCAAGAAAGACAGAGAGAAAGACAGACAACATAGAGACACAGAGAGAGACAGAGACAAAGAGAAAGAGAGAATGAGATAGAAACAGAGACAGAGAGAGAGAGAGAATCTTATCTATCAATGGCAATCTGTGGAGTCAGTGCATTTGGAATATAGTCTGAGCATGAAGGATCCATCATGACAAAATAACACTAAAATAACTGGTAACGTGCTGAGTATTACAACAAAGTTATGCAGTCACAATTCTGATCTGAATGTCTCTTTTGTTCAGTAGCAAGTCACGCAACGATAACACAGACATACACAATTTAAGGGGGGGGGGGGAGGTAAGGACGAGAAGTACGGAAAAAGCTGGAAAGCAGGAAGAAAGGAAGACAAAGGAAGTGAAAGAAAAAAGATAGAAGTAACAGTGATAGTAACAGTGACGTAAGAAGACAAAGGAATTGAAGGAAAAAGATAGAAGTAACAGTGATAGTAACAGTGACGTAAGAAGACAAAGGAAGTGAAGGAAAAAGATAGAAGTAACAGTGATAGTAACAGTGACGTAAGAAGACAAAGGAAGTGAAGGAAAAAGATAGAAGTAACAGTGATAGTAACAGTGACGTAAGAAGACAAAGGAATTGAAGGAAAAAGATAGAAGTAACAGTGATAGTAACAGTGACGTAAGAAGACAAAGGAAGTGAAGGAAAAAGATAGAAGTAACAGTGATAGTAACAGTGACGTAAGAAGACAAAGGAAGTGAAGGAAAAAGATAGAAGTAACAGTGATAGTAACAGTGACGTAAGAAGACAAAGGAAGTGAAGGAAAAAGATGGAAGTAACAGTGATAGTAACAGTGACGTAAGAAGACAAAGGAAGTGAAGGAAAAAGATAGAAGTAACAGTGATAGTAACAGTGACGTAAGAAGACAAAGGAAGTGAAGGAAAAAGATAGAAGTAACAGTGATAGTAACAGTGACGTAAGAAGACAAAGGAAGTGAAGGAAAAAGATAGAAGTAACAGTGATAGTAACAGTGACGTAAGAAGACAAAGGAAGTGAAGGAAAAAGATAGAAGTAACAGTGATAGTAACAGTGACGTAAGAAGACAAAGGAATTGAAGAAAAAGATAGAAGTAACAGTGATAGTAACAGTGACGTAAGAAGACAAAGGAAGTGAAGGAAAAAGATAGAAGTAACAGTGATAGTAACAGTGACGTAAGAAGACAAAGGAAGTGAAGGAAAAAGAAGTAACAGTAACAGTGATGTAATTCACACAGCCAACTCCCTCATTGGTCAGTCACAGAACATTGATGCAGCGTGGTTCGCAGGATGCAGTAAATGTTGCAACATCACAGAGCAACATAAGCGCGCTTAGCGTGATAAAAAGACAAGCTTTCCGCTTGGCAAAGATTTAATAATGGCGACTTCCTTGCCTGTAGTTGAGGTCAGCTATTATCTTCGTTCTAAATACAGCAACAAACTAGCTCTCCCCTGAGTGAATCATCTGTGGTTTTGCAAAGATAAAAGGCCTATTTGACATTTTCCCTTCAATCTTGTCTCAAGGAGGGAGGAAACACGCTATCAGTTTCCTTGTTTACGACAAAATATTTTTTCTTGTATTAATGAATGTCCTAAACTGAGGCCATGCTCATTGGAATACACACACAAAAAAATGTTTCCTTGTTTGTTTTATCTCTTCATCAAGTTTGGCGATTACGTATTCACACTTGGATGACAATTCTATTGAACACTTTTTTCATGTGTTTAATCTATATCACTCAAATAGTTATCGATATTGTTTGATAACTGTATTGTCGTGAAAGTATTGCTGACCAAGATACAAATTTAAAACAACAGAAGAAAAATATATAAAGTCTTGCAGAGAAAGGTAGTGGAGAGTCTGGCACAAAGAGCTCAAGATTACAACTGAAAAACCAAAGGACAGAAAGTACGAAACGGTGCACAGAGGTAGAAAAGATTAACAAACCAACAGATAAACAAACAAATATGAAGACCTTATTACAATAACTGCCTGAAAGAGCAACACCAAAGTTTGGGCCTGACAAAACAAAGAAAATGTTTATAAAGTGCAAACAAAATGGAAATAAATAGTATGGTTTGACCTTTTTTTCATTGAGAGAGTGAAAGGACACAATGTCAGTCTGACCTGTCATCTTAGCAAGCCAGAGAGGGATCGTTGAGAAGAAAGCCATCCTGTTGCTGTTTTTAGCACGAAGCCAATGACTGAAACCTGACCCCAACGAAAGGCAAGGAAATCTCCATCATTAAATCCCTGCCGAACGGGAAGGTTGCTTTTATCACGGTGAGCACGCTTATGTTGCTCTGTGATGTTGCGACATTTACTGCATCCTGTATACCATACTGCATTAGTGTTCTGCGACTGATTAATGAGAGAGTTTTGTTTATCATTGCACTCAGGGAGCTTACCTTTGTGTTCAACTTTTTACTTTTCTGTCTAGTAGTATTGATTTATTGTTACATTTCAATTTCTTCTTTTTTTTCAAACTTGTTTTTAATTCTTTTTTGACAAAACACAAATAAATACAATGTTTGCTGAACATTATTACAATATCATTGTGAAAACTGAACAAGATTTATATACATTGGGTTGAGCAAAACTCATATACATACGTCACATCTATTAGTCTGTTATGTTTTAAACAATATAGTCATTT
>CM060305.1:69891234-69896234 GCA_030674185.1 Monoplex corrugatus
GTATCAAAGGCTGCAGACAGATCAAGGAGTGTGAGGAGAGAGACTTTGCCAGTATCAGTTGCAAGGAGGAGATTGTTGAGAATGTGTAGCAAGGCAGTTTCAGTGCTATGGCACTGGCGGTAGGCTGACTGGAAAGGATTGAGGAGATTGTTGGCAGACAGGTGAGAGTTCAGTTGGTTGAGGACAACTTTTTCAAGCAGTTTTGACAAGAAAGAGAGATTAGAGATAGGCCGGTAATTTTTCAGTTCATTTGGGTCTAAATTGTATTTCTTGAGAAGAGGGTGAACAATAGCAGACTTGAAAGAATCTGGGACAGTTCCAGTTTGGAGAGAAGTGTTGATGATGTCAGTGATGAATGGGAGGAGCGTAGGGAGACAGTCAGAGTAGAGAGAACCTGCGCATATACGTGCGCATGGGCGGGGCTAGCGAGCGAGCGAAAGAGAGAGAGACAGGCAGACAGGCAGACAGACAAACAGACAGAAACAGAGACTGACAGACAGAGAGAGAGAGAGAGACATGGAGACAGAGAGAGACAGAGAGAGAAACAAACACAGAGACAGATACAGAGACAGTACTAACAGACAGACAGATAGATTTCCAGACTTCCAGACTTCCTTACAGACAGACAGGCAGGCAGGCAGGCAGGCAGGCAGGCAGACAGACGGGCAATCAGACAGATTAGCTGACAAACAGACATATGTCCAGGCTTCCCGAGATAGACACATAGGCGGACAATGTATGCATAATGTTCCCTTTGATAAACTAGAATCAGAAGAAAACAACATCGTCTGTTTCACGAGAGAGAGAGAGAGAGAGAGAGAGAGAGAGAGAGAGAGAGAGAGAGAGAGAGAGAGAAAGAGAGAGAGAGAGAATATAAAACTATCACTGGCAGAGAAACCTCAAGGATGCTGACAGCGCTCTCTGGCGCTCTCTGACTCGGAATGACACTCGCAGCGGCTACATCCGGAACTTTCCGCTACTCTGTCAGAAACTGTTTCAGCAATCCACTCCACTTGGTTTCTCTCTTCTGCTTGGATGATGCGGTTTTGTGTCTGCCTTGAATTGTGTGTGTGTGTGGTGTGTGGGTGTGTGTGTGGTGTGTGTTGTGTGTTGTGTGTGTTTGTGTGTGTTTGTGTGTGTGTGTTTGTGTGTGTTTGTGTGTGTGTGTGTGTGTGTTTGTGTGCGTGTGTGTGTGTTGTGTGTTGTGTGTGTGTTTTTGTTGTGGTTTGTGTGTGTTTGTGTGTGTGTGTGTGTGTGGAGGGAGTGGGGTAGGGGTGGGGGGTAGTGTGTGTGTGTGAGTATGTGTTCGTTCTTTAATTTAACGTCTTTTCACTATAAGTGATATTAGACGGATGTGTGTGTGTGTGTGTGTGTGTGTGTGTGTGTGTGTGTGTGTGTGTGTGTGTGTAGGTGTAGGTGTGTGTGTGTGTGTGTGTGTGTGTGTGTGTGTGTGTAGGGTGTAGGTTGTGTGTGTTTGTGTTTATGTGTGTGCGTTTGTGTGTGAGAGAGAGAGAGAGTGAGTGTGTGTAGGGTGTGTGTCTGTGTGTGTGTGTGTGTGGAGAGAGAGAGAGAAAGAGAGAGAGAGTGAGTGTGTGTGTGTTTAGAGTGTAGGTGTGTGTGTCTGTGTGTGTTGTGAGTACGTGTGTTTTGTTTTTGTTTTGTTTTTACTTCCAAGCAATGTTTTGTACACTCAAGCAATGCTTAGGTTCAGGTTCATATTGCTTATTGCCCAGCCGACTACTAGAGCCACATCAGGCTTTACACCACGTCGAAAACGACATCCAAATTAACCCATTTATGCCCAATTTTTTTTTCTTACCAAACATGTCTCAAAATGTTTGTTTTTTATGTCTTATTAACATATCTAACACTCATTTTGACACAAGTTTTGTAAATCTTGATTTTGAGCATAAAATGTTAGCGTCCCTTTTTAGGGACAGTGGGCTCAAGTGGGTAGGGTTTTTGAACAGCATCACACAGTAAATACAGGCACTTGTTTCTTTTCAGTTCTTCTTTTATTGTTTCAAAATGAACTTAACATACAAAATTAGTTTTTAAAATTCAAATGTTGACAAATTTTCCTCCACCCCCACCCACCCCAGCCTTTTCCAGTGCAAACCCCCTCCCCCACCCCTTAGTCCCTATATCCCGACCCCGACCCTGCACACATATACATGTACACACACACACACAGTATTTTGGCGGCAAATTAGTGCAAAACTCTAAAAACCACTAAACTAATCAAAAGACAAATTAACATGTGCAAAACTAAAGGGAAATGAATATGTTTGAATCAAAGACAGATGATTAAGTCTTTATCCTTTGTTCTCACACCTGCATTACCTTGAATGCTAGAAATGACACAAGAGAAAACGCTTGGCATCGCTAGACAAAGGGGAAAAAAGACCTTCCTGGCCCATTCCCTTTGCTGGGAACTCCAATTAGCGCGTATGGAACAAGATGAAGCACTTGTCGTGCACGCCTCCCTGGCACTTCTGGCACCTGCGGTATGTCTTCTTTCCACAGTAGCCACATCTCAGTTGGGTCTTCCATGGCTGGATGATGTGGTCCACCCTGTCAAAGCGCACCTTTGCTCACTTTCAGGGTGGGTTGTCTTGGACGACCAGCAGAAGATGCTTGTGTTGCTCTGAGCAGGTAGACCCTGGCTATGGAGCGCCTGATGGTGAGGAGATCCTTGGGGTCTGTAGCTGATGCTGGTGTGCCTCTGTATAGATGCCAAGCCTGCTGGACGCTGACATCAACACAGAAAGCAAACAGCGGCCACCACCACTTCTTCAAACAGACAGAGATCCTGTATTTGTCGATGTTTTGATCCATCCGAGCAACACCCCCCATGGTCTGGTTGTAGTGTTTGACCAAGAATGGCTGCGTTATGTCCACTCTATGTCGTTCAGCTCTAGACCAACGCTTTGCTGTTTGGACTGGTTCAACTCCTACCTTGTTGGACACTGTGTTGACTACGTTGTTGTCGTGCCAGCGCACAACAACCAAACCTTCCTTGGCATCCGTGGCATAGTCAAAGGATCCTTGCTTGGTCTTCTCCATCTCCTTTACAGGCTTCAGTGGGCAGTCTTGCAGTCTGTCAGCGTGGAACGTTCCTGTGCAAGCAATGTTTTTCTTGGTGAGGTAGTCGACTATCCGGAGGCTCGTAAACAAGTTGTCAAAGGTAAGGTGTAAGCAACGACCTTCCTCCTGCTGAAGCTCGGCTATCAAATCAACAACCACTGACCCTTCCATGCCAAGACCTGGAACTTCGGTTTGTCGTCCTCTGGCACCTTGGTATGGCTCTGTCTGCAGGAGGTAGTCCATTGGTGTTGTCAGTGGCCATATCTTGTAGCCGAAACGAATGGGCTTTCCACGAATGAATTGTTTAGCCCTGTGCCGTCCGTAATATGGAATCATGGACTTATCTGTGTTGAGGTTCTGAGTCTCCAGCTTCTTGAAGTAGAGCAAGAATCTTTCGTTCAACATTGTCAGCAGGTGTCGGACTTTGCTCATTTTGTCTGTAGGATCCACCCTGCTGTTTCACACACATGAAGGTACCTCATGAGCTCCTCAAAGCGGTTTTCTGTCATGGCTGCTTTGATGGCGGCATTGCAAACATCATCATCACAACTCCAAAACATCCTCCTCCTGGGAACAGGGCTGTAACCTGAAAGAAGAAGTATGGCCGAGAAAACCTTCACCTCTGAAGGAGAGGTGGAGAAGGTGGTGTTCCCCTGTGACCTAGCATACTCTTTTGACATTTCAACAATACATCCAGATTTTCTCGTACACCATTCCTCAGAAAAGTTACTGTTGCTCCAGCCATCAGCTGACGTCTGTTCAAGTTTGAAACAGTGCCTCCTCCGTCTTCCTCGCCACTGTCCTCGTCTGTATTGAACCCGACCTTCTCAGGTGGATCAATGCCAATTGTTGCTTCTTGAAGTCAACATCATCCTCAAGCATGCTAATGACCTCATGAACTGTGCACTGTCTGAAAACAAACAAACAGGAGAACCCCAAACTATGAAACAATATCATAATACATTGATGAAGTAAGGAAAAAAACCCACCCCATTTGAGCCCGCTGTCCCTAAATAGGGACCATGTTTACAATAGCATAAAATAAACAATAATAATTTTCTGACAAAAACCAAAAATCCGTTTCTGTATCACACTATAACAAACACTTTCTCTTCATAAAAATGTATAAAAACTTTAAAAATAAGAAAACTGTATGCTTACCTTTGTTGACTCAATGCCGCAAGAAAAAGCACCTCATGAGATGCAAATGGCCGCCTCCAGCAAAAACGGCAAGGGCATTTACTGAAAACAACTGATTCTTTGTGACAATGATTACTTCCATTGTTCGTCTAAAAACAAAAATCTGAACAATAACAGGAAAGTTACCGTGGGGGTGGGTTTTATTCTCCGTCCCTAAAAAGGGACAGCGGGCTTAAATGGGTTAAGATAAAATATATAGACAACAGTTTAAGATTATGCTCACCGTTAACTTTGCAAGTACAAAACGCAGTTAAAGAAAAACATACTCCGATGTAAAATCATATTAAATTGAAATCTATTAATCTCTTGTAAAAACTGGAAAATATAATACCAAAATTACGTTGAGATAATTTGTGAGCGTATAACGAAGGATAATAAACAATGCAAACATTATGTTGGAGAAGTTGTGAGCGACTAAAGAAAGATATAGATAGACTGTGGTCGTTCAGTTTCACATTTGATCAAGAAAGCATGACTAGTGTCGCGTGAAAGTTGCTTTCAAATTCTACGATTTTAAATTCAGCGATTATCTGCAAGCTAGGATCAATTCTGTGTGATTTCGGTCATTGTCACATTCAAAGTAACTTTGTCAGTCTCAATTGGTCTGTTCAAATTGATAAATCTGTAAGATGACTTGGTTTTTGTGAAACTCTCTATAATTTTCCATTGCTTTTATTCTTTCTCCCCATTTATAGCCATGCGTGCGTGGTGTG
>CM060305.1:69901234-69903734 GCA_030674185.1 Monoplex corrugatus
AATCTTCTGACCAACACCGTATGTGTCTGTATCTCTCGGGCCTGGTTGACGCCAGGATAAACTATGATTGTAAGCGTAGAGTACAGCCCTGTCACGCAGTCTCTATCCTACATGGAACTCCATAGCGACATAGCTATCATCCTCATCGACATCATCATCATCATCGTACTGTAAAAAAACTGCCAGCTTCTGTGGCCATTAAGGTGGCGTAGAAAGTGGGGCGAAAAGATAAAATGTGAACACAAAGGTAACTTCCCTGAATGCGATGATCATATAAAAAAAAGTTAGCCTTTAGAATGTACTTGTATTGCTTTTGTGGTCTTTCCCAGGTCATGGTGGCCCTGCTAAACCACTGCATAGAGGAACATTTGAGATGTAGTGATCTTGTGTCCTCTTCAGTGAAGCTGGCATTTGTAAGTTAGTTTTGTAACGTTGTCAGGTTACCGTCAGGTTAGCCTGTAGGTTAAGTACATAATTTGCAAGTTACTATCAGATTGCACTGGACTGGATCGAATTCTATTTGTGTCACAACATCTTTTTTACGTAAGAAATGCGTGTGTCTCTCCACAGGAAAAGCACATCGTCATGAAATGGTGCCACCCTTTTGCTTTTGTTTGTTTTATTTGTTTGTTTGTTTGTTTGTTCGTTTGTTTGTGCTTTTATAGATAAATAGATAGATAGATAGATAGTGATAGATAGATAGATAGATAGATAATAGATATATAGATAGATAGGTGGGTAGGTAGATATAACTTTATTATAGTACAAAAAGAGAGAGATAGAGACAGACAGGCAAGCAGTCAGACAGACAGACAGATAGATAGGCAGGCAAACAGAGAGAAAGAAAGACAGAGACAGGGAGAGAGAGAGAGACAGAGACACAGAGAGAGAGAAAGAAAGAGAGATAGAAAAAGAGAGAGGTAGAGACAGACAGACAGACAGACAGAGACACACAGAGAGATAGAGAGAGAGAAAGAGAGAGAGAAAGAGAGAGAGAGAGAGAGAGAGAGAGAGAGAGAGCAACAGCAGAAAGGCATCCAGGGGTCATAGCCTGGATGTGGTTCAACTCCCTTAGAGTGTAACACCTGTTTGTGGGGAGTTTTTCCTCTAAGGACCTTCAGCTGTCCAGATCTCCCCAGAGTTTCTTGCTTATTAGAAGGAAAGTAACTATGTAACAATCTCATAGTCACATGCTCATCATTGTATGTACAAGCGCTTCAGAAAAAGGGATAATATTTAGAATGGCCTGATCATCTTTTTATTGTTCCTTTATTTTTCTCTCTCTCTCTCTCGTTTTGTAATCTGCTTCTCACGCAATAAGAGATCATGACAGATCTATCTATTGTGAGAGTGTGTTTTGTGCTGCATTATTCTTAATGGCAGAATAGCGTTCATCAAAACCAGGCTGCCGTTTCCACTGTTAGCCTCTGGCCTCTCTCTATCTTTGTCTGTCTGTCCGTCTGTCTTGTCTGTCTGTCTGTCTGTCTGTCTGTGTATGTGTGTCTGTCTGTTTGTCTCGTTCTCTCTCTCTCTCTCTCTTGTTTGTCTCTCTGTCTCTGTCTTCGTCCCTCTCTGTCTCTTTCTCTGTCTGTCTCTGTCTCTGTCTCTCTCTGTCTCTGTCTGTCTGTTTGTCTCTTTCTCTCTCTCTCTCTCTCTCGCTCTCTTTCTCTCTCTCTCTCTCTTTTTCTGCCTCTCTCTGTCGCTCTCTTTCTGTCTGTCTCTTTCTCTCTCTCTCTCTCTCTCTCTCTCTTCTCTCTCTCTCTCTCTCTCTCTCTCTCTCTTTCTCTCTGTCTGTCTGTCTGTCTGACTCTGTCTCTGTGTCTCTCTGTGTCTCCCTTTCTCTCTCTCTCTCTCTCTCTCTCTCTCTCTCTCTCCTCTCTCCTCCCCTCTCTCTCTCTCTCTCTCTCTTTCACTAAAGCTTTGAGGTCATTTCCTTTAGTTGTGCAGTGTTTGCACAGGCTGTAACCAAAGATTAAATTGTAAAACTTTCTGCATTCTGAGGGATTTGTTTTTTCTTATTTCTTGCTTTTATTTCTCATTGAGGTTGACATGTGCAAGAAGAAGCGGGTCCCGGAAAAGGAGAAGACTAAAGGAGATAGCAAAAAAACCAAATCCAAAGCAAAGCAAAGCAAAGCAAAGCAAACCAAACATACCAAGCCAAACCCAAACCAAACCCAAACCAAAATAAACCAAACCAAACCAACCCCATTAAACCAAACCCAAACCCAACCAAACTAAACCAAACCCAACTAAACCAAACCAAACCAAAACCAAACCAAACCAAACCAAAAAATACGATACAGAGAGTAGGGATTCAGAATAAGGCGTAGCGGATTTGTTAAATTAGCATAGATTTCTAGACCATTTGACTGTGAGAATTTACGATAGCTGGCCACATATTCTTCTACTCAATAGATATCAATCATGATTACGTTTAAGCAGACACAGCCAGTGTTCACAGCGGCTTGCATTACTCCCTAAATTCTTCTTCTTGTTTTTT
>CM060305.1:69911234-69916234 GCA_030674185.1 Monoplex corrugatus
CTTCTTCTTCTTCTTCTCCTTCTTCTTCTTTTTCTGCTGCTTTTTCTCCAGAGAGTGTAAAAAGTGTGGAAACGTGGTTCTCTGGGGGTCTTGGACCAAATCTCTGACATTCTCCTTGTTTTCGCTTCTTCTTCGTTTTCATCTTCTCTTTCCCCCCAGACTGTCTTTGCAAAAAGGGAGACACATATACTGATTAAACCCATTCCCAGAACCCATTTCTTTGTTGTTTTGTTTGTTTGTCTGCATTGTTTGTTTTGGTTGGTTGGTTGGTTTTCTTTCTTTTTTCTTTCTTTGTTTGCTTTTTCTGTTCCTTTGATTGTTGAGAGAGAGAGAGAGAGAGTGGGAGGGAGGGAAGGAGACAGGCAGACAAAGAGGCAGAGACAGACAGACAGACAGACAAACACTGAGAGGCAGAGCACTTGATCGATCCAAATCAGTGGTCTTGCATGCTCATCCTTTCTTTCAGGAGAACAATGGAAACAAAAAGACAAAGCAAATAAACAAGGAATGAGCGAAAGTCGGGTGAATTCTCTGAAGCACCAACATTTTTTGTCTCACAGAGAGAGAGAAAAAATAACAGCTGACCCTCTTTTAGGCTTCTTGTTGTCCTTCTTGCTTCAATTGAAAACAGACGTGGGTAGAGGAATGAATCAGATTGAACACAGTAGTGTCGTGTATGTCTGTGTCATTTTTTTTTCCCGCTAGGAGGTACGCTCTGTCGACAGTGCCATAGAGTCTAACTGATAGTTTCAGTTCCGGTTTGTCAAGATGACGTCTCCCTGTTCGGAATGAATTCCATATGCACTAATGTCACAGGTGATGGAGAAGATCCAGAATTGTCATAGCACAAGCCTTAAGCGTGCACATAAACCCATGATCTGGCCAGGTCCTGAGGTCCGACTTCTACGCTCTATGGTACGACCTAGCCTATGTTGTTTTTTTTTTCATCTTTTTAATCTTAAACTAGTATTGTATCAGGCTACCATTGCAACAATCTTGGCTACATGTGAATGACATATGTATCTTTTCTTCAAAAAAAAAAGAACAGATAAATAAAATAAATGAAAAATTCAAGGACTGAATCAGGACACAACAAGGTGTAGGTCTAATTATGATATTTCGACGTCAGTGCTTTGTCCAGTGTGAGAAAAAGATTCACTCACACACACAACACACACACACACACACACACACACACACACACACACACACACACACACACTCACTCACACACACACACACACACATACACACACACACACACACACACACACACACACACACACACACACACATACATACACACATGCACTCTCTCTCCCTCTCTCTCTTTCTCTCTCTCTCTCTCTCTCCCTCTTTCCTTCTCTCTCCCCCTCACACACACACTCTCTCTCTCTCCCTCTCTCTCTTTCTCTCTCTCTCTCTACACACACACACACACACACACACTCACACACATACTCACACACACACACACACACACGCATACATACACACACACATACACTCACACAAACACACACAAACACCACCCTGACCCCCTCCCCACAAACACCCCCCCCCCCACCCCCCCCCCCACACACACACAAATACATTGTTGTTCAGACACAGAGACGCCCAAGATCCATCTTAATCAATGAAAAACGGATATTCCCAAACAAGTAACATCTCACAAATTGCCTTCTTATGGCGTGCTTTGCCAAGGATCAACCATACAGTCAATAAGAAATCTCTGCCCCCAAAAATGGAGGCGTGAGCGAGAGAAAAAGAAGGATGGCGGATAATCCTGAAGATCAGAGAAAAGGCGATGGATAAGGTGTACAAAAAGGGAAGAGAGGGCGAAATAAGCTGCTAGATAGTGTCAGGAAAAAAGTATTTCTTGTTCCGGACATTTCGAGCAGAGATCTCTTTGAGAGAATCAGAGTGAGAATGAAACATCCGCTGGAGTAAAATTCACTCAGAGAGAGACAAGGGGAGAGAGAGAGGGGGAGAGAGACAGGGAGAGAGAGAGAGGGAGAGAGAGAGAAAGAGAGAGAGAGAGAAAAAAGAAAGAGAGAGGGAGAGAGAGAAAGAAAGAAAGAGAGAGGGAGAGAGAGAAAGAGAGAGAGGGAAAGAAAGAGAGAGATAGAGAGAATGTTTTTTTTACGCTTTTGATCCCAAGTTGGTAAAGATCCAAAGGAAACGGATTGGTGGATAATCCTGAAGATCACAGAAATGGCGATGGATAAGGTGAACAAAAAGGAAGGAAAGGGCGAAATAAGCTGCTAGATAGTGTCAGGAAAAAAAATGTTTCTTGTTCCCAAAATTTCGAGCAGAAATCTCTTTGAGAGGTTCAGACATAAAGTGCGTAGGGCCGAATATGAAACAAGCTACTGGAGTACACTCACTTCTTTAGAGAGAGAGGGAAGAGAGAGAGAGAAAGAGAGAGAGTGAGACAGACAGACAGAGACAGACAGACAGAGCGAGAGAGAGAGAGAGAGCGTGACAGACAGAGAGAGAGAGAAAGAGACAGAGGGAGACACACTCTCTCTCTCTCTCTCTCTCTCTCTCTCTCTCTCTCTCTCTCTCTCTCTCTCTCTCTTTCATATTTGCGAATATGCATTTTATGTGTGATTCTCTCAAAGAATGAAGGGACCAAGAGAGACAGACATACAGAGACACAAACATAGAAACAGACAGAGAGCGGAGGGAGGAAAAAGAGAGAGGAGAGAGAGAGAGAAAGAGACAGACACACATACAACAGACAGACAGAGACAGACAGACACCACACATACATACAGACAGACAGAGACAGACAGACAGAGAGAGGGATAGAGAGAGAGAATGAGAGACAGAATGAGAGACAGAGAGAGAGAGAGGGAGATACAGACAGAGAGACAGACAGACAGGCAGACAGAGCAGAGAGACAGACAGACAGACATAAGACATACAGACAAAGACGACAGACAGACAGAGTGAGAGACAGACAGACAGAAAGAGAGAGAGACAGACAGATGAAGACAGACAAAGACAGACGACAGACAGACAGAGAATGAGAGAGAGACAGACAGACAGACAGATAGACAGACAGACAAAGACAGACAGACAGACAGAGTGAGAGACAGATAGATGAAATCGATACCAATATCATGACATGCCATATAGCCGTTTGGCAGGCTGACATACAGGCAAACATGGGCAGAGGATATGCCGTCAGGCTGTCAGACAGAAAAAAAAACCCAGCTTCTGACCATTCGTATCGATTTCAATATTGCTTTGGTTTTGTTGTTGATGTTGTTGTTGTTGTTGTTGTTGTTGTTGTTGTGGTGGTGGTGGTGGCGGCGGCGGCTGGTGGTGGTAGTGGTTGTTGTTGTTGTTGCTGTGTTGTTGCTTGTTGTTGTTGTTGTTGTTTGTGGTTGTTGTTGTGGTGGTGGTGGTTGTTTTGTTGTGATGGTGGAGGTGGTTGTTGTTGTGGTTGTTATTGTTGTTGTTGTTATGGTTACTGCTGTTGCTGTTGCTGTTGTTGTTGATGTGCTGTTGGTGGTGTTCTCTTCTTGTTGGTGTTGCTTTAGTCCTGCATTGTCTTCTGCAAGGCTTTTGCATCACTACTCTACCCCACGTTGCTGTTTTCAGCTCTCTGTCTTACCTGTAAATACACCTAAATCTGAGATCACCATGTGAGCAAGGCGTAAATGAACAGCCAGAGAACCTGGGACAATTTTTGACAGTGTTTTCATGATGAGAATGATTGTTGCAGTGATGATGCAGGTTGCGACACAGGTCTGTATGTACTCTACGCTCGCCTTCATAATGTTATATCCCTGCGTCCACCAGGCCCGAGAGACGCAGAAAATTACGGTTTTATTGGCAACAGCAACGACAACAAGAACACAACAACAACAACAACAACAACAACGATGAATCCGATCAATGCCCTAAAAGACGCATCTGCAATGTGGATGAGATTTGTAGTAGTGTAGTCCTAGTTTTCCCAACATGCACACAGCACGCGCTCACTCTGGGCTGAGGCCGAAAAATTCCACAACCATTTCTTATTATGTTTTGCATTTTGTTATTGCAGGTTTTTGTTTTGTTTGTTTGTTTGTCTGTTTGTTTGTTGTTTGTTTGTTGTTGGTTGGTTGGTTGTGGTTGTTGGTTGTTGTGGTTGGTTGGTTGGTTGGTTGGTTGGTTGGTTGTTGTTGTTCGCTCGTTTGTTTGTTTGTTTCTTTCTTTTTATTTGTTCGTTCGTTCGTATATCTGTTTCTCTGTCCGTTTGTCTGTCAGTCTGTCTGTCTGTTCGTTCGTTCGTTCGTTCCTCTCTGTCTGTCTGTCTGTCTGTCTGTTTGTTTATTGGTTGGTTGGTTGGTTTGTTGGTTGGTTGGTTGTTGTTGGTTGGTTGGTTGGTTGGTTGGTCTGTGTTGGTTGGTTGGTTGTGTTGGTTGGTTGGTTGGTTGGTTGGTTGGTTGTTGGTTGGTTGTTGGTTGGTTGGTTGGTTGGTGGTTGGTTGGTTGGTTCCTTGTTTGTTTGTTTGTTTGTTTATTTGTTTGTTTGTTTGTTTGTTTGCATGTTTTTACTGGTAAAGATTCAAACCCATGACATCTTTGTAAGCAGTCCGTTGCACTAACCACTGTGGCTTGCTCACGCTTCTCTTCTTTGTGCCTGCTGACCATAAAATTCGCTCAGCAGAGGGTAGTAGCAACACAAAAACAAAATGAAGATATCTTCTGTCACCATTTTATTCTTTACATCCTAGAATCAATACTAACCCTACCTAACTCTAACCAAACTACAGACCTTAACCATGACTAACTCAAACTTAAACGTAACCCTTAATAACTAAGCAAATGGGGACATTTTTTTTTTTTTACCCCGGCAGGCTTGCTGCCTCCGTTGAAAGAGCGATGGAATCTAGATTTGATGTCTCGAGTTTAATCCCAGCCTTAATCCTGACTAATTCACACTTAACCCTAACTACATGTAACTGAGCAAATGGGGACAATATTTTGCCCCGGCAGGCTGGT
>CM060305.1:69923734-69926234 GCA_030674185.1 Monoplex corrugatus
TGTAATCCTAATGCTCCTGTGGCAGTTCAAGAACAACAACAAAAAAATCTATCAGTTCCCCACTGTGAAGGAGAAAGGTCATTCGGCAAATGAGAAAAGGAAATGATTCGTTTGCTGCTTTGAAAACATTTGTAAGTCCTCAGGAGTGGCCTGAAAGTTAAAGCGACTGCCTAGGACATGGAAACATAGGTTCAAGTCACATATCGGATTCCACCAAAAAATAAATAAATAAATAAACTGGTCTGTTCTGAAGGTACTGTTGAGCGCCACCAGTGGAAGGTCTTCTCTGGCGGATGGTTTCGTGGTGGCTTGACATCTCTGGCTGTCATGGATCTGGGACTGGGCAAATTTAGGTTTAGTGATGTATTGTGGATCAGAATGAGCGGCGTGAGACCAACTCCACTAAGGCAGTGAGAACAAAATAATAAACAAATAAACAGATAAATAAATAATACATAGATAAATGAATAAAAAACAGAAAATATAAACAAAAAGAGAAAACGACCAAATGAACAACAATTTCGCCTTTCCATTCATTCTGGTGGTGTCTGACTTTTATAAACCTCGTTCTTCTCCTTATTTCAAGACTTTGCCATTTCATAAGGTTTTGCTCACGTTGAGAGGGACTGTCAGATAACTGCTGATTAACTTAGGTGGAGTACTTATTCATATATCAGGAAGCTGGTGGATAGGGTGACGGAGTCAAAGGGTTTTTTTTTTTTTTTTTGCAGTTGGTGGATAGGGTGCATGTGTCCAAGAGTGTTAATACGTCTTCGATGGACGAACAAGAACTCGTTAACTAAACCAAACTTGACATTAAGTACGTGTTCGATGGACGAACAAGAACACGTTAATTAAACCAAACTTGACATTAAGTACGTGTTCGATGGACGAACAAGAACACGTTAATTAAACCAAACTTGACATTAAGTACGTGTTCGATGGACGAACAAGAACACGTTAATTAAACCAAACTTGACATTAAGTACGTGTTCGATGGACGAACAAGAACACGTTAATTAAACCAAACTTGACATTAAGTACGTCTTCGATGGACGAACAAGAACACGTTAATTAAACCAAACTTGACATTAAGTACGTGTTCGATGGACGAACAAGAACATGTTAATTAAACAAACTTGACATTAAGTAGGCCTACGTCTTCGATGGACGAACAAGAACACATTAATTAAACCAAACGACATTAAGAATATCTTCGATGGACGAACAAGAACACGTTAATTAAACCAAACTTGACATTAAGTACGTGTTTTATGGACGAACAAGAACACATTAATTAAACCAAACTTGACATTAAGTATGTATTCTATGGACGAACAAGAACACGTTAATTAAACCAAACTTGACATTAAGTACGTGTTCTATGGACGAACAAGAACACGTTAATTAAACCAACCTTGACATTAAGTACGTCTTCGATGGACGAACAAAAACACGTTAATTAAACCAACCTTGACATTAAGTACGTCTTCGATGGACGAACAAGAACACGTTGAACCAAACTTGACATTAAGTACGTCTGCGATGGACGATCAAGAACACGTTAAACCACAGTTAACTTACTTGCAGGTCCATTAAGAGGGTGTTCTGTGTTTCCAATCACGTTTCTGTTCTCGGTTGGTTTGTTTGGTTTTTTTCCTTCTTTGATTGCTTCCTCGCTTGATTTGTTTTGAGGTAATTATACACTGTATAACTTTTAAACTCTGTGTGTGTGTGTGTGTGTGTGTGTGTGTGTGTGTGTGTGTGTGTGTGTGTGTGTGTGGTGTGTGCTTGTGTGTGTGTTTGTGTGTGTGTGTGTGTTTTGTGTGTGTGTATGTGTGTGTGAGTGTGTGTGTTTGTGTGTGTGTGTTTGTGTGTATGTGTGTGTGTGTGTTTGTGTGTGTGCCTGTGTCTGTGTGTCTGCGTGTGTGAGTGTGTGAATGTGTGTGTCTGTGTGAGGGTGTGTGAGTGTGTGAGTGTGTGTGTCTGTCTGTCTGTGTGTCTGTGTGAGTGTCTGCCTGTGTCTGTGTGTGAGTGTCTGTGTGTTCTGTGTGTCTGTGTGTGAGTATGTCTGTATGTGTACGTGTGTGCGTGTGTGTGTGTGTGTGTGTGTGTGTGTGTGTGTGTGTGTGTGTGTGTGTGTGAGTATGTGTGTGTTTCTGTGTGTGAGTGTGTGTGTATGTGTACTTGTGTGTGTGTGTGTGTGTGTGTGTGTGTGTGTTTTGTATGTGTGTGTGTGTGTGTGTCTGTCTGTCTGTCTGTTTGTCTGTGTCTGTGTGTGTACGTGTGTGAGTGTGTGTGTGTGTGAGCATACGTGTGTGTTTGTGTGTTTGCGTGTTTTTATATGTGCCACTTCATGCAGGAAGCTGGTGGATAGTGTGAGGGAGTCAAAAGGTTGTTTTTGTTTTGCTAGTATGTTTGACAATGCGGAATGCTGGTGGACAGGGTGCAGGAGTCAAAGAGTTGAGCAAGACAGGTAAACAATCTTGAAATTGGGTAC
>CM060305.1:69936234-69941234 GCA_030674185.1 Monoplex corrugatus
AACTGTTCCAGCTTCTGTGGCCATTAAGGTGGCGTAGAAAATAATGGGACAACAACAACAACAACAAAAAAGAGAAGGTGAGCACAAAGGTAACCTCCCTGAGTGCGATGATCCTAAAACAAAAGCCTAGTCAGTGGCCATTCTTTTTTCTACTCAATCTTCTTGTCCATGGCCATTTTTTTCTGTCAATCTTCTTGTCCAGGGCCATTTTTTCTGTCAATCTTCTTGTCCATGGCCATTTTTTCTGTCAATCTTCTTGTCCGTGGCCATTCTTTTTTTTTTCTGTCAATCTTCTTGTTCATGGCCATTTTTTTCTGTCAGTCTTCCTGTCCATGGCCATTTTTTTTTCTGTCAGTCTTCTTGTCCATGGCCATTCTTTTTTTTTTCTGTCAGTCTTCTTGTCCATGGCTATTTTTTCTGTCAGTCTTCTTGTCCATGGCCATATTTTCTGTCAGTCTTCTTGTCCATGGCTATTTTTTCTGTCAGTCTTCTTGTCTATGGACATTCTTTTTTTCTGTCAGTCTTCTTGTCCATGGCCATTTTTTTTTCTGTCAGTCTTCTTGTCCATGGCCATTCTTTTTTTTTCTGTCAGTCTTGTCCATGGCTATTTTTTCTGTCAGTCTTCTTGTCCATGGCCATATTTTCTGTCAGTCTTCTTGTCCATGGCTATTTTTTCTGTCAGTCTTCTTGTCCATGGCCATTCTTTTTTTTCTGTCAATCTTCTTGTCCATGGCAAATTCTTTTTTTCTGTCAATCTTCTTGTCCATGGCCATTTTTTCTGTCAATCTTCTTTCCATGGCCATTCTTTTTTTCTGTCAATCTTCTTGTCCATGGCCATTCTTTTTTTCGGTCAATCTTCTTGTCCATGGCCATTTTTTCTGTCAATCTTCTTGTCCATGACCATTTTTTTCCTGTCAATCTTCTTTCCATGGCCATTCTTTTTTTCTGTCAATCTTCTTGTCCATGGCCACATTTTTTTCGGTCAATCTTCTTGTCCATGGCCATTTTTTTCTGTCAATCTTCTTGTCCATGGCCATTCTTTTTTTTCTGTCAATCTTCTTGTCCATGGCCATTTTTTCTGTCAATCTTCTTGTCCATGGCCATTTTTTCTGTGAATCTTCTTGTCCATGGCCATTTTTTCTGTCAATCTTCTTGTCCATGGCCATTTTTTCCGGTCAATCTTCTTTCCATGGCTATTTTTTATGTCAATGTTCTTGTCCATGGCTATTTTTTCTGTCAGTCTTCTTGTCCATGGCCATTTTTTCTGTCAGTCTTCTTGTCCATGGCCATTTTTTCTGTCAATCTTCTTGTCCATGGCCATTCTTTTTTTTTCTGTCAATCTTCTTGTCCATGGCCATTTTTGTTCTGTCAATCTTCTTGTCCATGGCCATTTTTGTTCTGTTAATCTTCTTGTCCATGGCCATTTTTTCTGTCAATCTTCTTGTTCATGGCCATTTTCTTCTGTCAATGTTCTTGTCCATGGCCATTCTTTTTTTTCTGTCAATATTCTTGTCCGTGGCCATTCTTTTTTTCTGTCAATATTCTTGTCCATGGCCATCTTTTTTTTCTGTCAATCTTCTTGTCCATGGCCATTCTTTTTTTTTCTGTCAATCTTCTTGTCCATGGCCATTCTTTTTGTTCTGTCAATCTTCTTGTCCATGGCCATTCTTTTTTGTTCTGTCAATGTTCTTGTCCATGGCCTTTTTTGTTCTGTCAATGTTCTTGTCCATGGCCATTTTTTTCTGTCAACCTTCTTGTCCATGGCCATTTTTTCTGTCAATGTTCTTGTCCATGGCCATTTTTTTCTGTCAATGTTCTTGTCCATGGCCATTTTTTTCTGTCAATGTTCTTGTACATGGCCATTCTTTTTTTTTTCTGTCAGTCTTCTTGTCCATGACAATTTTTTTCTGTCAATCTTCTTGTCCATGGCCATTCTTTTTTCTGTCAATCTTCTTGTCCATGGCCATTTTTTCTGTCAATCTTCTTGTCCATGACCATTTTTGTTCTGTCAATCTTCTTGTCCATGGCCATTCTTTTTTTTCTGTCAATCTTCTTGTCCATGGCCATTTTTTCTGTCAATCTTCTTGTCCATGGCATTTTTTCTGTCAATCTTCTTTGTCCATGGCCATTTTTTTCTGTCAATCTTCTTGTCCATGCATTTTTCTGTCAATCTTCTTGTCCATGGCCATTCTTTTTTTTCTGTCATCTTCTTGTCCATGGCCATTCTTTCTTTTTCTGTCAATCTTCTTGTCCATGCCATTTTTGTTCTGTCAATTTTCTTGTCCATGGCTATTTTTTCTGTCAATGTTCTTGTCCATGGCCATTTTCTTCTGTCAATGTTCTTGTCCATGGCCATTTTTTTCTGTCAATCTTCTTGTCCATGGCCATTCTTTTTTTTCTGTCAATCTTCTTGTCCATGGCCATTTTTGTTCTGTCAATCTTCCTTGTCCATGGCCATTTTTGTTCTGTCAATCTTCTTGTCCATGGCCATTCTTTTTCTGTCAATCTTCTTGTCCATGGCCATTTTTTTCTGTTAAGCTTCTTATCCATGGCCATTTTTTCTGTCAATCTTCTTGTCCATGGCCATTCTTTTTTCTGTCAATCTTCTTGTCCATGGCCATTTTTTTCTGTTAAGTTCTTATCCATGGCCATTTTTTCTGTCAATCTTCTTGTCCATGGCCATATTTTTTGTCCATGGCCATTCTTTTTCTTTCTTTCAGTCTTCTTGTCCATGGCTATTTTTTTCTGTCAGTCTTCTTGTCCGTGGCCATTTTTTTCTGTCAATCCTCTTGTCCATGGCCATTTTTTTTTCTGTCAATCTTCTTGTCCATGGCCATTTTTTTCTGTCAATCCTCTTGTCCATGGCCATTTTTTTGTGTCAATCCTCTTGTCCATGGCCATATTTTTTTGTCCATGGCCATTCTTTTTCTTTCTTTCAGTCTTCTTGTCCATGGCCATTTTTTTGTGTCAATCCTCTTGTCCATGGCCATTTTTTTCTGTCAATCCTCTTGTCCATGGCCATTTTTTTCTGTCAATCTTCTCTTTATTATTACAAAGCTAGAGAGAAATACATGGCAGCAATAGCAAAGTTTAGCAGCAGTTATGAAAATTACTTGAAATTTTTACATACCTTCAAAATAAATCATATACATGTATTTATTAATAAAAGAATATATGTAAGTACGTAAAGCATAATCAAAGAGCCACAAAATAACGAAAAGATGAACAGATGCATACATTGCAAGCCATTT
Source organism: Monoplex corrugatus (assembly GCA_030674185.1). Classification (NCBI taxonomy): domain Eukaryota; kingdom Metazoa; phylum Mollusca; class Gastropoda; order Littorinimorpha; family Ranellidae; genus Monoplex; species Monoplex corrugatus. The sequence continues at coordinate 69,939,486 of CM060305.1, forward strand.
TTATAAATCAAACATACTGGGCTTTTTCTCAGGTCCATGATCATTCATTGTCTGGCGGCTAAAGAGGCATGGTGGCGTGATGGATCAAGCGGTAGCAGTAGTAAGGGTAGGAGGATGGATGACCACACCGGACTCAACCAGGAACAGAGTGGACGACACCGACTCCCAGATGTTAGGGCCGTGACCAGCGGATAATGATTACACTGGCATCAGCTTTACTTCCAAGAGAATTTGTCCAGAGGTGGACCTGAAGAACTCATTTAGCAGTGTAATGGATCTTCCTGCTGACCCTTCCCCCTCTCCTTCGATAGTATAAAAATAGCAGTACAGAATCCACCACAGAGGATGTAATGTAATTCCCTTTGACTGCTACCATTTTGTCTGTCCCCGTATCTATAGAGAAACGATTTCATGCAAAGTTTCCTTTGCATGACTAAAAGTGAAAACCAAACCATATTCTCTGCATAAAATCACTCACTTGTGCATGACATCAGATGAAGTGACAGATGCACTCAACATGTACAACATGACTCTACGCTAGGCTTCCTGTTTATTGCATACCATTAGCTCCAGCTTCCTGTGACAATTCGTGGTACGAGCAGATAGAAACAAAGTAAAAGTATCTAAGTAGATCACGATATTTTGGCAACTGAAGACAGATTATTGCAAATATAGCGCCAGCCCTTTTTGTGTTTTGTAAGAACTTGATCCCTTCTTTTGAAGTCAAATTTATCTAAACTTGATTTAAGTGATGGATAAATAAAATGTCCATATGAACTGAACATCATGTCCAATGCGAGAAATAACTTCCGCATGAACTGGCCATCTTGTCCAAGGATAAAAGCATTCTTTGCATGACGTGATCATCTTTGCCATGGATAAAAAAACTGACCCTATGAATTGACCATCTCGTCCATACATAAAAAGATTGTATTCATGATCGACCATCTTGTCCATAGATAACAGAACTGCAGTATGAATTGACCATCTTGTCCAAGAATAAAATGACTGTCCCTGTAAATTGACCATTTTTGTCCATGACTGAAAATAGTGTCCAAATGAATTGACGCTGTTGTCCATGGCTAAAAACAACTGTCGGTATAAATTGACCCATCTTAAAAAAGATGTCCATATAAATTGATCATTATGTACATGGTCATTCATTGTCTGATGGCTCAAGGCACAGAGCGTGAAGGCTCAAGTGATGGTGGCAGGAAAGGTGGGAGGATGAATGACCAGACCGAACAGGACCAGCACTAAGATTGAGGACACTGACTCGGATGTACCTCTGCGGCCAGGGACTAAGTGAGTTCATTGACATCAGCTTCAGTTCCCAGTGAATTTATACTGAGGCGGACTTGAGGAACCCATTCAGTGGTAGAAAGGATTCTCTGGAGGCTACAAAAATAGCAGTACTTAATTCACCACATTGCAGGGGAGGTAAATCATTTCGACTGCTGCTCTAGGGTCTGTCCCATTTGTACACGTACACGTGAAAAAGATCATACATGATTATTTTCGTACAGAAAACACACACGAACAAACATACACATACACAACACACCACACACACACACACACACACACACACACACACACACACACCACACACACACACACACACACACACACACACCACACACACACACACACACACACACACACACACACACACACACACACACACACGCACACGACATTGGAAAACAACAAAATTCTATTTTTCTAAACGTGAAACAAAAATGAGCC
>CM060305.1:69968734-69978734 GCA_030674185.1 Monoplex corrugatus
GTAAAAAAAGATTGTCCCAAAAGTCGTGGAGGAGTGAGCGGTAGAGACCTGAACCTTTTCACAGGGATCTGTTTTTATAAGGGCGGTGCATATCTCCTCATCTCCCTCGCTGTTTGATTTTCTTAACCCTTCGACTTGCCGCACCACATCCACCAGCATCCTGGTTTGTCAATCATGCCAGCAATGCAAAAAAAACTTTAACCCTTTGGCTCCCTTACCCTATCCACCAGCTTCCTCCTTTTGTTCGAGTATCGAGCACAGCATCTGTCCCCCCCCCCCCCCCCGAGGGGGGGAGGGGAGGGAATAAAACAGCCATGAAAACAGAGATGGATATTGCCCTCCCTGTAACGCTGACACAAAGTGATACTGAGATCGCCATTACATCTCTCCCCAATTGCAGCTCAGGTTTCTCATCATCTTCGCGCTCAGGAATAAATGTTGCAAACACTGACATTACTGATGCCATGTGATGGAGAAGATCACAAAATGATCATGACATAACCCTTATGTCTGCACATAAGCCATCTGCGTTGGCTTATGGCTTGAGGCGTTGATCAGCGTATGGCTTTTATGTCTTATATGTGTAAGTAGTGGACCTGTTAGCATAGGCTATGAGAATCATTTTACCTAAACTGCCGTTGTGTGCATGGACCTGAAAAGAGAGAGAGAGACGGAGGGGTGGGAGACAGAGAGAGAGAGACAGAGACACAGAGACAGAGAGACAGACAGACAGACAGACAGAACAGACTAACTGACTGACTAACAGACAGACAGACAGACAAACAGACAGAGACAGAGACAGAGACGGGAAGACAGAGATAGGCAGACTATATGTGTGTAGGAGAAATTGATGAAGAAACTTTAAAACTTCAAACACTTTATCCAAAACAAGTGCGACTGCCCGTGTTCAAGCTGTTTCGTTCAAAAGCTACTTGGTCGAAAATTGGTGCCTGTCTTGTCTGATTCTATTTTCGTGTTTTTGTGGTTTCAAACACTTAAGTATTCAAGGTTTATAGCGTAGGTCCCATAGGACCTGTCGGACAGCTGGTCCTTGCTACATTGCACATATAAAACAATCAGAAAGACATATAAAAGCGAAACGCATTACTTAACAATAAACGAACGTTTAAAAAATGAACAGCAAAACCAAAACTTACAAACATACAAAATGGTATGACAATAAAAAAAAGGAACAGAGGGGGGGGGGGGAACAGAGAGAGGGGAGGGAGAGGGAGAAAGAGAGAGAGACAGATAGACAGAGACAGAGACAGAGAGACAGAGACAGAGGGAGAGAGAGAACGAGAGAGAGAATGAGAGAGAGAGAAAGAGAGAGAGAATGAGAGAGAGAAAGAGAAAGAGAGAGAGGGAAAGAAAGAGAAAGAGAGAGAGGGAGATTGAGAGAGAATAGCAAAAGAGAGAAGCAGAGACAGAATGAAAAAAAAAAGAGGACTCAAAGAAGGACAATGAGAGAAAGCAAAGAGAAAGACAGACAGACAGACAGACAGACAGACAGGCAGACAGAGACATAGACACAAACAGAGACAGAGCCAGAGAGAGGGGATACGCACAAAAAGACAGAAAATCAGACAGAGAGTCACAGATTATCTATTCCATCGTTCTGTCAATTCTGTAATCGCTTGGCGAAGTCTCTCAAGCGTTTTCATTTTACGAGCGATTGTAAGTGAATATTTCCGCCGATGTTAAGTCTGTTACCGGCTTCTTATCTGGATAGATATTTTGCCTATGTGTCAGCCGCAACAGTAAGCAGTAGTCTACAATGTAGCGGATATTGTCGCCTGCTATCCACCGTTACCGCTTCGACGGCAGTAAACTCCAAAACCACCTGTTGTGCCAATATTACTGTTCAACTACACGAAAGAGAGACAAGACATAAAAAAACACACACATAATCATCCATCAGCCTTTAATCTACACTGCAATCTGTCCAACGGACTTTAATTTCAGGCCATAAACAAAAGGAAATTTAACCCTTTGACTCCCCGCACTTTGTCCACCAGCATCCTGTATTGTCAACGATGGGTAGCAAAGCAGAAACTTACTCCTGTGATACCTTCACCCTATCCACCAGGGCGACGGAGTCAAAGGATTAAGTTTTTGCGGTTGGTGGATAGGGTGCATAAGTCAAAGGGTTAAAAAGAAACGACAAATAAACAGACTGACAGGCTGTGTTTATGGCATGAAATGAAAGTAGGTTTGACAGGTTGTAACGTATATTTTTGCAGATTGATTTTTTTGTGCGTGTACTTCTCAAGTTTCAGTTTCAGTTTCGCGAGATGACGATTCCGCGCTCGAAATAAGTTCCGTATCCAGTGATCCACATGAGCCATGTGATGGAGAAGGTCCAAAATGATCACGGAACAAGCCTTAAGCCTGCTCGTAAACCCTATGCGTTGGCAAGTTGTTGTTGTTGTTGCTGCTGCTACTGCTGCTTCTGCTACTGTTGTTGTTGTTGTTGTTGTTGTTGTTTCATTTTTTCAGTTCTTATTTAATGTATTATGTTACATCGTGTTGCATTCCACTATCTACTGTTTTCGGGGGAGAGGGGGATGTGTGTCTGCGTCTGTGTCTGTGTGCGTGCGTGTGTTTGTATGTGTGTATGTGTGTATGTGTGTCTGTGTTTTGTGTAGGTGTATTCTCATCTCTCTCTCTCTCTCTCTCTCTCTCTCTCTCTCTCTCTCTCTCTCTCTCTCTCTCTCTCTCGCTCGCTCGCTCGCTCGCTCGCTCACAGATTCTATGGCCATTACATAGGTGTATAAAACGAGACAGAAAGAACTGAACAAGGAGAGAATATGTGAAAGTGCCTAAATATTTACCTTGAAACAGATTGATAATTGTCACAAAACCGAATTGAAGCTAGTTGAATGATGATTAAGATAGCAACGTCCCTTAGCTCAGTATGTACGAGTATGTAGCATAACAATCAGATCATGTGGCAGAGTCCGGCAGAGCTAGTTTATGGTCTATCTATATACATGTCTGTGTTCCCATCAAGGACATACAGAGTAAAACCAGTATCCTCAGGGATTTTGTGGTCTTATATACATATGTCTGTATGTATGTGTGTTTTATATATATATATATATATATATATATATATATATATATAATATATGGATAGATAGATAGATAGATAGATATAAATAAATAGATAGATAGATAGATAGATTAGATAGATAGATAGATAGATAGAGAGACAGACAGATAGATAGATAGATAGATAGATAGATAGACAGATAGATTAGACAGATAGACAGATAGATAAATAGATAGATAGACAGACAGATAGATAGATAGATAGATAGATAGATTTATAGATAGATACAAACATAGATATAGACATAGACATAGATATGTATACTATTTTATCTACGTAGTATTTGTTGAGTACATACTGAAGTAAATGTTTTCAAATGGTTTCATCAAGAGGTTATGAACAATGTTGATAGAATCAGTTACATCAAGAAGTTATGAGTATTGTTGGTGAAATCAGGTGAACTAAAAAGCGGTAAACATGCCCACATAATATATATATATATATATATATATATATATATATATATATGTTATATATATATATATATATATATATATATATATATATATGTATATATATTGCAAAAGGAAAACATCGATATATATAATCATATTTTATACACAAACATTTCAGATCCGAAGAATTACCTTCAAACAAGCAAATATCCGTAAACAAGATTTGTTTTCTGTAATTTGATAATGGTTAATGGCTTCAACGTATGTTGGATCTTTCGTAGTTAAATGCTTTTTCTAGTGTAATTCATCACTGGATCGTATTACGTTGTAAACTGGCTTACTTCACGTTTTGTTGTTTTTCAGTATACTTTCACAGGTCATTCACCACCATTGCTTTCCAAATCGCTACCAAACCTTTTCTCTCTCTCTCTCTCTCTCTCTCTCTCTCTCTCTCTCTCTCTCTCTCTCTCTCTCTCTCTCTCTCTCTCTCCTCTCTCTCTCTCCTCTCCTTTCCTTAAAAAGATAAGACAGAAGTTTCATATCGACGGGAGAGAGAGAGAGAGAGAACTGTGTGTGTGTGTGTGTGTGTGTGTGTGTGTGTGCGCGGGCGCGCGCGCGTGCCTGCGTGTGTGTGTGCGCGTGTGTGTGTGTGTGTGTGTGTGTGTGTGTGTGTGTGTGTGTGTGTGTGTGTGTGTAATAAAAACGGGTTAGCAAGACTGTCTAAATTGTTGTTGTTGTTTTTTATCTTTACCAATTTTGGGTCATAAAGGTATCGATCGATCGAGAAATCGTGAATGTCTCAGTTTTGTAGTCAAGGCACCATGATCAAAAAACGCTAAAGTCAGAACTTTGTCAGAACGGCCGCAAACAGTAATTTCTCCCAAACTTCTGAAAACATTTGCATTCTGTTTTAATTTGTTGTTGACAGTTGCCATTGTCCTCATTTCACGTGAATTTATATTTTATATAACATTTTTTTCAAGGCCACAATCCCAATGAGAAGTACGAAATTTCGATTCTTTTTGTGAGAACGTGTATATAACTGGAGATTTTTTTAAGTTGCTTGACCATATAATTCTTGTTTCTTGGTCAAATTTTACAGGTCATTCACCGTTATTGCTATGTTGATCGGCGCCAGTCAGGTTTTACAACCAGATGGCACAGACTGAATATTGCTTTAACAACCACCTACTTTAACCATCGGTGTTAATCTTCACCAACTGTCAGAAGCCAAACAGCCGTAACCCTTTCGATCCTCAGTCTATCCACCAGTTTCCTATATTAACCGTTTCGTTCCTTCACCCTATCCATCAGTTTCTTGCATTAACATTTTAATTCCCTCACCCTAGCCACCAGCTCCCCGCAATAAAATCAATTCCGTCTCGCTAGTTTTCACTTTCGTGAGATAACATCTTCATTCCCTCTCCTTATTCACCAGTTTTCTGCAATAAGACGTTCGTTCTCACATCCTATCCACCAGTTTCCTGCGAAAAACTTTCGTTTCTTCACCCTATCCATCAGTTTTCTGCAATAAGACTTTCGTTCTCTCATCCTATCCACCAGTTTCCTGCAATAAGACTTTCGTTCTCTCATCCTATCCACCAGTTCCCTGCAATATGACATTCGTTATCTCATCCTATCCACCAGTTTCCTGCAATAAGACATTCGTTCTCTCATCCTATCCACCAGTTTCCTGCAATAAGACATTCGTTATCTCATCCTATCCACCAGTTTCCAGCAATATAGCTCTCATTTCTTCACCCTACCCACCACTATCCTGCAATAAAGGCTTCGTTACCTCATCCCAGCCAAGGTTCCCTAGTTTCACCATTTGATCCCTATCCCTGTCCATCAGTTTAATGCAGTGAAACTTTCATTCCTTCATCCTATCCACCACTTTCCTGCAAAACACCTCCGTCCCATCACTCTAAGCACCAACGTCCTGTATTGACCCATTCGCACCATCACCCTATCTACCAGTTTCCTGTATCGACCCTTTTCACTCCATCACCCTATCCACCAGCTTTCTGTATCGACCCATTCACTCCATCACCCTATCCACCAGCTTTCTGTATCGACACATTCACTCCATCACCCTATCCACCAGCTTTCTGTATCGACCCTTTTCACTCCATCACCCTATCCACCAGCTTTCTGTATCGACCCTTTTCACTCCATCACCCTATCCACCAGCTTTCTGTATCGACCCTTTTCACTCCATCACCCTATCCATCAGTTTCCTGTATCGACCCATTCACTCCATCACCCTATCCACCAGCTTTCTGTATCGACACATTCACTCCATCACCCTATCCACCAGCTTCCATGAGTTTCCTGTGCCGACCCTTTTCACTCCATCACCCTATCCATCAGTTTCCTGTATCGACCCTTTTCACTCCATCACCCTATCCACCAGCTTTCTGTATCGACCCATTCACCCCATCACCCTATCCACCAGCTTCCTATATCGACACATTCACTCCATCACCCTATCCATCAGTTTCCTGTATCGACACATTCACTCCACCACCCTATCCATCAGTTTCCTGTATCGACACATTCACTCCATCACCCTATCCACCAGCTTTCTGTATCGACCCATTCACTCCATCACCCTATCCACCAGCTTTCTATATCGACACATTCACTCCATCACCCTATCCACCAGCTTCCATGAGTTTCCTGTGCCGACCCTTTTCACTCCATCACCCTATCCACCAGCTTTCTGTATCGACCCATTCACCCCATCACCCTATCCACCAGCTTTCTGTATCGACCCTTTTCACTCCATCACCCTATCCACCAGCTTTCTGTATCGACCCATTCACTCCATCACCCTATCCATCAGTTTCCTGTATCGACACATTCACTCCATCACCCTATCCATCAGTTTCCTGTATCGACCCATTCACTCCATCACCCTATCCACCAGCTTTCTGTATCGACACATTCACTCCATCACCCTATCCACCAGCTTTCTGTATCGACACATTCACTCCATCACCCTATCCACCAGCTTTCTGTATCGACACATTCACTCCATCACCCTATCCATCAGTTTCCTGTATCGACCCATTCACTCCATCACCCTATCCATCAGTTTCCTGTATCGAGCCATTCACTCCATCACCCTATCCACCAACTTTCTATATCGACACATTCATTCCATCACCCTATCCACCAGCTTTCTATATCGACACATTCACTCCATCACCCTATCCACCAGCTTTCTATATCGACACATTCACTCCATCACCCTATCCACCAGCTTTCTATATCGACACATTCATTCCATCACCCTATCCACCAGCTTTCTATATCGACACATTCACTCCATCACCTATCCACCAGCTTTCTATATCGACACATTCTCTCCATCACCCTATCCACCAGCTTTCTATATCGACCATTCACTCCATCACCCTATCCATCAGCTTTCTATATCGACACATTCACTCCATCACCCTATCCACAGTTTTCTGAGCGACCTTTCACCCATCACCCTAGCCATGAGTTTCCGTACCGACCTTTTCACCCATCACCCTATCCATCAGTTTTCTGTACGACCATTTTCACACCATCACCCTACCATAGTTTGTATCGACCTTCACCCATCACCCTATCCACAGTTTCTCGTATCGACCATTCACCCATCACCCTATCCATCAGTTTCTGTACCGACCATTTTCACACCATCACCCTATCCATCAGTTTTCTGTATCCGACCTTTTCACACCATCACCCTATCCATTCAGTTTCTGTACGACCTTTTTCACACCATCACCCTATCCATCAGTTTCCTGTACGACCTTTTCACACCATCACCCTATCCATCAGTTTCTGTACGACCTTTTTCACTCCATCACCCTATCCATTAGTTTCCTGTACCGACCTTTTCACTCCATCACCCTATCCATCAGTTTCCTGTACCGACCTTTCACACCATCACCCTATCCATCAGTTTCTGTACCGACACATTCACCCATCACCCTATCCATCAGTTTTCTGTATCGACCATTCACTCCATCACCCTATCCATCAGTTTCTGTACGACCATTCACTCCATCACCCTATCCATCAGCTTTCTTATCGACCTTTTCACACCATCACCTATCTTCATATTCGACCACTTTCACCCATCACCCTATCCATCAGCTTTCCTACGACCATTCACTCCATCACCCTATCCATCAGTTTCTTACGACCATTCACCCATCACCCTATCCATCAGTTTCTTACGACCTTCACCCATCACCCTATCCATGAGTTTCTGACCGACCTTTTTCACACCATCACCCTAGCCATGAGTTTCCTGTACCGACCTTTTTCACACCATCACCCTATCCATTAGTTTTCTGTACCGACCTTTTTCACACCATCACCCTACCATGAGTTTCCGTACCGACCTTTTTCACACCATCACCCTATCCATCAGTTTTCTGTACCGACCTTTTTCACACCATCACCTATCCATCAGTTTCTGTACCGACCTTTTTCACACCATCACCCTATCCATTAGTTTTCTGTACCGACCTTTTTCACACCATCACCCTAGCCATGATTTCTGTACGACCTTTTTCACACCATCACCTATCCATTAGTTTTCTGTACCGACCTTTTTCACACCATCACCCTATCCATTAGTTTTCTGTACCGACCTTTTTCACACCATCACCTTATCCATTAGTTTTCTGTACCGACCTTTTTCACACCATCACCCTATCCATAGTTTTTCTGTACGACCTTTTTCACACCATCACCCTATCCATTAGTTTTCTGTACCGACCTTTTTCACACCATCACCCTATCCATTAGTTTTCTGTACCGACCTTTTTCACACCATCACCCTATCCATGAGTTTCCTGTACCGACCTTTTTCCACACCATCACCTTATCCATAGTTTTCTGTACCGACCTTTTTCACACCATCACCTATCCATAGTTTTCTGTACCGACCTTTTTCACACCATCACCCATATCCATCAGTTTCCTGTACCGACCTTTTTCACACCATCACCCTATCCATGAGTTTCCTGTACCGACCTTTTTCACACCATCACCTTATCCATAGTTTTCTGTACCGACCTTTTTCACACCATCACCCTATCCAACAGTTTCTGTACCGACCTTTTTCACACCATCACCCTATCCATAGTTTCCTGTACCGACCTTTTTCACACCATCACCTTATCCATGAGTTTCCTGTACCGACCTTTTTCACACCATCACCTTATCCATTGTTTTCTGTACCGACCTTTTTCACACCATCACCTATCCAAAAGTTTCCTGTACCGACCTTTTTCACACCATCACCCTATCCATGAGTTTCCTGTGCCGACCTTTTTTCACACCATCACCTATCCATCAGTTTTCCTGTACCGACCTTTTTCACACCATCACCTTATCCATTAGTTTCTGTACCGACCTTTTTCACACCATCACCCTATCCATGAGTTTCCTGTGCCGAACCTTTTTTCACACCATCACCTATCCATCAGTTTCCTGTGCCGACCTTTTTTCACACCATCACCTTATCCATCAGTTTCCTGTGCCGACCTTTTTCACACCATTCACCTTATCCATGAGTTTTCCTGTACCGACCTTTTTCACACCATCACCCTATCCATGAGTTTCCTGTGCCGACCTTTTTTCACACCATCACCTTATCCATTAGTTTTCTGTCCAACTTTCACACCACACTACCATTTTTTCTGTACATGCCCTTTTCACCATCACCCTAGCTAGATTTTTTTTTCTTTACTTAAACCTCTTTAATTCCACACCATTAATCCTAGCCACCAGTTTCCTGCAGTAACACTTTTAAACTCTCTCATTCTATTCACCAGCTTTCTCTATTAGTCCTTTCACACGTTCACCTTAGCCACCAGTTGGTTGCATACTATAAAACCTTTATTTCCTCACCCTGTCCACCAAGCTTCGTTTGCTGACTCTTTCGTTTCCACACCCATGTCCACAAGTTTCCTGCAGGAATCTCGTGAATAGAGTAAGGGAGTAGAAGAAAGTGGTGGATAGGGAGAGAGAGAGAGAGAGAGAGAGAGAGAGAGACAAGAGAGACAGACAGACAGACAGATACAGAGAGAGACAGAGACATAGAGACAGAGAGACACAGAGAGAGAGGGTTTAAGCAAGGTAGACAGTGAGAGAGAGAGAGAGAGAAGGGGGGGGGGACAGAGACAGAGTCAGAGAGACAGAGAGAGACATAGAGACATAGAGAAACTGAGAGATAGAGGGTTAAAACAGGATGGACAGGGAGAGAGACAGAGAGAGAAAGAGAGAGAGAGAGACAAGAGAGACAGACAACAGACACAGAGAGAGACAGAGAGACAGAGAGAGAGGGTAAAAGCAAGGTAGACAGGGAGAGAGAGAGGGACAAAGACAGAGTCAGAGAGACAGAGAGAGACACAGAGAGACATAGAGAGGCACAGAGAAACTGAGAGAGAGGGTTAAAACAAGATGGACAGGGAGAGGG
>CM060305.1:69996234-69998734 GCA_030674185.1 Monoplex corrugatus
TGTCCTATTCTGACCCCCGCCCTACACTCATCCCAATGCCAAAAAAAGCCAAATAAATAGGACGCAAACAGTAGAAATAAGAACCGTCTAAAAGCACCTATGTGAATGGACGATAAAAAAAATTAAAAAAACGAACGAAGAATGGCGCATAAACAGGTGCTACTTGGAAAGCACACACACCCACATACCCACCCACCTACACACCCACCCAGCCACCTACACCCACACACACGTATCCAGATCCACTCGAATCATATCGATTGTAAGATGCATTACCGTTGTCCAATTAATTCCAAACTTCGAAACGAATCACACATAAACAGTCATATCATAATAACTGGGGCACGTGCTAAGGGTTAACCTTTTGACTTTCTCACCATATCTATCAGTTCTTCCTACCATTTGACTCCCTCATCCTATCCACCAGCTTTCTGTCATCCTTTCTACTCCCCTTATCTTCCAGCTTTCTGTCATCCTTTTTACTCCCCTTATCTTCCAGCTTTCTGTCATCCTTTTTACTCCCCTTATCTTCCAGCTTTCTGTCTTCCTTTTTACTCCCCTTATCTTCCAGCTTTCTGTCTTTCTTTTTACTCCCCTTATCTTCCAGCTTTCTGTCTTCCTTTTTACTCCCCTTATCTTCCAGCTTTCTGTCTTCCTTTTTACTCCCCTTATCTTCCAGCTTTCTGTCTTCCTTTTTACTCCCCTTATCTTCCAGCTTTCTGTCTTCCTTCGACACTCTCACCCTATCTACCAGCTTTTTATGTCATCCTTTGACTCTCTCACCTTCTCCACCAGCTTTCTGTTATCCTTTGACTCCCTCACCCTATCCACCAGCTTTCTGTCACCTTTGACCCCTCACCCTATCCACCAGCTTTCTGTCACCTTTGACTCCCTCACCCTATCCACCAGCTTTCTGTCATCCTTTGACTCCCTCACCCTATCCACCAGCTTTCTGTCATCCTTTGACTCCCTCACCCTATCCACCAGCTTTCTGTCATCCTTTGACTCCCTCACCCTATCCACCAGTTTCCTACTACCCTTCGACTCCCTCACCCTATAGCCAGCTAGTGAATAGTTTAAGGGAGTCAAAGGGTTAAATTATTTTTGCCCGTGCGCCTGGCTACAGTGTCCATTACAATATATAATATGTCCACTGAGGTCATTGACATGGCGCTGAACTGTGTATTCCTGTTATGTTATCGCCCATTATTTTCGCCAGGCGGTGTTCAGTTTACAACATATTTCACATTTCTGGCTTGATTGAAAACTTAACCCTTTGACTCTCGTATCCGATCCACCAACTACAAAAAAAAGTAACCCTTAGACTCCCTCACACTATCCACCAGCTTGAAGTAGAAAGTCAGTGAGTCAAAGGGTTAAGTTGTTTTATTTGTACTTTTTTTTTTAGGGGGTGGGGTGTTTGTTTGTTTGGTTGGTTGGTTGTTTTTCGTTAGCATGGTTGACAATGCAGGATGCTAGTGGACAGAGTGCAGGAGTCAAAGGGTTAAACGAATATTGATGAAACCTATGTCAGGTAAGCTTCGTTTGTGAGGTTGGTTTTGATTTTGTTCAAAGTATTTCTTGGCACACGAACAAATCCAGCATAATACTCTTCGTTCCACCAGTACTTACCAGTGACAATTTAGCAGACACCTTGAGCGCACGCAGAAAACCTGATGGGCAAGCAAGGTCTTGAAAACTGCGAGAGGGGGGTGGGGAGGGGACCTAGGAAGACACTAAGGTGTATGACTGGCACTAGGCGAAGGGCAGTAGCAGGAGTGTGTGTGTATGTGTGTGTGTGTGTGTGTGTGTGTGTGTGTGTGTGTGTGGTGTGTGTGTGTGTGTGTGTGTGTGTGTGTGTGTGTGTGCGTGTGTGTGCGTGTGTGTTCGTTCTTTCTTTGATTTAACGTCTTTTCACTATAAGTGTGCGTATGTGACTGTGTTGTGTTTGTGTGTGTGTTGTGTGTGTTTGTGTGTGTCTTGTATGTCTGCGTGTGTGTGTGTGTGTGTGTTTGTGTGTGTGTGTGTGTTTGTGTGTGTTTGTGTGTGTTTGTGTGTGTGTGTGTATGTGTGTACCTGGGTGTGCGTGTGTGCGTATGTGTGTGTGTTTGTGTGTATGTGTGTATGTTTGTTTGTTTGTGTGTATTTGTGTGTATTTGTGTGTGTATGTGTGTGTTTGCGTGTGCATGTTTGTTTGTTTGTTTGTTTGTGTGTATCTATGTCTATGTCTGTGTGTGTGTGTGTATGTGTATGAGTGTGTATGTGTGTGTGTGCGTGTGTGTGTGTGTGTGTGTTGTATGTCTGGGGTGGGGTGGGGTGGGGATCTTTTCGTCATGTGAGACGAGTCTTTACAGAATAGCTAGATGTGTTGTGATTATTTATTTATTTATTTTATATATGTGTTCCTTTTCTTGATACGCAGATAAACATGTCATTTACAAGTAACCAAGATCATTGCAGTGATAGGCTGATACAATACCAGTGTGAAATATAGACTTGG
>CM060305.1:70008734-70018734 GCA_030674185.1 Monoplex corrugatus
ACACAACACACACACACACACACACATACACTAAGAGGCATATACACACACACACGCACACAGACACATACATGTACACATACACACATAGAGCCTAACATACATACATACACACACACACATACACAGGCATACATACAAACAAACTTATACAGATACACACATACACACATACACACATACACACATATCCATTCATACAGACAAGAAAACCAAAAACACAATGATAACATTAAGTACTCCACAGCTACGTGATGCGGTTATGCGCGCAGTTATTATGTCTGGGATGGGTAGTTTAATGCTTAGTGCATGGCATATGTGATGCGGTGCATATGTAATTTTGCATACATGCGGACACACTCATTCACACATTCATGGTCATACACACACATACACATACGCATACACACATACACACACACGCACACACATACACTAAGAGGCATACACACACACACACGCACACAGACACATGCATGCACACATACACACATGGAGACTAACATACACACATACACACACACACACACATATATACAGAGGCATACATACAAACAAACTTATACAGATACACGCATACACACACACACACACACACATACACACAGATACACAGACACACACGCACACACACACACACACACACACACACACACACCTACACACACACCACACGCACGCACGCACACACACACAAGCACGTACGCACGCATGCAAGCGCGCACGCACACACACGCACTCACACGCACGCTCACGCACGCACGCACACATACATACACTCCTCACACACGCACACTAAATGAATAAATAAATAAATGAAATAAATAAACGAAATGAATAAACAAATACATCAATGAAATAAATAAATGAATAAATAAATAAATGAACTAAACAAGTGAAACGAATAAATAAATGGATAAATAAATAAATCATAAAAAAGAAAAAGAAAAAGACTGCCACGGACCGACTACAAAGTAAAGCAAATGTAAATAGATTGTCACGGGTCCAAAATGGGAAAGATGAGTTGTTTCCCTTGTAAAGGTAAAACAAAACAAAAAGCAAAAAAAATGAAGAGTTTTCGTCTGTTTCGTCTCCTTGTTCCTATTTGTTTTTACCTGTACGAGAAAAGCAGCCCATTTTTCATTTTTGGGGGGCTATGACAAATTGTTTACATTGCCTTAACTTATTGTAAACCGGTATATAGGATAAATGTATATTAACATTAATACATGAGATAGCATTCACATATGACATGAAGTTTTTCTTGTTCTGTCGCAGATGGACGTCAAGCGAATCAAGTGGATTAATTTTGTACATCTAGATACATTCAATAAGAAAAGCTGCATATTTGCACACACAAAAATTCAAGCTTATATACATACATATACATACATACATACATACATACATACATACATACATACATACATACATACATACATACATACATACATACATACATACATATGTACGTACACAAAAATAAATATTATTATCATTATTATAATTATCATGATTATTATTATTATCATTATTATTATCAATGTTGTTGTTGTTGTTGTTACTATTATTGTTATTATTATTATTGTTATTATTATTATTATTTTATTGAAAGAAATGTGTGTCTTTTCGCCCTGTTTGGGTTTATATAACGTAGGTGAATTCTGAGTGATTATCTATATACATATACATATATGTCTATATACATATACATATATATATATATATACATATGCATATATACACATATACATATATATAATATATATATATATAATATATATATATATATATATATACATATGTAGAGAGACAGACAGACAGACAGACAGACAGAGAGATACATAAATAGATAGACACATATGTGTGTCTGTGTGTGTTTGAGTGGTGTATGTGTTTGTGTGTGTGAGTGTGTGTGTGTCTGTATGTCTGTATGTGTGTCTGTGGGTATGTCTCTCTCTGTCTCTGTCTCTCTCTTTGTCTTTCTCTCTCTCTCTCTCTCTCTCTCTGTCTCTCTGTCTCTCTGTCTCTCTCTCTCCCCATCTCTCTCTGTGTCTCCCTCCCTCTCCCTCTCTCTCATTATCACTCTCTCTCTCTCTCTCTCTCTCTCTCTCTCTCTCTCTCTCTCTCTCTCTCTCTCTCTCTCTCTCCCTCTTTCTGTGGTCACAATTAGATCAACATGTGAAACTTGGACTGCTGTCCTCTTGAAGACTGTGTCGCCTAAGTGCAGTGCAACCCATTTCTTGATTATTTTATTGCCAGTAATATGTGTCTTTTAGCCCTGCTTTAGGTTTATGTACGTGTGTGTCCTAAATTCTGAGTGATTATATATATGTATAATTATACATATATAATTACATATACATATATATATCTATAAAATATATATATATATATATATATATATATATATATAATATATATGTGTGTGTGTGTGTATGTGTGTGTGTGAATGTGTGTGAGTGTGGGGGGAGGGTGGGGGTGGGGAGCGAGTGTGTGTGTGTGTGTCTCTCTCTCTCTTTCTTTTTCTCTCTCTCACTCTGTTTGTGTGTGTGTGTGTGTGTGTGTGTG
Organism: Monoplex corrugatus; assembly: GCA_030674185.1. NCBI lineage: Eukaryota > Metazoa > Mollusca > Gastropoda > Littorinimorpha > Ranellidae > Monoplex > Monoplex corrugatus. Next base: position 70,011,306 of record CM060305.1, read on the forward strand.
TGTGTGTGTGTGTGTGTGTGTGTGTGTGTGTGTGTGTGTGTGTGTGTGTGTGTGTGTGTGTGTGCTGGTGTATGTGTGTGTGTTCGCTGTTCTGCTTAATGTTTCAATCATTTTGAGGATATCTGTGTTGCATAGGTCCTGTTCGCTTCTTCAAGTTCAAAACCTTGCCATCGAAAGGCCTTTTGTGCAGGCTCAAGGAGTTTGCCAGACAATTTCTGGCAGATTTCTGTGGGCACATACAGAGTTATCCAAGTGTGATGAATCTGTCTTGAATATACTCCAGAACCCAAAGCACTTCTGACGGCTATAGCCACAGATATGAATAACAACATAGACAAGTAATTCTGCGAACTCTAGGCTTATGTGGGCGTCATAGCTGTTCGCTGCTTTTTGCTGCTGTTCGATGACCCCCCCCCCCTTCCCCCTCTACTCTCGGTTCGTGGACTGCAGTTCCGGCGTACACTCAAATAATCGAGTGGGCTCTGAAGAAGAAGAAGAAGAAGAAGAAGAAGAAGAAAAACAAGAACAAGAAGAACGAGAATAAGAATAAGAACAAGATGAAGAAGACCAAGAACAAGAACAACAAGACGAAGAAGAAGACGAAGAAGAAAAAGAAGAACAAGAACAAGAAGAACAAGAATAATAATAACAACAACAACAACAACAACAAGACCAAAAACAAGAAGAACAAGAACAAGAAGAACAAGAAGAAGAACAAAAACAAGAACAAGACGAAAGAAGAAGAACAAGAACAAGAAGAACAAGAAGAAGAAGAAAAAGAAGAAAGAGAACCACACACACAAAAAAACAAGATTAAGAAGATGGAGGAGAAGGTGAAGAACGAAGAGGAGGACGACGACGAAGAGGAGGAGGACGACGGAGAGGAGGAGGAGGAAGAGGAGAAGAACAAGAAGACGAACTAGAAGAAGATGAAGAGCAGGACGAGCTCGGAAGACGAAAGGAGGAGGGGAGGAGGGGAGAAGGAAGAGTGGGAGGAGGAGAAGGAAGAGGAGGAAGACGAAGAGAAGAAGAAGAACAACAACAATAACAACAACAACAGGAGCAAAAACACTATCAAGAACAAGAACAAGAAGAACAACAATAATGACAAGAAGAATTTTAAAAAAAAACAATAAGAACAAGATCAAGAAATCGAAGGAGAAATAGAAGGACGAGGAGGAGCAAAAGAAGGAGAAGTTCAAAGGGAGAAGAAAGAAAAGAAGAAGAAGGAGGAGGAGGAGGATAAGGAGGAGGAGGAGGAGGGGTTAAAGAAGGAGGAGAAGAAGCAGGACGAGAAGGAGGAGGGAGCGGAGGATGAGAAGGGGAATAAAAAGATGGACGAGGAGTAGGGAAGGAGGATAAGTAAGAGGAAGAGGAGAAAGAGGAGAAGAAGAAGGAGAAGGGGAGAAAAGGAGGAAGAGAAGGAGGAGAAGAAGAAGGAGGAGGAGAAGGGGAAGAGGAGGAGAAGGAGCCAGAAGAAGAAGAGGAGGAGGAGGGGATGAGGAAGAGGAAGAGGAAGAAGAAGAAGGAGGAGGACAAGAAGAAAAAGAGCAAGAACAAGAACAAGAACAAGAAGAACCAGAAGAACAAGAAGAGGAACAAGAACAACTACAACAACAAGGAAAAGAAGAGTAAGATATGGGTGACAGAGTTAACGTGAATGATACAGTCACGTGAATGATAGGGTAACGTAGACGACACAGTCAAATTATCAAGTTCCGTATATGCTCATGAGTCCCGTGGCTCAGCTAGGCCAACATGCCACAGGATCCAGACACAGCTTGTTGCCTGTCTCCCTGTCTCCCTGTCTTCCTGTCTTCCTGTCTTCCTGTTTCCCTGTCTCCCTGTCTTCCTGTCTCCTGTCTTCCTGTTCCTGTCTCCCCGTCTCCTCGTCTCCCTGTCTTCCTGTCTCCCTGTCTTTGTCTTCCTGTCTCCCTGTCTCCCTGTCTCCCTGTCTTCCTTCTCCCTGTCTCCCTGTCTCCCTGTCTTCCTGTCTCCCTGTCTCCCTGTCTTCCTGTCTCTCTGTCTCCCTGTCTTCCTTCTCCCTGTCTTCCTGTCTTCCTGTCTCCCTGTCTCCCTGTCTCCTTGTCTCCTTGTCTTCCTGTCTTCCTGTTTCCCTATCTTCCTGTCTCCCTGTCTTCCTGTCTTCCTGTTTCCCTGTCTTCCTGTTTCCCTGCCTTCCTGTCTCCCTGTCTTCCTGTCTCCCTGTCTTCCTGTCTTCCTGTCTCCCTGTCTCCCTGTTTCCCTGTCTCCCTGTCTCCCTGTCTCCCTGTCTCCGTCTCCCTGTTTCCCTGTTTCCCTGTCTTCCTGTTTCCCTGTTTCCATGTCTTCCTGTCTTCCTGTTTCCCTGTCTCCCTGTTTCCCTGTTTCCCTGTCATCCTGTTTCCCTGTTTCCCTGTCTTCCTGTTTCCCTGTTTCCCTGTCTTCCTGTTTCCCTGTTTCCCTGTCTTCCTGTTTCCCTGTTTCCCTGTCTTCCTGTCTTCCTGTCTTCCTGTTTCCCTGTCTTCCTGTTTCCCTGTTTCCTGTCTTCCTGTCTTCCTGTTTCCCTGTTTCCCTGTCTCCCTGTTTCCCTGTTTCCCTGTCATCCTGTTTCCCTGTCTTCCTGTTTCCCTGTTTCCCTGTCTTCCTGTTTCCCTGTTTCCCTGTCTTCCTGTTTCCCTGTTTCCCTGTTTCCCTGTCTTCCTGTTTCCCTGTTTCCCTGTCTCCATGTTTCCCTGTCTCCCTGTCTCCTTGTCTCCCTGTCTCCTTATCTCCCTGTCTCCTTGTCTCCCTGTCTCCTTGTCTCCCTGTCTCCTTGTCTCCCTGTCTCCTTATCTCCCTGTCTCCTTGTCTCCCTGTCTTCCTGTTTCCCTGTCTCCCTGTTTCCCTGTCTCCTTGTCTCCATGTCTCCTTGTCTCCCTGTCTCCTTGTCTCCCTGTCTCCCTGTCTTCCTGTCACCCTGTTACTCTGTCTCCCTGTCACTCTGTCTCCCTGTCTCCCTGTTTCCCTGTCTCCCTGTCTTTCTGTCTCCCTGTCTCCCTGTCACACTATCACCTTGTCTCCCTGTCTCCCTGTCTCCCTGTCACCCTGTCTCCCTGTCTCCCTGTCTCCCCGTCACCCTGTCACCCTGTCTCCCTGTCACCCTGTCACTCTGTCTCCCTGTCTCCCTGTTTCCCTGTCTCCCTGTTTCCCTGTCTCCTTGTCTCCCTGTCCATGTCTATGGTCAGACTCAGAAAAGCAGGACGACAAGACAAGGGACACAGGCAGGACAGAAACCCTATGACTGTCTTACTCTTTCAGACAGGAGGCAGACGTTACGACACATCCATGGCCTCCCCTGAGAGTCGGGGAAGGAGTTTGGACAGAAGGATCGTGACAAGAGACAGAAAGGACATATGACAAATTGGAACGAAAAAGCGAGAGAGAAAGGCAGGGGGGGAAGAGACAGAAGGAGAGTGGGGGTGGTGGGGAGAGGAGACAGAGAGGGGGAGAGAGAGAGACAGAGAGAGAGAGACAGATGGAGAGAGAGACAGAGACAGAGTGGGAGAGAGACAGAGAGAGAGAGAGAGACAGAGACAGAGAGGCAGACAGAGACAGACAGATAGGCAGAGACAGAGACAGACAAAGAAACAGAGAGACAGACAGACAAACAGAGAGACAAACAGAGAAACACAGAGAGAGACACAGAGAGACACACACAGGCAGAGAGAATCAGAGACAGACAGACAAACAGACATACAAGCAGGCAGACAGACAGATGGATACAAAGACAGACAGACAGAGAGACAGACAACACAGAGACAGACAGAGAAAGGTAGGGAGAGACAGACAGAGACACAGAGAGACAGACAGACAAACAGAGCGACATGGAGAGAGACACACACAGAGACACAGAAAGACAGAGAGAATCACAGAGAGACACAGAAAGATAGAGAGAGACAGAGGAAGACAGAGAGACAAAGAGACAGACAGACAGACAGAGACAAAGACAGACAAGACAGACAGACAACGGTCTACCAGACATCTTGAGCCTGGACAGAACCTCCTGTACGCTGGCAAGGTCTTGGAAGTGGAAACGGAGAGAGAAGGAAGAAGACAACCTCTGAAACATTAACTGACACCTTAAGATTGACTAGAGCATTAAGATGTGCAGGAAATGGGCCAGTTTTCATAATGTGGGCTGATGCTGGATTGAACTCAAGACATTACATCTCGAATACAGGGCTCTGTTCCAACCGAGCCCTCCAACCAGAGGAAGAGAGACAAATTGTCTGAGAGAGAGAGAGAGAGAGAGAGAGAGAGAGAGAGAGAGAGAGAGAGAAAGAAAGAAAGAAAGAGAGAGAGACCGCTCCCAGTCCTTCCATCCCCACGCGAAAGAGAGAGAAAAAAGCGTGAGAGAGAGAGAGAAAGAGAGACACACAGACAGACAGAGACACAGATAGAGACAGACAGAGATAGACAGACAGACAGACAGACAGAGACAGATAGAGACACTGAGAGAAGAGACAGAGAGAAATAGAGAGAGAGGGAGAGAGACAGAACGAAAGACAGAGAGAGAGACAGAGAGAGAGACAGACAGACAGACAGACAAACCGAGAGACAAACAGAGACACAGAGAGAGACACAGAAAGACAGAGAGAATTTGAGACAGACAGACAGACACACACAAAGACAGACAGACAGACAGAGACAAACAGAGAAAGGACGGAGGAGAGAGATACAGAGAAACATTGAGACAGAAAGACAAACAGAGAGACAAGAGAGAGACAGAGAGAGACACAGAAAGATAGAGAGAGACAGAGAAAGACTGAGAGACAAAGAAAGAGACACCTGAAGATTGACTATAGAGCATTAAGAAGTGCAGGAAATGGGCCAGTTTTCATGATGTGGGCTGAGGCTGGATTGAACTCAGGACATTAATTCTCGAATACAGGGTTCTGTTCCAACCGAGCCCTCCAACCAGACGAAGAGAGACAAATTGTCTGAGAGACAGACTGCCCCCAATCCTACCATCCCCACGAGAAAGAGAGAGAAAAAAAATCGTGAGAGGGGAAGAGGGAGAGAGAGAGAGAGAGAGAACAGACAGACAGACAGACAGAGACAGAGAAAGACAGAGAGAAAGAGAGGGAGGGGAGAGACAGAGAGAGAGACAGAGACAGAGAGATAGCGAGAGACAAGAGAGAGATACAAAAAGAGATAGACGGACAGACAGACGGACAGACAGACAATGAGACAGAGAGACAGACGGAGACAGAGAGAACTACATCACACTGGCTTCTTAGTTTAAAAAAAAAATGAAATAATCATGTTCGCGAAAGAAAGTGAAAGAGGTATAGAGACTACGTGTATGGAAAAGCTAAGTTTTTTTTGTAAAAAAAAATTAAACAAATGAACGTTTTCGTCTAAATAAAGAAAGAAAGAAACAAACAAAAAACCCACATAAATAGACTGTATTGTTTAAAACGAAAACAGACACAGAGAACACAGATTTTTGTGACTGAATCATTGCGTTGGTGCTGTCGAACAATAAACTACTTTTTGATGAAGTGATTTGGAAAACAATCGAGTCCCTTGATGGGTCATCTTTCAGAACTGAGTCCATGAATTTTTGCTACACACATTCCAACGTACTTAGGCACACAGACACACACATACACAACACACACACACACACACACACACACACACACACACACACACACATGCACATATACACACATACGCACATACACACATACACACACACAAACATACTACTACATACACACACGCTCACTGGGACTTGTGCGCGCACACACACACACGCACACACAAAACTATGCACATTTACAAACACAGACAAAACGCCAACACAAATACACATACATGCTCTCTCTCTTTCTCTCGCTCTCTCTCGCTCTCTCTTTTTCTCTCTCTCTCTTTCTCTCTCTCTCTTTCTCTCTCTCTTTCTCTCTCTTCTCTCTCTCTCTCTCTCTCTCTCTCTCTCTCTCTCTCTCTCTCCCCCACACACACACACAAACACACACACACACTCACACACATACATGTTCGCACGCACACAAACACCCTCGCGGTCACTCACACACAGACACACACACACACAGACACACACACACACACACACACACACACACACACACACATCGTACGCATGCTCTCTCTCTCTCTCTCTCTCTTCTCTCTTTCTCTCTTTTTCTCCTCCTCTCTCTCTCTCTCTCACTCTCTCTCTCATTCTCTCTCACAGAGACACACACACGCACACGCACATATGCCCACACACATACACACACACACACACGCACACATGCCCACACACATACACACACACACATGCCCACACACGGAACACACACACATGCCCACACATGGAACACACACACAAATACACACATATCGTACACATGGACCCCCTCTCTGTCTCTGTCTCTCTCTCTCTCTCTCTCTCTCTCTCTCTCTCTCACACACACACACACACACACACACACACACACACACACACAGAAAGAGAGACAGAGGAACAGACACACTGAGACAGGAGGCAAAAGAAAGAGAGAGAAAAGAACAAACAGGAGAAGGGAGAGAATGAGGTAGTGATGTAGGATGGGAGGGAGCGAGAAAGAGAGAGTGAGAGAGAAAGAGCGCGGAAGAGAGAGATTGGGAGAGTATATGTATGTGAGAGACAGAGAAAGAGAGACAGAGAGGGAGTCCAAACACACACACACGCACGCACACACACACACATACTCACACACAACACACACACACACACACACACACACACACACACACACACACACACACACACACACACACACACACACACACACACAACAAACTAATGGAACATATCTTTCACACGAACTAGCAGCTCAGACAAAGGCCAAGTAAAAATGATGCATTCAACCCGCTTGGCCTGAGGCTGTTTTCAGAAATAATCTTAATTTTGTAGAAACAAAAAAACATAAGGAAAAAAAAAAAAGATAAAGGAGTTCCAGTAGATTCCAGTTGGGATTCACAGCACGTGGACAATAAGCGCCACCCAAATCTGCCAGCAATTATCTGACATACTCCCAGAGCCAGCAGAATCGGCCAAGCTAAAACAGCATCCTAGAAGATGAAAAGCGTTGTTACCAATAAATGCCTATCAGTTAACATCAGGAAGAGAGTTCTCGAATGTTACGCTCGTATATAGAGCCGATATTGTTGTATGGTTGTGAGGCGTGGATGATCAACACGCAAGTCAGAACAAGACTGAGGCAATTGAAAGGTGGTTTCTAAGAAGAATCCATGGACAGCAAAGGATACAAACTTGCAGGGTGGCTGAGGACAGAGAAGGTGTAAGATGTGCTTGCGGCAGCAAGGAATAGATACATATGGAGGGCCATGACCGCCAACGCCATACTGCAGGGCACATGATGATGATACATATACAAGCGCACTCAACGACACA
>CM060305.1:70038734-70041234 GCA_030674185.1 Monoplex corrugatus
TGTACGTGTGTGAGTGTGTGTGTGACTACCGTAGTAAAACAAAATGATAGTTTCTCTATTTTAAACGTCTGCCCTTAAGGCTTTTCAGAGATAAGATGCTGTACAAGAAGTAGTTGTAGTAGCAGCAGCAGTGGGAGTAATAGTAGTAATAGTAGCAGTAGTAGTTGTTGTTGTTGTTGCTGATGATGTTGTAGTTGTTATTATTGTTGTTGATGATGTTGCTGTTGTTGTTGTTGTTGTTGTTGTTTGTTGTTGTTGTTGTTGTTGTTGTTGAAGTAATAGTAGTAGTAATAGCAGTAGTAGTAGTAGTAGTGATAGTAGTGGTAGTAGCAGTGACAGTAATGGTAGTAGCAGTAATAGTAGTAGAAGTTATAAAACTGTACAAACTTTCGTTTGTTTTTTGTTTGTTTATTTGTTTGTTTTCTTGTTTGTTTGCTTGTTTGTTGTTGTTGTTTGTTTGTTTTTCGTTGGTGGTTTTGTTGTTGTTGCTTGTTTTGATTTGTTTGTTTTTTGTTTGGTTGGTTGGTTGGTTGGTTGGTTGGCTGGTTGTTTTGTTTGTTTGTTTGTTTGCTTGCTTGCTTGCTCGCTTGCTTGCTTGTATGCTCTGTTCGTTCGTTTGTTGTTTGCTTTTTCAAATCAAAAGTAGCCAAAGTAGCAATACATTTTGGCCACCAAGACAACTTACTTACGCAGCCCGATGAAACGTGAAAACTAATAAAGCGTCTACCAGGAAACACACTATACTATGAACATTTCCCTTTTTCTTTTTTTGGCAGGGAAATTTATGGCTATCGATATTGGGCCTGCTGCCGCGGCCCGCACCATTTGCTGTCAGTGTCGTGGACTCGTATGGTTTTGATGGCGGCAGCTGGCTGCCTGCTGTATGCCCATCGCATGGCCCCGAGTTATGACAGCTCCATTGACGACCTGTCCTCTGCCCCCAAGGCAGGGCAGCCCACCAGATATCTACAGCATTGACGTACTGTTCAATGAACGTCTCTTCGGCTCTTAACGGGTTTAGCGCCTCTAACTGGTAAAGGTTTTCCGATAACCTGAGGTCGAGTTATTGTTACTGTTATTGTTGTTTAAAGCCCAGCCAACTGGGTATAGCTATGTCAGGGTTATAACTGTTTCAAAGCATGCAACACTTCAACAGGAAGAAAAAAGAAAATTAAGTACACATATCAATGCATTCGCGCACATAATCTAAGGACATGCCCCTGAAGTCGAGTGATGAAGTCATAGAGACCTTAATTATATTCAGGCCGGCATTATGAGGCTGGTAACCATCTCCTCTCGACTGCTGTTTTACTCTTCCCCGAATCCTGAACAGGTTAAGGTATCTGTTCAAAGCTGGGTGGATTGGAGGCCAAACGCTTGGCGTTTAGCTCTATAGGGTTCATGAAAGGCTGGCAAGATTTAGGAAAGATCTCCAGCATTGACGTATTGTCGAATGGACATCTTTGGGGCTGTTAAAACAGTTGGGAAATCTAGCTGGTTGGTTTTTATAACAGAGCCATGGACACATATCTCGATTCAATCCTGGTCCACAACATTAAACACTGGATTGTTAGCTGTCCATTTGAATGTTTTCATCATTCTGGTGGTGCCAGCTTAGTGCTTCATGTGTCCTGTCCTCCCTCATCCTTCCCATTTCTAGAACTTGCAATTAATTAGCGTTTTACGCCGGCTCATGGAACAGCCGGATAACTGCTGATATATTTGGGTGGAGCTCAGATGGGATTTCAGAGCACGATGAATCCCTCTTGAGCAAAATCTAACCTCCTAGAAGGGAAGTCTGTGATTCGATCCTGTCTGGTGGTGAAGGTTGGAGATTTTTTTTCCGATCTCCTGGTGGGCCATGTGTGCAGATGTGTCTGTGCCCAAACGTTTCTTGGTGTATATATGCTGACGCACAACATCAAGTATGCACGTTAAAGACCCCGTAAGTCATGTCAATGCCCGGTTTAGTTTAAGTTTCAATTTCTCAAGATGACATCTCCGCGCTCGGAACGAATTCCATATGCACTAACGTCACAGGTGCCATTGTGATGGAGAAGATCCAGAATGATCACGACACAAGCCTTAAGCCTGCACATAAACCCACGTGCTGGCCAGATCCTGAGGTTCTACCTAGATAGTGCCATAACCATGGGGTCGTAGGGGAGTAAGGTGGCAGAGACCTCAACTTTTCCCAAGGCAAGCATCACGAGGGCGGCGCCGATCCGTGTCCGGTGATTTATGGAAACATGAAAACACCCAGCAAGCAAACTCACCAAAGACGGAGTATGCAGACTGTGCTGCAGCATACCACCTGTGCAGTGTGAACAGAACAACGTACTAAACACGCTTCCGAGAAAAGTCGGAACCCTAAAAAAATAAATTTAAAAAAAGGCTTAATTCCTGTACATAGCGAGAGATCTGCTGAACCTTCACATGACACCTGTGACATTAGTGCATATGGAATTCGGTCCGAGCGCGGGAGACGTCATCTTGAGAA
>CM060305.1:70063734-70071234 GCA_030674185.1 Monoplex corrugatus
TGATTGATGCTAAGATAGTAATCATATGAGGAAGTGTAGATATTAAAACCTTGTCAAGAAGTTTCAATCCGGAATAGAACTCCACAGCATCATCGTTATCATCTCCGTTCTCATCATCATAGCATTGTGAACAATTGTCGCAGATTCTGTGGCCTTTCGTGTAATCCTCTCATTGTGACTACGGATTCGTGACGTCGGTTTGGAACCCCTCCCCCACCCCCCACCCCGTGGGGATGCCAGGGGGGCGGGGGCGGTTCCTTTCAGTATAAACACTATTCTGTCCTAGAAATTTCCTCTTTTCTGTCACTCTTTGTTTCTGCCTTATTACTTCGCTTTCTGTCATCTCTTCCTATCATTTTCTGCCTTGATGGTCCACTCACCTGTATGTATTCAATGAAGTCTTACGTACTTTTCAATGTATGAATTTGTATTCAAGTACATTTTTAAATCCCCTTTGTGAGAAATTGGACGGAGTGGTCAACACCAGGGGCATCTCCTTAGATTGTGTGTGCGAATGCGTTAATATGTGTACCTATTTTTCTTCTCATTTTTTTTTTTGTGTTGAAGTATTGCATGTTTTTAAACGATAAAAGACCTGATATGACTCTATGCTGTTGGCTGGGCTCTAAACAAAATTAAAAACAACAATAGCGTGGGTTTAGAGGTGTATTGGAGAGCCAAGACAAGTTGTGTTATTAAGAGACAGGGGTGGGAGTAGATAGACACAAGACAGATTCAGACGATGGGGCAGCGAAAACATTAAATAAAACGAAATAAATAAAAAATAAAAACAAACAAAACAAACTGAGTTACAATTAAGAAACGAATGAAAACTGCTGATTCAAGAAAAAAGTAAACGTGAGATTTTTTTATATGACCTGATCATTTTAAATCTTTAATGACATGTTTTCTTTCCTTGTTTTGTTTTTTTGTTTTTTTGTTTGTTTGTTGTTGTTTTTTTGTTCGTTTGATTAATTAAGCACACGTGTCTTAAAGAATTAACTGATATCTGCTGGTGTATTTGAAATAAGTAGCTTACTCTCTCTGTGGGAGATGGCACGAACACGATGATTAAAAAGAAAAAAATAAGAAAAAAAAGAAAAAACCTATATGCCTAGGTGTAGTAGTCTCATAAATAACGTATTCTCTCTCTCTCCCTCTCTCTCTCTCTCTTCTCTCTCTCTTCTCTCTCTCACCTCTCTCTCTCTTTCTCTCTCTTCTCTCTCTCTCTCACTCTCTCTCTCTCTTTCTCTCTCTCTCTTCTCCTCTCTCCCTCTCTCTCTCTCTCTCTTTCTCTCTCTCCCTCTCTCTCTCTCTCTCTCTCTCTCTCTCTCTTTCTTCTGTCTTTGTCGTCGTCTTTGTTGTGTGTGTGTGGTGTGTGTGTGTGTGTGCGTGTTGTGTGGTGTTGTGTGTGTAGTGCTCTTTCGTGTGTTGCTTTGTGCGTTTGTCTGTGTCTCTGTTGTCTCTTCTTCTCTCTCTCTTCTCTCTGCTCTCGCTGTCTCTCTCTGTTCTCTCTTCGTCTCTTCTCTCTCTCTCTCTCTCTCTCTCTCCTCCTGTCTCTCTTCTCCTCTCTCTCTCTCTTCTCTCTCTCTCTCTCTTCTCTCTCTCTCTCTCTCTCTCTCTCTCTCATCTATCTCCTTTGTCATTTGATCGGTGTGTTGTGTTTGATAGATCTATTGTGTCGTGTCTTCTGAGAATAAATAACGTATACATTATATTTTTTGACGTCAAGATTTTTTTTGACGTAATATACCTCCCCCTCTTCCCCCCACCCCCCTGACCTCGATGATTTGACGTCATTTTTAGTGGGTATTGGTAAGCTGACACACACACGCACACATGCATACACACACACACACATACACACACAACACACACTAAAATGGTCAAGCCACCTGCAAGAAACTGGTGGATAGTGTGTGGAAGTGAACGGGTTAAGTCACATACATTGAAACGGGTGGATGAGGTGAAGAAGTAAAAAGGGTTAAGCCGCATGCAAGGAACTGACGGACAGAGTGAGGAAGTGAAAGGTTTAGTCACCCTCAGGAAACTGGTGGATAGGGTGAGTGCGTAAATATATATATATATATATATATATATATATATATATATATATATATATATATATATATATATATATATATATACGTATATCACCTGCGACAAACTGGTGATTAGGGCAAAGGCTTGAAGATGTTAACACGCACGTAAGAAGCTGGTGGATAGCGTGAAGGGTCGAAAGAGTTTTAAAAAAAAAAAAAAAAAAAAAGAAAGAAAGAAAAGAAAGAAAGAAAAAAAAAAAAGAAAGGAAATGAACTCGCCTAGCAAATAATTGGCTGTGTAAGAGCATCTTCAGCCATGTGACTACAATACTTTCACATAGTGTCTGCTTCCTCATTTTAACCCTTTCACGCGCACACACATACACACTCTCTCTCCCTCTCTTCCTGTCTCTCTCTCTCCCTCTTTCCTTCTTTCCCTCTTTCCCTCTCTCTCTCTCTCTCTCTCGCTCTCCCTGTCTTCCTGTCTCTCTCCCTCTCTCTCTCCCTCTCTCCCTCCCTCCCTCTCTCTGTCCCTCTCTCTTTGTCTCTGTCTCTCTCTCTCTCTCTCCTCTCTCTCTCTCTCTCTCTCTCTCTTCTCTCTCTTTCAAGAAACGAACAGATTCAAATCACGAGAAAGAAAAAAAAATCTGGAAAAGAAGAGGAAGTACAGAGTCTGGAGTTTCTTCAAGAGGGAGTCATCACGTTGGGATAACTCCATATGCACTCTGCTGGCCCAAATCTATCAACACTCATCGGGCAGACAGCCAACGTCTGAGTATAAACCTCATAAAATCAAGTGCCACGACACTATGTACGTTGCAGACTTGGTTTGAGGTTCTGATCAGTAAGGGTTTTCTTTTTTTTCAAATTTTTACTCGTGTCCACACCATGCATGCATATCAAACAATATATGACATGGAGAGGAGTGGGGGGGGGGGGGGGTGTTAAAAGATAATCCATATTTTTTTCTTACAAAATTGCATTGAACTGGGAAGGAACATAATTATGAGATAACTAAACAATAGACCATTATTTATGACCAGCCAGCTCGAAAAAGAAAAAAACAAGAAAAAAACAGCTGTGGTCTTCCGGAAGGTTGACCCTAAGAACCTTTCGTTACTAGCATATGTTTTAACTAAGTGAACAGTAGCTATGATCGAAGAAATATTTTCATCTTGTTCATAGGCAGCGGAGGCTATGTGTACTGATTTTTTTTTGATTTTTTTTTTTTTTTGGGAGGGGGGGGGGGGGGCTTTCTGTGATGTGAGAAAGTGTATACTTAGTGGCTAGTTGTGTATTTGTTCAGTCCTTTCTCTTCTTTCTTTCTTTCTTTCTTTCTTTCTTTCTTTAATTATTTTTTTATTTATCTTATTGTATTTATTTTCGTTTGAAGATAAGACACACATATACACTACACACGTCATTTCAATGTAACCAAGACTGTTCCGATGGCAGACTGATAAAATGCTAGTAATAAGATACACACAAAAAACATACGCTAGGCAGGACCTTAGGACCTGGTCAGCTCATGGGTGGACGCTTAAGGCTTGTGCCAAGATAATTCTGGATCTTCTCCATGACATGGCATCTGTGACGTTAGCGCATATGGATTTCATTCCGAACGCGGAGACGTCACCTTGAGATACTGAAACTGAATTGGATCAAGAACCAGAAAAACAAGAAAATAGAACCAGAACGCGTATTTGATACAACCAGACAAGACAGCCGCAAATTTTCGGCCAACTGGCCTTTGTCAAGTGTAAATGTAAGATCACAAAAACGAACAAATACCAAATACAAAAATTAGGAGAAAAAGACTAACTGGACGAAGCAGCAGGGAAGATTTAGGTGGGTTTTTTTCCCCCTAATTCTTTTATTTGGTGTTTGTTCGTTGGTGATATTACGTTTACGCTTAACAAAGGCCAGTAGGCCAAATATTTACGCCTGTCTTGTCTGGTTGTATTATAATGCTTTTGACTCCCGCACCCTATCTATGAACTACAAAAAATTAACCCTTTGTTCCTTCACCCTATCCATCAGCTTCCTGCAGGAAGCTAGTGGATAGGATGAGGGAATCAAAGGGTTAAGTTTTCGCTTTCCTAGCATTGTTGACAATGCAGGGTGCTGGTAATCGGAGTGCGAGAGTCAAGGAGTTAAATACTCGTTCTGATTCCATTTTCGTGTTTTTCTGGTTCCTTTTTGCTTGAAGGCGAGCGGTCGCACTTGTTTTAGATTTTTGAGCAGGATCAAACGAAAATCAAAAAGTGAAAGGGTTAAGTCATTGAAACAGGAAAGGGGGAGTAAACGACTGGCCCAGTACCTAGCATCTTCAGCCTCAATTTCCTACTTTCGCTACAGTATAATAGGCTCACACTTGCGGCAGACGAGATACCTCCACCATTGTGGAGAGAGTCTGGAGTACAGTAACCTGTGTAATCCATCTCCCTCCAAATCAGCCCCTTTGCCTTCATGATTACTAGAAAATGTAGAATGGTTTGGTTTTGGGGCTGTCGGGTCTACATAGATGAGAAAAAAGGACTTAAACTGTTGTTTTCTTTTTAGTTACGTGCATGAAGTATAAAGAAATTGTAGATGTGTCTCATTTCTTTTAGCTGAGGTTGTTATTGTTGTTGGTGGTGATGGTGGTGCTGGTGCTGGTGCTTTTGTTGTTGTTGTTTGGTGGTGGTGGTGGTGGTGGTGGTGTCACTGTTGCTGGTGTTGTTGTTGTTGGTGGTGGTGGTGGTGGTGGTGGTGGTGTTACTGTTGTTGGTGCTGTTGTTGTTGTTGTTGTTGTTGCTACTGTTGTTGCTGTTGCTGTTGTTACTGTTGCTGTTGTTGCTGTTGTTGTTGCTTTTACTGTTGTTGTTGTTGAGTGTGTGTGTCTGTTTGGCGTTGTCAATCATGCTAGAGAAGCGAAAACTTAACCCTTTGTTTCCCACACCTTATCCACCTGTTTCCTACAGGAAGCTCGTGGAAAGGGTGAGGGAATCAAAGGGTTAAGTTTTGTACTCGGTAGATAGGGTGCAGGAGTCAAAGGGTTAAGGCCCTTTTAGGATGGAACAACGCAGGTCCTGTCCTTCAACAGGTTCCACCCCCAGCTACCACCACATTCGATGGCAGCGAGCAGAGGCCACATCTATCGCCGCATTATCGTGCAGATAGCGAATGAAAGAAGTAGGAACATTGCGTTCATTTGGATGAAAGCAAATCAGAATTTTGCTTGTTCTTGTTTATATCAGTTCGTAAAGTGATGAAAATTTCTCAGATTTATTGTGTATTATTCGAGTGAGTTCTTAAACTGGAATACTTCTACCTGAAGAATACAGAAAACGTCAGGACAATTCTTATCAAAAGAAAGACATGTACTATTCTTATTCAAGATCCCCTTTGCTCAGCTCCTGCTTCTTCTTCTTCTTCTTTCCATCCTCTTTGTGATCTTCGTCTTCTTCTTCTTTATTTTCTTCTTCTTTCTTTCTTTCTTTCTTTCTTTCTTCTTCTTCTTCTTCTTCTTCTTCTTCTTCTTCTTCTTCTTCTTCTTCTTTGTTGTTCTTCTTCTTCTTCTTCTTCTTCTTCTTCTTCTTCTTCTTCTTCTTCTTCTTCTTCTTCTTCTTCTTCTTCTTCTTCTCCTCCTCCTCCTCCTCCTTCTTCTTCGTCGTCTTCTTACAGGATCCCCTCCTTTCGAATAGTAGGAGTGAAACGGGTTGTGAGAGGAAGGGGAAGCATGGCAAATAATTGAGGGGGTAAACAGACTCAGCCAGAAAAAGGGGGCATTTCAAAACAAATTACAGGGTAAGGGCATGCCCAGTGCATGTTCCTGCTCAGAAAGCAGGTGGATGTGACGAGAGAGTGAAAAGGTCAAGTCCCACAGACAAAGGAATCGGGAAGAAAATAATTCGCTCAGCAAGAATATTTTCAGTGCTGCGTGTCCCTGTTCAGAAAGCTGAATAATAATGTTGAATGAGTGAAAGGGTTAAAATCGTTCAAAAAACAGGAATCGCAGACAAAGTAATTGGCTCAGTAAAAGTATCTAGCCAAGGTCCCTCTGCTTTTGCGTCAGCAGAATAGAACGAGAGTTGCAGTGAATGAGTCTAACTGAGGATAGGATGAAGGAGTGAAAGAATACGTAAAAAAATAAAATAGTGGATGGGGACGGAAATTTGGAATAAATAACCGGTTCGACATAAAGCATCTTCATCCAATAGTCCCCAATTCTGCGTTCACAGTCGCAGCAGACAATGACTCCCATATAGCTTATGTGTAGGCTAAAGATGTATGCCTTCATCACTTTGGATCTTCTCCATCACATGGTATCAGTGACTTCAGCGCATGTGGAATTTAATCCGAGCACGGAGGTGTCATCTTGAGAGACTAAAACTGAAACGGATTGCAGCCGCCATTGTGAAAAGGGACATAAGTCTGGAGTACAGAATTTTGTTTACATGCTGCATCAATGACTGGTTAAAAAATATATTTAAAAAAAAAAGAAAGGGGGGGGGTGAACACGCTGTATCAATGACTGATCAAAAATAAGAGGTGGGGTGGGGGTGGGTGGAAAACGGTTTCAGTCCCAGATAGTGGGTTTATATAAAATTGTACAAATCTGAATGACTTTTTTTTCTCAAACTTTTTTTTAATTCTTTTTTGACAAAACACAAATATATACAATGTTTGCTGAACATTATTACAATATCATAGAAAAAAAATAAGATGTGTATATAATGGATTGAGCAAAAATCATGTACATGCGCCATATCTATTAGTCTGCTATGTTTTCTTAAACAATATAAGGTCGTTTAATTTATACAGTTTTAGATTTTAGTTGTTGTTGGTGGTGTTTGTTTGTTTGCTTGTTTGCTTGTCTGTTTGTTTGTTTGTTTGTTTGTTTGTTTGTTTGTTTGTTTGTTTATTTGTTTGTTTGTTTGTTTGTTTGCTTGCTTGCTTGTTTGCTTGTTTGCTTGTTTGTATTTTATTTGTATTCTCTCTCAGTAAAAGGTCAAAGATAAACGCATTAGCAAAGCAAGATTACCCGCATGAGTCCAAAGTTCAAAACATGCAAAACGCCTCAAATCTGAATGACTTACCTGTTCATCCAGGCCTTCTAATGTTGGTTTAATAGCTGTTTATCCACCAATGCGCATTTCCATTTCTAACCACAGATCACGTTGCATCGTGTTATCATCCATGTTACCTAAGTACACGTTCATGGTCATAGGTATGTGTGTGTGTGTGTGTGTGTGTGTGTGTGTGTGTGTGTTGTGTGTGTGTGTGTGTGTGTGTGTGTGTGTGTGTGTGTGTGTGTGTGTGTGTGTGTGTAATAGACAGACAATATTAGTACATCTCCATCTGTGCATATTTATTGATGTGTGTAATCTGATATATATGTGTGCGTGCGTGTGTATCTGTAAGTGTTTTTATGTCTGTGTCTGTGTGTATAGTGTGTGTATGTCTGTGAGTGTGT
>CM060305.1:70076234-70078734 GCA_030674185.1 Monoplex corrugatus
ACACACTCACACATACACACACGCACGCACGCACATATACTCACATTCACACACAGGCACACAGCACATACCCAATGCACAATACACAAACACTCACTCACACACACACACACACACACACACTCACACACACACAGGCACGCACACACACACACACACGCATAAACCCACACACGCACGCATACTCACATACACACACAGGCACACAGCACATACAAAATACACAATACACAAACATATACACACACACACACACATACACACACAACACACACACACACGCGCGCGAGCGCGCGCGCCTGCGCACGCACTAACTAACTAACTAACTACGAAGTGAGAGACAATGAACAACATATTTACACACACGCACACACACACACACACACACGCGCGCGCGCGCGCGCGCTCACACACACGCACATACATACACACACACACACACACACACACACACACACACACACACACACATAGATATATACAAACAAACAGACAGACAGACAGACAGAGATCAGCTCACTCAGAAGACAGACCACGTATCAGTTTATTGAAAAGACTGGAATCACACAGTCGAGTCTCATCCAATCCATGGACATGTCACTGAGGATGTTTCTCAAATGTCCTGACCAACATCACATGTGATCTGTATCTCTCGGGCCTGGTTGACGCCCGGATAAGCGTAGAGTAAGCGTAGAGTACAAGCCCTGTCACACAGTCTCAATCCTAGATAAAACTCCGCAGAATTATGGTCATCATCTCCACCGTCAGAACCATCATAATATTGTGAAAAAAAATTGTACTCAGACGTTCTGACCAACATCACAGGGTTCTGTGTCACTCGAGCCCGGCTGACGCCAGGGTATATCATGACAGTAAGCGTAGAGCACAAGCCCTGTCACACAATCTCTATCATAGAGAGAACTCCATATCATTATGATCATCCTCCGCACGGTATAATTCATCTTAGTTTTCGTGAAAAAATTGCACTCAAACGTCCTGACCAACGCTGCAGGTTGTCTGTATCTCTCGGGCCTGGTTGACGCCAGGATGACACTGAGCGTAGAGTTCAATTCCTGCCACACAATCTGAATTCTAGATGGAACTCTGTAGTATCATAATTATGATCATCATCCCCACTTCACGATTCATCATAGTATTGTGGAAAAATTGTCCCTGGTTGTGTGGCCATTAATGTGACGTGAGAAATACGATAGAAGAAAACCCTCCATGACCCAAGGAAAAAAACACAGGCCTACCTCACTTAGTGTGCATGTCCAGCGTATGTCCACTGTATTGGGTCACGACCGTTACACCTGAAAATCAAACACAAATCTAGTTTAGTCATGTGTTTATAAATGGACGTATTGCATTATACTGAGACATGTGTGTGTGCGCGAGTGTGTGTGTGTGTGTGTGTGTGTGTGTGTGTGTGTTTAATGTGTGTGTGTGTGTGTGTGTGTGTGTGTGTGTGTGTGTGTACTTGTGTGTGTACTTTTGTGTGTGTGTGTGTGTGTGTGTGTGTGTGTGTGTGTGTGTGTGTGTGTGGTATGTATGTGTGTGTGTGCATGTATGTGTGTGTACTTGTAATTGTGTGTGTACTTTTGTGTGTGTGTGTGTGTGTGTGTGTGTGTGTGTGTGTGTGTGTGTGTGTGTGTCTGCATGTGTCTGCATGTGTGCGTGTCCGCGCGTGCAAGTAGTGCGCGTGCACATGTGTGTGTTTAGTCGTTAATTCCCTGTTGTGTTTATGCATGACCCTAGGTATGTGTTTTGTATAATCCGTAAGGTTACTTCTGAAGTTAATAATACGCGATTTGCAAATGCGTGAATATTCATCATCATCATCAGGAGCCCTTCCGCATGGCGTTGGCAACCATGGACTTCCAATCATCTCTATCTCTCGTTGCCCCTAGCATTTCCCCCACCCTCCTCATCCTCAGCCACTCTGCAAGTCCGTCCAGCATTCTCTCCCTGGATCTACCTGGTGCTCTCTTTTCCTCCAGCTTTCCCGTTGTGACCAGGTGCTCCAAATCCCCCTTCCTCATAAAATGGCCTGTAAATGTTGCCTATCTTTTTCCTTATGAGTGATCTACTTGTGTCTGCCTCCATCAAGACTGTCTCGTTTGTTTTCTTTGATGTCCATGGAACTCTCAACATTCTTCTTAGAAACCACATCTCGGCTGCCTCAATCTTGCTCTGGCTTTGCTTGCTGACTGTCCACGCCTCACATCCGTACAACAGTATTGGTTCTATATAACATTCAAGGACTCTCTTCCTGGTGTTAACTGAAAGGCATTTGTTGGTAAGAATGCTTGTCATCTTCTTGAATGCTGTTTTGGCTTGGCCGATTCTGCGTGAATATTACATTCTACAAACAAATGACAAATACATTCAGCGTGGATATCACATTCTTAAAAGCTGTTGAAAATGGCACGTGTAATTTTACAGCAAAGGTCATATGGATATCACATTTTTTATCAGCCTTGCAGGAAGCGGATGGACA
>CM060305.1:70088734-70096234 GCA_030674185.1 Monoplex corrugatus
CACGCGCACGTGCATAGCGGAGATGCAAAATAGGTCACTTCCCCATCCATCTCCCAGCCCCTGTTGCATTCTTTACCATTCACAATGTTGACAGGGCGTGATACGAAATAACCTTGAACAGCAAAAACATAATACCCCACCCCACCCCACCCCCTCCCCTGAAAGATCTGTTCCTCATCCTCAACACCAATCCACCCCTCTCCATTCTCTGGAATAAAATGAAATTAATACGGAATGAAAGATGGGAATCTCGTCTGCTTGTTAGAAAGGGAAAATTGGATTCTATTTCTATAGTCATATCTTTCAGTAACTTGATCTGAAGTGGGGAGGAGGGTGGTTGAGGAAGGAAAGGGATGGGGGGGGGGAATGGGATGATGAGGTGATCTGGGTGTCATTTCAGTGTACTCAAGAAGACGTTTTAGCGAGTGATAACTTAAATGGAATGCTGTACTTCATGTGCAGTGGGTTTTTGAACAGTTGCAATTGCCCAAAGAAGTTGAAGAAAAGAGATAGAGACACAGATAGAGACACACACACAGAGCAAACAATAGAAAGACAGACAGACAGACAAATAGACAGACAGAAACAGTAACAAATGACAAAGCAAAACAAAGACCCAAGCTTATATCACATGGGTATTTCTCTCTCTCTCTCTCTCTCTCTCTCTCTCTCTCTCTCTCTTTCTTTCTCTCTCTTTTTCTCTCTTTCTTTCTTTCGTGCTTTGTTTTTAAATGCGTGTGTAAAGAAAATATGACCATGAGGTAAACTTTCACAGGGATGAAAATCCACTTCACACATAAAGTGCGTACGAGCACGCGCATAGCGTGATGTAAAATAGTTCAAACCCCCATCCACCTCCCAGCCCCTATTGCATACTGTATCATTCACAATGTTGACAGAGCGTGATAGTGAATAACCTTGAACAGCAAAATATGTAACCTGAAAGATCTGTTCCTCCCCCCTCCCCTCCCCCTCCCCTCCCCCACTCCTCTTCCACTATCTAGAATGAAATGAAATTAATACGGAATGAAAGATGGGAATCTCTTCTGCTTGCTAGAATGGAAAGATTGGATTCTATGTCTGTAGTCATACCTCCCAGTTATTCGATCTGAAGGGGGGGGAGAGGTGGTTGAAGAGGAAGGGATCATTGAGAAGTGGGAATGATGAGGTGATCTAGGTGTCATTTCAGTATACTCGAGAAGACCTTTAAGTGAGTGCATAACATAAGTGGAACGCTGAACTTCACATGTGGTGGATTCTTTTTACAACTGTTACAAATGCACAACAAGGTTGAGGAGAGAGACAGAGACAGACAGACAGACAGTCAGATAGACAGACAGAGAGCAAACAACAGACAGACAAATAGACAGCCAGAAACAGTTAACAAATGACAAAGCAAAACAAAGACCCAAGCTTATATCGGATGCTTTTCTTTCTTTCTTTCTTTCTTTCTTTCTTTCTTTCTGTTTTTTTTGTGTTTTTTTTCATGCTTTGTTTTAAATGCCTGTGTAAAGAAAATTTGACTGCGAGGTAAACTTTCACAGGGATGAAAATCCACTTCACACATAAAGTGTTCACGCGCACGTGCATAGCGTGATTTAAAATAGTTCACACGCCCATCCACCTCCCAGCCCCTATTGCATGCTGTGCCATTCACACTGTTGACAAGACATGATACTGAATAACCTTGAACAGCAAAACACCAAACCCCCTGAAAGATTTGTTCCTCGTCATCCCACCCACCCCCCACCCCCACCCCACCCCGTTACTCGTCCTGTATCTAGAATGAAGTGAATATAATCTGGAATGAAAGATGGAAATCTCTCTCGTTTGCTAGAAAAGGAAAATTGGATTCTATTTCTGTAGTCACACCATCCAGTAATTTGATCTTAAGTCGGGTGGGAGGGGTGGTTGAGGAAGAAATGGGGAGGTGATCAGGTGGATAAGGCAATGGGGAGGTGATCAGGGTGTGATTTTCAATATATTCAAGGAGATTTTTTAGCAAGTACATATGGCTTAAGTGGAATGCTGTGTGGCACATGCAGTGGATTCTTTTTAAACAGTTGCAAATATTCGAAGAGATTAAAAAAAAATATATATATAAAGAGATGGAGAGAGTGAGAGAGAGAGAGATAGACAGACAGAGAGATACACCAACACAAAGACAGACAAATAAACAGACAGAAACAGAGTAACAAATGACAAAGCAAAACAAAAACCTAAGCTAATATCAATTGTTTTGCTTTCTTTCTTTCTTTCTTTCTGTTTCTCTTTCTTTCTTTCTGTTTCTCTTTTCTTTTTTTTTCTCTTTCTTTCTTTCTTTCTTTCTTTCTTTCTGTTTCTCTTTCTTTCTTTTTGTTTCTCTTTCTTTCTTTCTTTCTTTCTTTTCAAATGCGTGTAAAAACAAAACTTGACCACGAGGTAAACTTGCACAGGGATGAAAATCCACATCACATCCAAAGTGTCCACATGCACGTGCATACAGTGATGCAAAATAGGTCACTCCCTCATCCACCTCCCAGCCCCTATGATGTGCTGTACCATTCACAATGTTGATAGAGCGTGATACTGAATAGCCTTGAACAGCAAAACATGAAACCACGAAAAACCTTTCCCTTTCTAGCAAGCATAAGAGATTCCCATCTTTCATTCCAGATTAATTTCATTTCATTCTAGATAATGGATGAGAGGCAGGTGGGGGTTGTTGGTGGGGGGGGGGGGGGGCGGGACAAGGAACAGATTTTTCGTGGTTTCGTGGTTTGCTGTTCAAGGTTACTCAGTATCACGCTCTGTCAATATTGTGAATGGTATAGCATGTAACAGGGGCTGAGAGGTGGATGAGTGTGTGACCTATTTTGCATTACGCTGTACACTCGAGCGTGCACACTTTGGGTGTGTTGTGGATTTTCATCCTTGTGCAAATTTACTTCACGGTCAAGTTTTGTTTTCACACGCGTTTAAAAAGAAAAAAAAAAGAAAGAAAGGAAGAAAGAAAAGAAGGAAAGAAAGAAAGAAAAGAGGAAAGAAAGAAAGAAAATTAGAAAAACAATGAAACAATTTTAGATTAGCCTAGGTCTTTGTTTTTCTTTGTCATTTGTAACTCTGTTTCTATTTGTTTGCCTCTCTGTCCATTGCTCTTCTCTTTCCTTTCTCTGTCTCTCTCTGTGTCTGTCTGTCTCCCTGTCTCTGTCTGTCTGTCCATCTGTCTCTCTTTCTGGCATTTGCAATTGTCAACAACAACAACAACAACAACAACAAAGCACAACAAAACCAAGAAATTACTGCATGTGTGGTGCAGCGTTGTATTAAGTCATGCACTTGCTAAAAGGTCTTTTTGAGTACACTGAAATGACAACCAGATCACCCCCTCATTCCCATTTCTCCCTGATCCCTTCCTCTTCAAACCCCCCCCCCCCCCCCACCACACACACACACACATGGCACTTGTGACGTTATTGCATATGGAATTCGTTCCGAGCGCGGAGACGTCATCTTGTGAAACTGAAACTGAAACTGAAAGATAACTCTATATGCATTCAACCCAAATTTCCCAGCAGCTATCTATTTAAGTGTTGGCATGTTCTTGAAATTGGAGGTGAATACAACACAGAGACGTTGACACCACCAGAATGATCAGAGCATTAAGATGGGCAGTGAATACACCAACTTTACATGTTGCGGGTTGGGACTGAACTTGAGGCATGCGGTCTCAGGTCTGCAGCTCTGTCACAAGAGCCAACCTCCTGGCCGAAACACACGGCCTGCCTGAGGGTCAAACCCATGGCCCTTCCTTTACTAGTTTCAGTGTAGTGTTCAAACTCACTAAGCTATTGGACCACTATTGCTTTCATATTTTTCCAAGCTCCATTGATACCTAATACTGCTATCCTTGAGTAATAGAGTTTTCTGAATGTGAAGTTTTGAAGTCAATGCCCCTCCAACCCACACTAGCAAACAGTACAAGTAATTCGGTACGAACAGGGAAAAAATACACAAGCCACCAGTACTCTTGCAATTCCCCTCCAGCTCCACGTCCCTCCACCCCACCCCCCCCCCCCACCCCCACCCCTGAAAAAAAATTCATGACAGTCTGAGACACTATCAAGTCCACACCATAGCAAACCCACAATGCACAGCAGAACATCCACATTCTCCAAACTAATCCTTCACACACACATGGAAAAATGGGGATCAAGCAGGAAATGAAAACTTGCCAGTAAACTTCTTCTTCAATATCTCTGTCCCCAGACACAGGGAGACCTCGGGAATCAGAGCGATTGTCACACAAAACAGTGAGTGATATTGGAAAGTTTGAGTACATGCTACAACTTAGCGGTTCTTTGCCGGGTAAGACTGTGGGGCAGCATCTCACAGTTGTTAGGTGATCTTATTCTACGTTTTGTCATTGGTAACTTGGATCAGAACAGGCACTATTGGAGTCCACTGAAGTGGCCTGGCAGCAGGTACTGCAGACTCTTCTCTGACGAGTGACCCGATAGCGACTTCTCATCACTAGCTTTCATGAGCTTCTTCCTGGCAAATGGTCATCAACCGAATGAACTTGAAGCTGCTGGTGTGTTAAAGAGCCGGAATAAACGGTGCAGCCTAATAGGGATCTGAACTGCACAGTCTCTGAGATCATCATCCAAAACAGCAACCACGTCCCAAACGAAGGGCCCTAACTTCCCAATAAACATCGCCTGGCTGACGGTTTTGGTTTTGTTGTGAGGATCTGGAAGCCTGGTGAAACTTGATCTCCAGAGATCTGATGGCAAATACACAGGTTGGTGAGACACCGAAATAGAGCAGACACACGCGACAGCACCGACAAAAACAACAATAATGATAGCAGGAAAATTTGACAGACATCCGGATGTTGAAAATACGAGAGAGAGGGCAAAATGGAGAATTCAGACCGTCAGCAAAAAGAAGAAAGGATTAGAGAGGGTTGGGGTTGGGGTGGGGGTGGAAGGGATGGTTGTGACGGGGGACAGGGAGGACAGGACCATAACAAGCGCGTGGGAATCTTCACTGACAGTCTGGGTTCTTAACTTTTCTGGAAAATAGAACATCCGAGAGGAAGCCGTCGCAGTTCTGTCTGTTTGTCTGTCGTCTGTTCCAAGCTCCTATCCCACTGTACAGCATGAAGGACTAGCTGTAAGACATGTCCAGTGAGACCTAATGCTGTTATCCTCGAGTAATACAGCTTTCTGAACGTGAAATTTGAAAGTTAGTATCCTTCCAATCCATAGTAGAAAGAACAGTGCAAGTGTGTGTCATGGACAGGGAAAAATACTGCACAAGTCATCAGCACTGTGCAATTCTTCTCCAGCTCCACTTCCTTCCACCACCACCACCACCCAAAAAAAATTCATGTCAATCTGAGACACTATGAAGTCCACACCATATCAAACCCACAGTGCACAGCAGAACATCCCTCATTCTCCAAACTAATCCTTCGCACACACGTGGAGAAATGGGAATCAAGCAGGAAATGAGAACTTACCAGTAAACTTCTTCTCCAACATCTCTGTCCCCAGACACAGGGAGACCACGGGAATCAGAGCGATTGTCACACAAAGCAATGAGTGATATTGGAAAGTTTGAGTACATGCTACAACTTAGTGGTTCTTTGATGGTTAAGACTGTAGGGCAGCATCTCACAGTTGTTAGGTAATCTGATTCTACGTTTTGTCATTGGTAACTTGGATCAGAACAGGCACTATTGGAGTCCACTGAAGTGGCCTGGCAGCAGGTACTGCAGACTCTTCTCTGACGAGTGACCCGATAGCGACTTCTCATCACTAGCTTTCATGAGCTTCTTCCTGGCAAATGGTCATCAACCGAATGAACTTGAAGCTGCTGGTGTGTTAAAGAGCCGGAATAAACGGTGCAGCCTAATAGGGATCTGAACTGCACAGTCTCTGAGATCATCATCCAAAACAGCAACCACGTCCCTAATAAGGGCCCTAACTTCCCGATAAACATCGCCTGGCTGTCACTTTTGGTTTTGTTGTGAGGATCTGGAAGCCTGGTGAAACTTGATCTCCAGAGATCTGATGGCAAATACACGGGTTGGTGAGACACCGAAATAGAGCAGACACACGCGACAGCACCGACAAAAACAACAATAATGATAGCAGGAAAATTTGACAGACATCCGGATGTTGAAAATACGAGAGAAAGGGCAAAATGGAGAATTCAGACTGTCAGCAACAACAAAAGAAGAAGGGATGAGAGAGGGTGGGGGTTGGGGTTAGGGTGGGGGGTGGAAGGGATGGTTGTGACGGGGGACAGGGAGGACAGGACCATAACAAGCACGTGGGAAGTCTTCACTGACAGTCTGGGTTCTTAACTGTTCTGGAAAATAGAACAGCCAAGAGGAACCTGTCGCAGTTCTGTCTGTCTGTCTGTCTGTCTGTACGTATGTATGTATATATGTATGTATCTATAACTTTAGCCACACACACCACACACACACACACATATATATATATGTGTGTGTGTGTGTGTGTGTGTGTGTGTGTGTGTGTGTGTGTGTGTGTGTGTGTGTGTGTGTGTGTGTGTGTGTGTGTGTGTGTGTGTGTGTGGCTAAAGATATAGATAGATAGATAGATAGATAGATAGATAGTAGATACATATATACATACATACATACATAATACATATATACACACATACATACATACATACATAGACACATAGATACATAGATAGATATATAGACACATAGATAGACACATAGACAGATACATAGATAGATACATAGACACATTGATAGATACATAGATAGATATATAGACACATAGATAGACACACAGATAGATACATAGATAGATACATAGATTCATGCTGATGTTGGTGGTATTTGTATCAAAAGAAAACTTTGGCTTTTCTTCTCCTCATTTACACTGATTTAAACTCACATCAAAACGTCATGTTTTTTTTATAGATATGACATAAACTGCATGTCTTCAGCTTTGGGGAAGAAAATCCAGACCGAGTTGGAAAAATCGATATTACATATTTGCACATATTCGCAGTTTCTGATCTGTGCACTTTCTGCACTTTGCAATGAAGCTGTCAAATTCTTTAAGTTTTGATGACAGTGTTTAGCAGTTTTTTCCTTTTCTGTGCATGTAGTGTACTGAGAGATCCTGAGGTTTAAACAAGCAAATATGATATGCACTGTATGTCTGAGTCAAAGTGACTGCCAGCGTTCAAGCAAATATAAATAAAAGAAACACACGAAATTGTATAATGAAAACGTATATGTCATGAACAAAACAAGACAAGGGTAAATTTTCGGTCTGTTGACTTTTGTTACCGTTACACAAACGAAAACAAAGAAAAAAAGTCATTGGATTTAGGACAAAGACAAGAAACCAGCTACCTTTCCTGACTTTGTTTCTTTGTGATCTTTTAAGCATATTTGATGGAGACCAGTTGGCCGAAAATGTGTGCCTGTCTTCTTTTGTAAATTTAAAGCACGTTCTCATC
>CM060305.1:70101234-70103734 GCA_030674185.1 Monoplex corrugatus
GCGGGTGGTCGCACTTGTTTTCGATTTTTTTACTACTCAAAGACTGGATTTTATTTTCGTGGTGTTTTTTGTTTGATTGTTTGTTTGTTTGTTTGTTTGTTTGTTTGTTTGTTTGTTTGTTTGTCCTGTTTACTTGAACTCGGGTGGTCGCACTTGTTTTCGATTTCTTACTACTCTAAGACTGGATGTTATTTTCGTGGTGATTTTTTGTTTGCTTTTGTTTTGTTTGTTTTTGTTTCGTTTGTTTGTTTGTTTGTTTGTTTGTCTGCTTGTTTGTTTGTTTGTTTGTCTGTTTGTTTGTTTGTTTGTTTGTTTGTTTGTTTGTTTGTTTGTTCTGGTTCCTGTTTGTTTAACGCAGGCGGTCGCTTTTGTTTTGGATTTGTTACTACTCTAAGAGTGCAGTTTTTTTCACGTGGTTTTTGTTTTTTTCTGGTTCCTGTTTGCTTGAATGCGGGTGGTCGCACTTGTTTTCAATTTCTTACCACTCTAAGACTGCACTTTAGTTTCGTGTTTCTCTAGTTCCTGTTTGTTTGAACGCGGGCAGTCGCACCTGTTTTGAATTTCTTATTGTGTGCATGTTTTGTGTAGAGTATCCAAGGTCTTGCTGTAAACACAGATCCAAATGGGATCTAGTGCTACTACAATCCTTTATGCACCTGTCACACGGGCGAAGACTTTTCCAAGACTTCCATAAATAGAACGGCCCCAAGTCTTAGAAAAGTTTTGTTTTTTTTTTAGTCTCGGCTCCGCTGTCACACGGGCCACGACGTTTCCAAGACTTAGAGGCACCGCCCCTTTCTTATAATCTCGCGCTGCCTGCTGGCTGTGGCGAGACGCTGGCTGGCTGTGACGCTGTATTTGGTTTTGCCAAGACCAAGTCTGAAGTCTGGAAAACTTGTGCAGGTCTTCTTCGAGTCTTGGCTCAAGTTTTGTGCTATTTCGGCGTTTCGAAACTTGGGCATATTTTGGATACATTTTTGGCCTGTTGGGGTTCCTGGGGGGTCCCTCCTTGTTTTTTTGGGTTGGGAAACTAGTGTTTGCCAATCTCGAAGATTCATGTATGACTTGTCAGGATCTCGCATGACTTTAACTTCATGTTTTGGGAATTTATTTTTTACTTTGTTGAAAAGGTATAAAAGGCCCAGTTTGAGATAGTAGCTCTGTCACTTGTTGGAGGGACATCATCATGGCTGGACCTGCTCCTCTTCTTTTGGCTATGCACCGGCACCATGTTCATCATGAACAAGCCCACCATCATCAAGGTCAAGATGAAGATCAAGACAGGCGTGGCAGGCGCAGGAGGGCCGTCTGGGTCAGGGAGATCCTGACTGAGCAGCAAAGGAGGAATCTGGGACATTACTACACCCTGCTCCACATCGACCTTCAGGATGATGCAAGCATACAGATGTTCCGGAACTATACCAGGTTCACCACGCAGACCTTCATTGAAATTTGCAATCGGATTGAGCCCATCATCTCCAAGCAGGACACCAACATGCGACGGTCTTTGGAGCCTGGCTTCAAACTGGCTGTCACGTTGAGGTACCTGGCCACTGGGGACAGCTACATGTCCTTGAAGTATGCATTCAGGTGTGGCCACAACACCATCTCCCTCTTCATCCCTGAGGTCTGCCGGGCCATCATCCAAGTGTACCAGCAGGAAGCCTTTCCTGGAGTGTGGACTGAGGAGGGTTGGAGGGCTGTAGCACATGGTTTCCAGGAGAGATGGAACATGCCTCACTGCATGGGGGCTCTGGATGGGAAGCACAGTCCCCTGAAGAAACCCAAGAACAGTGGGAGTGTCTACTACAACTACAAGGGATTCTTCTCGATCCCCCTGCTGGCACTGGTAGATGCAGGCTACAAGTTCCTGTGGGCGGAGCTGGGTGGCTTTGGGAGCATGTCGGATGCTCAGATCTTCTTGGAGACTGACCTCAGAGATGCCTTGGAGACCAACGACGCCAACAGGCCACCAGCATGCCCCCTCACTCAAGATCCTGAGGACACTGTCAACGTTCCATACTTCATTGTCAGTGACGATGCCTTCGCCCTCAGGGACTTCTGCCTCAAGCCTTACTCCAGGAAGACTATGGACAGACGACAACTGGTCTTCAACTACAGGCTGTCAAGGGCTAGGAGGGTGGTGGAGAATGCCTTTGGCATCTTGGCTCATCGCTTCAGGATCTTCCTCAAGACTGTGGAGCTGCAACCCAGAAACTACATCCCCGTCATCAAGGCTGCCCTCGTCCTCCACAACATCGCCCTGGACAGACAGCCCATCCCCGCCCATGTTGTAGACAGAGAGGATGAAAGAGGGAACATCACCCCTGGAGCCTGGAGAGACGTTCTCGTCTGGGATGAACAACCACAGCCCCCACCTGCACGTGCTGACACTGCTGGGAAGAGGACCCGTGAGATCATGGCAGACTTCTTTGGCAGCCCTCACGGCATGGTCCCATGGCAATGGGAGAGGGCCCATGTCAACCCACCCGAACAACTG
>CM060305.1:70111234-70118734 GCA_030674185.1 Monoplex corrugatus
TGTCTCTCTCTCTCTCTCTCCCTCTCTCTCTCTCTTCCTCCTCTCCCTCCCACTGTTCTCTCTCTCTCTCTCTCTCTTTTCTCCTCTCTCTGTTTCCTCCCCTCTCTCTTTCTCTCTCCCTTTCTGTCTCATATACACACCCACAAACACACACACACACCACCACACACACACACACACACACACACTTACATACACACAATACAACGTAAAGAAGAGAGACAGACAGACAGACAAAGGCAGACAGACACAGACAGACAGACACAGACAGAGAATAACACTTCCAACAGTAGACCAACAGACGCTATCACTGACGGCCAAATCGTTCAGGGACAAACTGAAAGCGACGCTGTCAAAAAAACAAACATGACAAGCAATCTGCAATCTGTAGTTTATTGATGCGGCAGAACGACAGACTGAGGGACAGACAGAATAGACAAACGTGGGGGAAGAGAATGATGATGGCGAGGGACGGCAGACAGAGAAGTTGGGGGGAGGCAGGGGGGGGGGGGGTTACAGGCAGAGAGGGAAGGGAGGAATAGTCGAGAGAGAGAGAGGAGAGAGAGAGAGAGACAGAGACAGAGACAGGACAGAGAGACAGAGACAGAGTCAGAGACAGACAGACAGACAGAGGGAGAGGGAGGAAGGAGAAAGAGAGAGGGACAGAGAGAGGAGGGGGCGAGAGAGAAGAGAAAGGGAGAGAGAGAAGAGAGAGAGAAAGGAAGAGAAGAGAGAGAAAAAAGAGGACAAAAGAGAAAAGAGAGAAAGAGAGAGAGAGAAATGAAAGAGAAAAGAGACAGAGAAGAAAGAGAAGAGAGAAAGAGAAGAGGGAGAAAGAGAGAGAAATAGTGAGAGAGAAACAGAGAGACAGAGACAGACAGAGACCGAGACAGACAGACAGAGACAGACACACTGACACACAGACAGACAGACAGACAGACAGAGACAGAAGAAATGAAATGAAACTTTATTTTCCAACACTTCCAAAATTCACACACGCGCGCGCGCGCACACACACATACACAAGCACACACACGCCCGAGCGCCCGCGCACACACACACACACACACACACACACACACACACACACACACACACACAAACACACACAAACACACACACACACACACTCACACACACTCACTCACACACACACACACACACACACACACACACCACACACACACACACACACACACACACACACACACACACACACACACACACACACACACACACACACACACACACACACACACTGGCTCTATTCGGGAGATATGAAGTAATCTTCCCTTGAAGAGAAAAAAAGGGGGGAGGGGAGGGGAGGGGCAGGAAGAGATGAAAAAAAAGTGCAACACGGCACCCAACTGCTTCTTACTTAAAGGGAAACAACCTCTTCAGCCGGGTACATTACTAGTCTCCACATCGATAGTCTCTCTTGTTCAAGACGACAATATAAGAAGTGTGTGCGTGCGTTCGTGCGTGCGTGTTTGTGTAGGTCTGTGTATGTGTATGTGTGTGTATGTTATGTGGTGTGTGTGTGTGTGTGTGTGTGTGTGTGTGTGTATGTTATGTGGTGTGTGTGTATGTGTATGTGTGTGTGTGTGTGCGTGCGTGCGTGCCCGCGCTCGAGCGTTTGTGTGCCCGCGCGAGCTCGTTTGTGTGCGTGTGTGTATTGGAGTCTTTCTGAACAAAATGATACAGAAAGGTCTTTCATGAGACTTAAGAATAGAAACATTCACACACACACACGCGCACACACACACACACACACACACACACACACACACACACACACACACATACATACATACACACATACATACACACACACACACACACACACACACACACACACACACACACACACACACACCACACACACACACACCACACACAAATCAACAAACTTCCTGTCTCAGACTATCAACAGATAGCGAGTCTCTGGTAACAAAGCATATTATAAACAAACAAAATCGTACGTAGTGAAGGACGGAAAGATAACCCTACATCGACATATCCCTCCTCCTTCATTATCCTCTATTTTTAGTATATTGTTTTGCCATAGATAACTATTTTGTTGTTTTTGCTTCATTTTGTTCTGTTGTTGTTGCTGCTGTTGTTGTTGTTGTTGTTGTTGTTGTTGTTGTTGTTGTCGTTGTTGTTTGCTGTTAATTGTTGTCGATGTTGATCTTGACAGAGAGACAGACAGACAGACAGACAGAGACAGAGAGACAGAGACAGTGAAACAGAGACAGAGACAGTGAAACAGAGACAGAGAGAAAGAGATAGAGAGAGATAGACAGACAGACAGACAGAGACACAGTGAGAGAGACAGAAGGACAGAGAGAAATTGAGAGAGAAAGAAAGAGAGAGAGAGACAGAGTGAGAGAGAGAGAAAATAGAGAGACAGAGAGAATGAGAGAAGGAAAGAAAGGTGGAAAAAGAAGAGAAAAAAAGAAAGAAAGAGGGAGAAAATGAGGGGTGGCGGAAAGAGAGTGAGACAGAGAGCCCAATAATACAGTGCAGACAGGCTCACTGTCAGTCTGAGCTGACTGAAACCCTGTTCATGAACACAGTTTACGTCTGTCTACTCCTCTTCTGTCTTCTGAGACAAATCGCTGTTCACATCTGCTTCGTTCTACTTCGCTTTGCACATACACACACAGACACGCCCCCGCGCGCGCGCACACACCACACACACACACACACACATATATACACACACACATGTATATATATATATATATATATATATACAAAACCACTCACACAACACACATAACACACACACACACACACACACACACGCATATACACATAAAAATACACACACACACACACACAAACATACACACACACATACATACACACACACACACATACATACACACACACACACAAATACTGTCACGCAGACACGCACACATATACACACACTCTTTCTCTCACACATGCTTACATATATGCACACACACACACACACACTATATATACACACTTACACACACAAATACACGCTCTCGTGCGCACGCACCCAACCCACATACACACACAAGCATACATATGCGCACACACCACACACACACGTACACACACACACACACACACACACACAAACACACACACACACACTACACCACACACACACAAACACACACACACATTCAAATAGACTTGTTCAAACACACACAACAAACTTTATTGTTATAGTTATTGCTATTATTATTGTTATTGTTATTGTTATTGTCGTTTAAAGCCAAACCGACTGCGCAGAGCCATACCAGGGCTATAACCATTTCAAAAAGTACACTATACTCCACAGGAGAAAAAAAATGGAAACGAAAATTAAGAACACATGTCAATGCATTCCCGAACATAATCCAAGGATATGCCCCTGGGCGTTGACCACTCCGTCCAATTTATTCCCAGGAGATTAAGAAAATCTTCATACAAATGCAAAAATAACTAAAAACAATAGAACATAAACAAAACTGGTCTGAATTGCCTAAATTGCTCATGCACACCACATTTACTTACAACCAAAAATACACTTAATACATGTACCCAAGTATCAATCCTAAGAAACAGTATATTAAGCTTTATGGAAAACATACAGGTAAATGAGCCAGCAAGGCAGAAAATGACAGGGAGAGATGACAGAAAAAGAGTCCATTTTTTGCACACATTTTCCAGAAGGTGGGGATGCTATTTGTACTGAAAGAGCTCCCAGTGTCATACATTTCACTTAGGAGGACTGTTATTTTTTTTCAATACCAAATTCATCTAGAGCCTCGATCATTTTTGTTGTAATTATGTCTGGTCCTTAGGGGCTTTTCCCAGTGTCGTCTTTTTTTAACACTACACTTACTTCATCTTTCATTATATGTGGTCCTTCAACGTTCTTTCTTATGATGTGTCCTTCCTTTCTTTCATGATCAAAAATGTCTTCATTGTACTATCCCCGTCTATTTAATATCTTGTCTTTTACCATGATAATCGTACTGTCTTTAGATTTTAAGTGATCAGTTGATGTGCACGTCTTTTTCTTGTAGGTCATTTCTTCAATGTTTCTGTACATAAACTTAGGATCTGTTTTGTGTCGGTCTTCTATTTTTTTGCACTTTCGTGTCCAGCCAAGCTTTCTTAACTTCGTTGCACTTATTCCTGATTTCCTTATGTATCATTTTGTATTCATTCTCTTTTTCTTTTGCCCTCCTCGGTTCTTCCTTCAGGCCTAAAATTTCTTTTGTTATCCTGTTCTTCCTTTCTTTTCTTTGAACTCAAGGGATTTCTTCACAAGCTCTTTTTTATCGAGTTTCTCGACTTTGGTCATTGTTCCTCGCTGTCACTGTCACCAACGTCTTCCAGAGCACGGAATTGGTTTGGAACATATAAGTTATGTTCATTTTTTTACGAGTCGACTCACCTGTCATTAAGAGTCCAAGATCTAGTTGATGTTACTTAGCTTCAGTCAAAATCTTCCCATTACAGGATTGTGGTGACTGTTGTAGTCTGTGCCTGGTAATGTTTTTGCAATCAGTAAAGAATTTCTAAATCTTTTATATGCCAAGATATAACCAATGTGATTTCTTGTGCTGTGTCCTGGATTCATCCATAACTATTTTCTTCTGTTAGGTTGCTCAAATTAAGTGTTCCTATTATCAATTCATTTACTTGTGCCCACTCAACAAGTTTCTATCCCCTTTACAGGGTCTTTGGCATACATATTCGACAATTTTCTGCATGCGTACACACACGAAGGTAATTAAGGCACTAAAAAGATCTGCGTGCGTCCTATCTGTGAGATAGAAAAAAATCTCTACCCAATTGCTCAACAGACAAAAAGTGTCTCATCATAATCATCATCATGTGCCCTGCCAAATGGCATTGGCGATCATGGCCCTCCATATCCATCTATCCATTGTCATCGCAAGCACATCTTCCACCCTCTCTGTCCTCAGCCACCCTGCAAATCCGTCCAATATTTTCTCCGTTTTGTACGAAGGGGGATTACTCCTCGGCAAACCTGGAGTAACCTTCCTTCTGATGCATTTCAGAAGAGAGACCAAAACTACACCATTGCCTTGTTTCGAATTCAGTGAGCGGCTGATCTTGCAGATTCATTCGAAAGGTAATCGCTTACGGGGAGAGATATTCCTTATCCCAATGGGCCCTCTTACACCATCACCATAACACAGTGTATGCACGTGGATATAAAAACATCGATGTAAACGACACACAACAATACAATAATGTTCTGTGTCACACTAACCTTGTAGGGATAACATTTACGCTATTGTCCTCCCAAACTCGCTCACTGTTTTAAATCGATGGGGCAGATGAAATCATTCGCACAGCGGTATGGTATCGAATATCTCTCCTATAAACGATTTTCTTCCCAGCTGGTTGAAACAGCCCCGCCGCACATTGCGCTCAAAACTCTGCACACAAAGACCCGTGCAAAATATCTACACGAAACTGGTCGACACAATCACACCTGTCGGCAAGTGTTCTCACTAACACGTGCGTGTTCTGTGTGTGCACGATCGTCACGTTCTATGCCACCTCCCCCATCCCCATCCCCACCCCCATCCCCCTGCCCCACTGTCATCCTCCACCCCCACCCCCAAAAAGAAAAAGAAACAAAAGGGGGGGGGGGGAGAGCGGTGTGTGGTTTAGAAATCAGATTGCACTTTACTTGACATTGACTTTTTGGCTCCCTTACCCAGTCCACCAGCATCCTGCATTGCCAACCACGCTAGCAAAGCAAAACTTAACCCCTTGACTCCTCATCCTGTCCACCAGCTTCCTTGAATTAACCCTTTGACCCCCTCAGCCTATCCACCAGCGTTCCTGCAGGGAAGTTGGTGGACAGGATGTGGGAGTCAAATGGTTAAGTTTTTGTGCGGTTGGTGTATAGTGTGCTAGAGTCAAAAGGGTTAATTAAGCAAGCAGTTGTCTGTCGCCTGTTGAAAGTTGCCATCCAGAGAAATCGTGAAGGATGAAGATTGAAAACATAGCTTCATTCTCATTTCAGAACATACCTTAGGTTGGGAATCGTGTCATTTACATGTAACCGAGATTATTCCAGTGATACACTGACACAACCATCATCATCACCATCATCATCATCATCATCAGGTGCCTTGCCGCATGGCGTTGGCGATCATGGACTTCCATCTGTCTCTATCTCTTGTTGCCTCAAGCATCTCTTCCACCCTCCTTGTCTTCAGCCACTCTGCAAGTTCGTCTAGTATCTTCTCCCTGGGTCTACCTGGCGCTCTCTTTCCCTCCAGCTTTCCCGTTGTAACCAGATACGCCAATTCCCCTTTTCTCATAAAATGGCCTATATATGTTGCCTGTCTTTTCCTAATCTTCCTTATGAATGATCTACTTGTGTCTGCCTCCAGCAAGACTGTTTCGTTTGTTTTCTTTGCTGTCCATGGAACTCTCAACATTCTTCTTAGAAACCACATCTCGGCTGCCTCAATCCTGTTCTGGCTTACTGATACAATACCAGTATAAAATATAGACTAGGTAAAACATAGGCTAGGTAGAGCCTTAAAACCTGGCCAGCTCATGGGTTTATGAGCAGACTTTAAGGCTTGTGCCAAGATCACCATAGCCCACACATGGCACCTGTGATGTTAGTGCATATGGAATTCGTTCCCAGCGCGGACATGTCGTTTTGAGAAACTGAAACTGAAACTGAAAAACTGAAAACTGGCGTAGAATTATCTAACAGACTTGAAAACGCTAAGCTGGTTTATGCAACGAACAGACTGCTGACCGACTGGGCAGGCCGTCGGTTTCAAAAAAAAAAAAAAAAAAGAAAAAAGGCTGTCTGCCATATGTGTGCAATCAACGTATCAGTATCGCCGTATTGGCGCCAACATTGCTTGAGGGCTGACACAGCGAGAGTGCGAACAATAAACAGGAGGTAGACATGTCAACATAATCAACACAAATAAATAAATGAATGCATAAATAAATACGAAATAAAGTAAATAAATAAATGAATATATGAATTAAATTAATTAACTAACTAACTAGATAAATGAATAAATAAATAATAAGTAAATAAATAAATGAAACAGACGCCTACTTTTTCCCCCAATGATCACGTCGTCACATTCTTTGAGTTCTCCAACTGAATGTTGTCGCCTCCATATCTTTCTCTCCCTCACCCCCCACCCCCACCCCTCGCCCACACACACACACACACACACTTTTTCTTTCTTTTTTTTTTTTTCTTTCTTTTTTTTAATGTGTGGTTGACACTTTCGGTTTCAGTAACAACTGGGAACAATTCGTAAAACTCGTTTTTATTATTTGATGTTCTGTTCCGTTCTGTTTTCTTTCTTTTCTTTTCTTCTCTCTCTCTCTCTCTCTCTCTCTCTCTCTCTCTCTCTCTCTCTCTCTCTCTCTCTCTCTCTCTCTCTCTCTCTCTCTTTTCATTTCTTTCTGATTTTTTTTTTTTTTTTTTTGGGAGGGGGG
>CM060305.1:70143734-70148734 GCA_030674185.1 Monoplex corrugatus
TCTTCCTTTCTTCTTTCTTTCTTTCTTTCTTTGTTCTCCCTCTCTGTAAACTTACTTGTGGTACTTCGCCACTGGATTCAAATATCTAGCTTGGATCCTTTCTTCTGAATTCTCTTTATTCTTACTTTGTGAAGAATTCGAATAATTGGCTGGTTCCTTGTAAAGAAATCAAATTTCTGTTCAGTTCTTATCGCTTACAGCCCAGCCGACTACTAGAGCCACATCAGGGCTAACACCACGTCAAAATCTGTCTGTACGGCTGAACTCTTTGCAATATTTATGGCTTTAAACTTTATGATAAGTCTGCCTAGGACAATTTTTCAGATTTTTTTTGCGTTGATTCAAAATCAGTACTTCAGGCTCTTGAATCATCAAAATTACACACAAGGTCAGAAATGATTCTGGAAATTAGTCACTTGATTCATAGTTTATCCTTAAGAGGCACTGATATCACTTTCTGCTGGATACCTTCTCATAGTTCTTTTCGTTATAATGATAAGGTGATAAGGATGACAGGGCTGCCAAACAGGGGGCAAAAAGCTCACCAGATTCAAATAACATACAGCTTTCTCTCTCGTTGCACGAGTATTATACCTTAGTGGACACTTACGTCTGGAACCAGTTCCAAGAAAAACAGAAAAAGAATTATAAATGTCACATGAACTTTGAAGTTAGCAATATCCCTACGCAGTTTCCTGCCAGCAGAAGTATCCAATCCCTTATGTATAGATGAAAACTTGATGCATTCAAAACAAAATACAACAGGAATATAGTGTATCTGTGTGGAAAAAAGATAACACATAGTTATATTCTTTCTTGCGTCAGGGTAAAACGACATGTTCCTATACTATCTACGAAGACAGTTTCTGACATATTTGCCTCCTCATCACTAATATATGAATTTTTTGTTTGCTTGTTGAAAAGTCCTATAGCGAATTATCTTTTAAAGTGTTATTTCACTTGTTCACTTTATGGTTAGTTAATTTCTAAGTTTCATTTCTATTCATTTAGTATATACATTTATAAATTTTGTTTTGTTAGTTTGTTTGTTTGTTTAAATCGTTAATTATGGTAACGTTATTTGTTAGATTTACCTTTCCCTCCTCGAAACAGTTGTTTTCTGGATCATCTTTTCTCAAGATCAGAATTGACTCTTTTCAAATATCCTCTTCATTCTTCCTCTATCCCCCCACCCATTTTTGTTTGTGTGTTTGTTTGTTTGTTTGTTTTTTGTTTTTTGTTTGTTTTTGTTTTTTGTTTGTTTGCTTGTTTGTTTTTGTCTAAAATTACTTTAGTGAATAGACATTAAATCAAAGACCACCCCCACCACGTCAAAAACGAGAACTAAGAATTCAAATAGTTGGCTGGTTACCTTTTTCAGTTCTCTATGTAAACTTACATCCGATGTTTTATCACTGAATTCAAATAGCTCGCTGGGTCCTTTCTCATTTTTCTATATAAATTTACTTGTGATACTTTACCACTGAAATCAAATAGTTGGCTGGGTCCTTTTTGAGTTTTCTATATATAAACTTACTTGTGATACTTCCCCATGAATTCAAATAGTCAGCTGGGTCCTTTCTGAATTCTCTATACAAAATTACTTGTGATACTTCGCCACTGAATTTATATACTTAGCTGGATCCTTTTCGAGTTTTCTACATAAATTTGCTTCTGATACTTGCCACTGAATTCAATTAGTTGGCTGGTTCCTTTCTGGGTTTTCTATACAAAGTTACTTTGCCATTGAATTCAATTAGTTGGCTGGTTCCTTTCTGGGTTTTCTATACAAAGTTACTTTGCCACTGAATTCAAATAGTTGGCTGGGTCCTTTCTCAGTTTTCTATTTTTCTATATAAACTTACTTTTGATACTTTATCACTGAATTTATATAGTTGGCTGAGTACTTTCTGAATTCTTTGTATAAACTTACCTGTGACACTTTACCACTGCATTCAAATAGTTAGCTGGGTCCTTCCACACTTCTCTTTATAAACTCACCTGTGATAATTTGTTGCTGAATTTAAACAGTTGTCTGGGTGCTTTCTGGGTTTTCTATACAAAATTACTTGTGATACTTTGCCACTGAATTCAAATATTTGGCTGGTTCTTTTCTGAGTTCTCTGTATAAACTTACTTCTGAAGCTTTATCACTGAATTCAAATATTTGGCTGGTTCCTTTCTGAGTTCTCTATATAAACTTACTTCTGAAGCTTTATCACTGAATTCAAATAGTTGGCTTGTTCTTTTCCGAATTCTCTATCTAAACTTACTTGTGGTACATCGCTACTGAATTCAAATAGCTGGCTGGGTCCTTTTTGAGTTTTCTATATACACTTACTTGTGATATTTTGCCACTGAATTAAGATTGCTGGCTGAATCCTTTTTTGAATTTTCTGTCATAAATTTGTTTGTGATACTTTGCCAATGAATTGAAATATTTGGCTGGGTCTTTTCTGAGTTTTCTTTTATATACTTACTTGTGGCACTTTGCCGCTGAATTTGTATAGTTGGCTGGGTCCTTTCTAAGTTCTTTATAAACTCACGTGTGATACTTTACCCTGAATTCAGATAGTTGGCTGGGTACTTTCTGAGTTTTCTATATAAACTTACTTGTGATATTGTAACACTGAATTCAAATATTTGGCTGGGTCCTTTCTGAATTTTCTGTTATAAACTTACTTGTGGCACTTCGCTACTGAATTTAAATAGTTGGTTGGGTCCTTTTTGAATTCTCTGTTAAACTTACTTGTGATAATTTAACACTGAATTCAAATAGTTGGCTGGGTCTTTTCTGAGTTCTCTATATAAACTTACTTCTGACGCTTTATCACTGAATTTGTATAGTTGGCTGGGTCCTTTCTAAGTTCTTTATAAACTCACATGTGATACTTTACCACTGAATTCAGACAGTTGGCGGGTCCTTTCTGAGTTTTCTATATAAACTTACTTGTGGAACTTTACACTGAATTCAAAAAGTTGACGGGACCCTTTCTGAGTTCCTATCATAAACTTACTTGTGGCACTTTGCTACTGAAATAAAACAGTTGGCTGGGTCCTTTTTGTATTCTATATCTAAACGTACTTGTGACACTTTAACGCTGAATTCAAATACCTGACTGGGTTCTTTCTGAGTTCTCTATATAAACTTACTTGTGATACTTTAACATTGAATTCAAATAGCTGACTGGGTCCTTTCTATGTTTTCTATACGAATTTACTTGTGGTGCTTCGCTTCTGAATTCAGATTGCTGAATTCCCTGTCATAAACTTACATGTGATACTTTAACACTGAATTCAAATAGTTGACTGGGTCTTTTCTGAGTTCTCTATATACTTACTTGTGATGCCTTACAACTACATTGGCTGGGTCCTTTCTGAGTTTTCTAGGGAAACATACTTGTCAATGAATTCAAATAATACAGATATCTACTTTTTAGGAATTAGATGACTAACGAATCAGTTCCAGAAAGTTGACAATAGGATCAGATCCAGACCCAGTATGATCTTATTTGTTGATGGATTGCCTGTCTGTCGTGCGTCGTTTCATTTGTAAAATACAAAAGTTAATATAAAATGGATAAAATGGTAAGTTGTGTTGCTTCTTTGTTTGTGTGTTTGTTTGTGAAATTGTTTGTTTGTTTCTTTATTTGTTCGTTCGTTTAATTGTTTGTTTCTTTGTTTGCATGCTTGTTTGTTTGTTTGCATGCTTGTTTGTTTGTTTGTTTGTTTGCATGCTTGTTTTGTTTGTTTGTTTGTTTGTTTGTTTGTTTGTTTGTTTGTTTGTTGTTTGTTTGTTTGTGTGTGTTTGCTTGCTTACTTGTTTGACTGATTGATTTTCTGTTCGATTCTTGCTCTGATTTAATTTGCTCTAACAGAAATGGATTAATGGAATTTTCCTCTTCCTAAATTAAGACAAATAATAAAATACGTGCAACAGTTCTGATAACCGACGAATAAAATAATTAAATCACAAGATTTTTTTTTTCATTTTCTTTTATTTCATTTTCATACTGAACTGACAATGCATATCCAAGTCAGGACTCGTGAAAAGTTACGGGGATCGTGGCTTATTTTCTAGAAGTAAAAATGCAAGACATTTTTTTTACTGTTTACCGGTATTCATCAAGATGTCTGTGTCACTGTCTTTATGCGTCCTGCTTGTTTTCATGTGTCCCCTTTCCCCAGCTACAAATTAGTTATTTCTATGTGTCTAGACTTGTGTGTGAGAAATGAGCGTTTCCTTCAGAACGCCCGTACGTTGACCTCTGTGTTGTTTTTATGCAACGTGCTTGTGAGAGGTGGAGAAAGGTTACTGGTATTTTATTGTTTAAAGCCCAGCCGACCGCGTAGAGCCATATCAGGGCTCTATATTCGTTTTAAAATATACACAATACTTCTACACGAATACAAAGAAAAGAAAATTAACTGCACTTATCAATGCTTTCGCGCACATAATCTAGGGAAATGCCCCTGGCGTTGACAACACCGTCCAGTTTATCACGCAGGGGATTTGAAAAGCATACCTGAATACAATTTTTTATATAGCTAAGGACATTGAAGTATATGTAAAAACGGGTCTAAATTTCCTAAAATTGCTTTCGCATGTCTCATTTCCCTAGAGCCAAAAATGCACTTAATACATATACCCAGTTATCATTCCTAAGAAAAAGTACGTAAGACTTTATCAAACACATATAGGCGAAAGGACCAGCAAGGCAGAAAATGATAGGAACAAATGACAGAAAGCAAAGGAGTAAGGCAACAAAAAAAAAGAAGAGAGAGACAGAAAAGAGGAAATTTCTAGCACCGAATTTCCAGAAACTGGGGAGAATAGTTGTACTGGAAGATCCCCCGGCATCCCAATGGGGGGAAGGGGTGGTGGAAAGGTAGGGCTCCTATCTGAGTTCTAACTTTTGTGTAATTCATAGTTCCTGACTTTATATCATACACATAGCTATTTCATAAATTCCCCTAGGGGTGTGGGGTTGGGGGTTGGA
>CM060305.1:70158734-70161234 GCA_030674185.1 Monoplex corrugatus
GTTGCGATTGGTTGCTTGCTTGCTTGCTTGCTTGCTTGCTTGCTTGCTTGCTTGGTTTTGTGTCTGGTTGGTTGGTTGGTTGGTTGGTCGGTCGGTTGGTTGGTTAGTTGGTTAGTTGGTTAGTTGGTTAGTTGGTTAGTTGGTTGGTTGGTTGGTTGGCTGGTTGGTTGGTTGGTTGGTTGGTTGGTTGGTTGGTTGGTTGGTTGACCGGTTGGCTGGTTGACCGGTTGGTTGGTTGACCGGTTTTTACGAACGCAAGAGCCACACAGAAAGAAAGAGTTCGGAGTTTGTTCAAGAGGGACTCATCCCACTTAGACGATTCCATATGCGCTCCACCCAAATCTCCCCGGTACTATCTGACAGACTTCCCGAGCCTGCTGAAAAAAAAACCGTATGCACTGACACGGTCTTGAAAGATATGTAAGGCTTATAAAATTTTGAACAACAGACACCGGTCATTGGGTGAATGGGATAAATAATGCAAGAAGATAACCACACCATCCATCTGACCTTGCCGGACAGATCTCTTTTCACGACTTATAGTGTGATCCACTCAGCTGTGAGTCCAAGAAGCGACCGACTGTACCTTAATCCCCCATAAATCCCCGGCTGCCCTCCCCCTCCCCCTTCAGCAAGTCCTTCCAGTCCTCAAAATCCACTTCAAGACTCTGTCCTTTCCTCTTCTTATTCTATGCGATTTTCTGGGTATTCTAAAATCCATTTAATTTAAGACGCCCTTTCTGTTTCACGTCCACCCTAATGTAACCATGTGGTCTCCACGATTATTCTAAAACTAGCTGTAAACCCTTTCTCTTCGGTTACCATAATACTGTGACTGGCCTTCACAACTCTAATCCAGCTGACGGGACGGCCGGGTTTTAAAACCGTCTTCAGCTCGAGGACAAGCGCTTGGGGTTAATCCTCCCGGTAGGGTTATGGTACCATCATGAATACCATATGAGTGAGGGATTCAGACAGTGTTACTTTTGTGGTTGTGGCCAGCGCTCGAAAAAGGAGACGAACGATCGTAAACGGTTGATGGACAAGAAATCCTTATTCTTTTTCTTGTTATGATCAGCATCAGACAGGCGAGACTGATGAAACTGCGCTATCATTTTTTTTTCCTTCTTTTTCTTTTCTGCCGTGAACGAAGTCTTCGAATAAAATGAGACTGGATGGCCAAATCGTACAAAGCGTTTTTTCTTCTTTTTTTTCCTGGCGTTGTTAGACAAGTTATGACTGTCTGTACCTTTTAAAAAAAAGAGAGCTGTTGTGCTTTGTCTTACATAATCGTGAGCATTTTTTTAATAGTTTGTACAGAACTATGGTTTGAAGTTCCGTTCAAAAACAGCAAAAAAAATAAATAGATAAAATGAAATAAAATAAAATGAAATAAAACAAAATAAAATAAAATAAGATAAAAGAAAATAGAACAAAATACTTTATTTCCCATTTTTTCATCTTTTTCTTCCAATTGTTGTTGTTGTTGTTGTTGTTGTTGTTTCTTTTCTTCTGTT
The DNA here is from genome assembly GCA_030674185.1 of Monoplex corrugatus. Classification (NCBI taxonomy): domain Eukaryota; kingdom Metazoa; phylum Mollusca; class Gastropoda; order Littorinimorpha; family Ranellidae; genus Monoplex; species Monoplex corrugatus. Next base: position 70,160,252 of record CM060305.1, read on the forward strand.
GTTGTTGTTGTTGTTGTTTTGTTTGGGGTTTCTTTTTGTTTTTGTTTCTTTTTTGTTTGTTTGTTTGTTTGTTTGTTTGTTTGTTTGTTTGTTTGTTTGTTTGTTTGTTTGTTTTCCTTTGTTGTTGCTATAGCTAATTTTTAAAAAAACGAGAAAAAGAATATATGTGTGTGACAGAGAAGATGACAACTTGGGTCAAGGGTCATTTGTCGAACAGATTTGAATGTACTCTTACTCATCATCTTGTGTGTGTGTGCGTGTGTGTGTGTGTGAGAGAGAGAGAGAGACAGACAGACAGAGAGACACAGAGACAGACAGAGACAGACAGACAGAGACAGACAGACAGAGACGGAGACAGAGAGAGATAGAGACAGAGAGAAAGAGAGAGAGAGAGAGAGAGAGAGAGAGAATGACAAGACAGACAGGCAGACAGACACAGACAGACAAACAGACAGACAGAGGGAGGAGGATGGCTTGGGTCAGAGGTCACACGCCCTATGCACACCCCTCCTGTCTTCCCCTCCCAGTTTGCAAGTGCTTTGTGCCCTGGAGGTTTGGTCGTTGTTAGTGGTTGCTTTGGTGAATGATGGAGTGTTCGCCTCGGTTTGATTCTTGACTCAAGAGTTGGCATCTTATAAATATTATTACTATTGAGTTGGTGTCGGTGTTGATGTTGGTGTGGGGTTCTGCTGGTGGTGATGGTGATGGTGTATTTACACGTGCGCAAAGCATCAGATACACATGTTAACGATCCTGTTAGCCATGTGAATGTTGTCTGGCTTATAAAAAACATGAAAACACGTAAAATGCACGAACCATGCCTGTTAACGGTCTTCTATGCCATGCGAAAAGTTCTTTGATTTAATAAAAACATTAAAACACGCAAAATGCACAGAACACGTGCCTTAACTATCTTGTAAGTTGTGTGAATGTTACCTGGCTCATAAAAACATGAAAACACGTTAAAATGTACGAAATACGCA
>CM060305.1:70168734-70173734 GCA_030674185.1 Monoplex corrugatus
CTTCTTTTTCTTCTTCTTCTTTCTTCTTCTTCTTCTTCTTCTTCTTACTTTCTTTCTTTCTCTCTTTCTTTCTTTCTTTATTTCTTTTCCTGCTTCTTCTTATCATTATTACCATTATTATTATTATTATCATTATTGTTATTGTATTATTATTGTTGTTGTTTTTGTTGTTATTATTACTACCATTATTGTTATAATCATCATCATCATTATTAATGTTTAAAGTCCAGCCGATTGCTCAGTGTCATTTCAGGTTTAGAACCATTTCAAACAAAGCAAACATATGTAAACACGCTGGTGACCCTAGAAAACAGAAAGCCCGGGGTAAGAAATTAAGGACACATACCATCGCATTCATGCAAATAATCTAAAGACATGTATCCCCCTGGTGTTGGCTACTTCACCTAAGTTTGTCACAATGGGAATTACAAACATTAACTACAAATGCATAAACTTAACTAGGTACGCAAAAACTGTTCTATGATATCTCAACTTACCACTATGCAGTTCACATTTATTTATTTATTTGGAGATAAAACTGTAATTATCATGTGTACCAATTTTCAGTTTTAATAGAAAGTATCAAAAGCTTGATGGAAGACATACAGATGAATGGAGCAGTAATGCAGAAAATGCGGAAGGAAGACGCAACAGGCATCAAAGAAGCCATACAGATGCAAAGAGAGTATAAGAAAAGAGGACATTTTTAGCATGGAATTTCCAGAAGGAGGGGATACTGTTCATACTAATTGAGCCCCCAGCATCCCTACAGAAGTAAATGAGAACTGGCCTGATTGCTGCCATCTTAATGCTTAAACTCTTGTAGTGTCAGAGTTCCATTGCTCCCGTCCCCTCCTTCCATTTCCAGACCTTGCCAGGGCTTAGGGTCTTGGAGCAGGCCCAAGGAGTCTTGCGATGAATCTCTCTTGAACAATTCCCAGATCAGTTCCTTTTCCAAGAAGCTGGTGGATGCGGTGATGGGGAGACAGCTATAATTCACTAGTATTCAGGGTGATGGAATGAAAACGTTAATCTTCACAGATGGATAGATCAAGGGAGTGAAAGGGTTATGGATCACTGGCGGATAGATCGAGGGAGCGATAGGTTGAAATTCACTGGTGGATAGGTTTGGGTAGTGAAAGGGTAAAGATCGATTGATGAATAGGATGAGAGAGTTAAAGGGTTAATAAGCTGTGGTGGTGAAAGTGTTGACATTCACTGACGGATAGGTTGAGGGAGTGAAAGGGATAAAGATTCACTGATGATATTATGACGGAGTGACAGAATTAAGACTGTAGGCAGGAAGCTGGTGAATAGGTTGAGGGAGTACAAGGGTTAAGCTTCATCGGTGAAAAGACTGAAGGAGTAAAAAGGTTAAGGTAAACTTCTTCTAACAGGAAGCTGGTAGATAGGGTGAGGGAGTGAAAGTGTGGAAGATTTCCATTTTGTTATAGCTGAGTTCATCAGTTGGGCCTTCTTTTTTTTTTCTTTTTTTTGATTTAGATGTCTGTTTGTCTCCGTCTTATCTCTGGTTTCTGGACGTCTTTGCACGAAGCTGTGGACAGATTAAGACAAAGAAGGAGGTAAAGGGTTAAGGGTGCAGGCTGATTGGCGGATAAGGTCAGGAAACGAAAGAGTTGAAAAGAGTTCAGCAGTTGGACAGTTTGTGTTTGCCCCTAGTGTTATCTCCAGTGGCTGGATGTTGTGCACTGTGTGTTATCTCCCTTCCCTGACTCACAGGCTTCTGACGTTGGTATGGAGACGCTAATGGAGACTGGGTACATTGAGAGAGGGTTGGTTTGGTTGGTTGGTTGGTTGGTTGGTTGGTTGGTTGGTTGGTTGTATGGTTGGCTGGTTGGCTGGTTGGTTGGTTGGTTGTATGGTTGGCTGGTTGGCTGGTTGGCTGGTTGGCTGGTTGTCTGTTTCTTTCTTTTTTATTTCTTTCCTTGTGTGTTCGTTTGTGTGTTTGTTTGTGTGTTGTATGTTTGTTTGTTTGTTAGTTTCTTTGTTCGTTTGTTTGTTTGCTGTGTGTTGTGTGTTTGTGTGTTCTTTATTTGTTTGTTTGTTTGTTTGTTTGATTTTGTTTGTTTGCTTGTTTGTTTGTTTATTTGTTTGTTTATTGTTTCTTTCTTTTTGCATGTTTGTTTGATCGTTTGTTTATTTGGTTGTTTTTGTTTGTTTCTTTGTTTATTGTTTGTTTGTTTTTGTTTGTTTGTTTGTTGCTTTCTTTCTTTGTTTCCTTTTGTTTATTTATTTGTTTTTTATCCAACGTTCTGACGTTTTATCGGATGTGCATATGTACGTTGTTTCGCCTACGCAATGCAGGCGGAATGTTGCTGCACAGTCTGTATACTTTCCCTTCTATGGGCGTATACGCTGGGTGTTTTCATGTTTCCATAAACTAGTACCAAATACTGACTTGACTAACAGGATCTTTAACGTGCGTATGTGACATTTTGCGTGCGTATTATACACACAAGACGGAGGTTTGAGCACTAACGGACCTGATCAAAATAATAAGATTTCTATCCTTTTTCTCAACAAGCGTGAGGTAAGCAGTCAGGATCAAACCCAGGCCTTCTGATTGGAAGTTTGACGTCTTACCCACTTGACTACCGGGCCACATGGGGGGATGAAGGGAGGGTAGACATTTCCCCCATGAGCCTGTTCAACATGTACAGACTAGTTTAGTGTTTGAACTCGCTTTCGTATGTATACACACTGCAGAAGATGATATACGCACGTTAAAGACCCTGTAAGTCAGGGAGATGTTTCGATGGTTTATGAAAACACAAAAATACCCAAAGTGCAGACCTAGGAAAACGGAGTATGACTGCCCACATGGCGGTCATCTCAAGACCTTACCAACGTGAAGGATCTGTGAGTAGGCTATGGCGTATGTCAGGATCATCTTCTCACAGAGAAGAGTGACAGAATAGTTCAGACGTCCGCCTGCCAGTAACTACACTCGAGGTTCCAGGGTTTCTTTCCCCATTGAGGCCTCAACTTTTCTCCTCAGTTTGACCGGAAAATCGACCTGAACGTCCATTTCTACGGAATGGGGGACGAAAAACGAGTCAAACCCGTGTGCTTTCTGACCTGCGCACGCTTAAGATCTCACGGCAGTTGAAAATCGTCCTTGAAGGCCAGTTAGTCTTCTTGCCCTTTCTAAAGACTTGGTCCAAAAAAATTGGGTGGAGCTGCACTGCGGCGACGCCCTGTCAAAGGAGAGAACAGCCCGAGATTCATATGGTAAACCCATTGTGACAAAAGTCATGAATATGAATGCGGATCCACATCCCAGACCGCTGTGGGATACCAGGAAACGATATGGTAGTTTGAGTTTGGAATTTGGTCAAGACAGGTTCATCGTACTCAGATAATTCCCTACGCTCACCACTCAGCTGTGCCAGACATTATCTGGCAGAATCCTCGAGCCTGCGCAAACCTCCATGCGTTGGCAAAGTTTTGAACGTGGAAAAGGGAGGAAGATGGAACTTACGAAGCACTAAAGCTGTCACCACCAGAACGATAGAAACATAAAAGATGGGCAGCCAACAGGCCAGTGTTTAATTAATTAACCTTTTGACTCCTGCAGCCCATCCGCTGAGTGCAAAAACTCCACCCTTTGAATCTCTCACCCTATCCACCAGCTTCCTGCAGGAAGCTGGTGGATAGGGTGAGAGAGTCAAAGGGTTAAGTTTTCGCTGTGCTAATATGGTTGACAAGGTGCAGGAGTCAAAGGGTTAATGTTTGATATTATATCTTGGGTCCACGGTTGTGTTCCAGAAAAAGGAAAAGGGTCAATGGTTTCCTTTTCTTTTTGTTCAGCCGTTCTTTTCTTTTCTTTTTTTTTTTTTTCACCAGTTGGATAGTTTGTGTTTGCCCCTGTCTTATCTCTGATAACCTGGGTGTTGTGTACTTTGTTATCTCTTGTCCTGACCTACAAGGCTTTTGAGGTCGAGTGAGTATACGGATGTTAATTGATGAGGGACAGGTAAATTCAGAAATGGAAGGGTCAAAATGTGTGTGTGTTTGTGTGTGTGTGTGTGTGTGTGTGTTTGTGTGTTTGTGTGTGTTTGTGTGTGTGTGTGCTTGTGTGTGTGTGTGTTCGTGTGTGTGTGTGTGTTGCTTGATTTAACGTCTTTTCACTATAAGTGTGTGTGTTTGTGTGTGTGTGTCTGTGTGTGTGTGTGTGTCTGTGTGTGTGTGTGTCTGTGTGTGTGTGTGTTTGTGTGTGTGTGTTTGTGTGTGTGTGTGTGTTTGTGTGTGTGTGTGTTTGTGTGTGTGTGTGTTTGTGTGTGTGTGTGTGTGTGTGTGTGTCTGTGTGTGTATGTGTGTGTGCGCGTGCGTGTGTGTGTTTGTGTGTGTGTGTGTGTGTGTTTGTGTGTTTGTGTGTGTGTTTGTGTTTTCTCGCGTATGTGTGCTTATGTATGTGCATGTATGTATGTGTGTAAGAGCATGTGTTTATGTTGTTGTATGTGTGTGTGTGCCTGTGCCTACCTGTGTGAGTGTTAATGTGTGTATGTGTATGAGTGTGCATCTTTGCGTGCGTGAACGCGTGCATAAGTATGTGTGTGTATGTGTGTGTGTGTGTAGGCGTGTGTGTGTAGGCGTGTGTCTGCGTGTGTGTGTTGTGTGTGTTATGTGTGTATGTGTGTGTGGAGAGAGAGAGAGTGTGTGTGTGTGTGTGTGTGTGTGTGTGTGTGTGTGTGTGTGTGTGTGTGTGTGTGTGTGTGTGTGGAGTGTGTGTGTGTTTTCATGTATATGTGTGTTCGGGGGGGGGGGACCTATGTACGTATGAACAAGCACGAGCATGTGTGTGTGTGCATGTCCACACTCATGTATGTATGTGCGCATAGACGTGTGTGTAAGCTTGCGTGCATGAGCAATGAAGGGGGTGAATAAAATTGTCTACACAGGAAAAGCCCAAACACGGGACTGACATACTGACGTATTAATAGTGGAAAGATTATAGGTTATCAGACTGCGTTTTCCAC
>CM060305.1:70178734-70181234 GCA_030674185.1 Monoplex corrugatus
AGTTTTTGAATGCAGACTGCATTTTTTACCTCACCCCCTGTAGCAATAGGCCATAAATAAAGCTGTGAAAGAAGAAACACTGGCTGTACATACTGACCTTGAAGATGCGTACAATGAAATACGATTCACATGACTCATGGAACTACTTCAGGGATATAGCGTCCGCATGGCAGTCACAAGATGAATTGTCCCTACATTCCAAGAATGAATAGCAATTCTATGTCTTGGAAATTGGTGTTTAGCATCACAAAAACTCTCCATGGGACTCCCTCAAGGATCGCCACTTTCCCCTGTTCTCTACATCATATATATATATATATACAAAAAGGCTTGCTGACCTAAATAATAACGGACGAACAGGTGTCCTTACATTTGCTGACGACGGGTTCATCTAGAAAACAGGTAAAAATGCATCAGAAAGAAACAAAGCAATCCAAGAACAGTTAAACGACGTAGGTAAGTGTTGTCAAGAAACCGGATCAGCAATGAAGCCCACCAAAGCCCAGATACTACTCTTCTGCACCGTTGATAACAAAGCAACGAGAAAAAGCATTCCACTAGTTACGGCTCAGAGGAGCCAATACCGAGCGAACGAACAACTTACGCTACCTTGACATCAGTTTTGGTAGAATGCTACCATTCAGAAAAATGTGGAAACCACTACACTCAAATGTAAGAAAAAGGCCTTTCAATCCAGAAAGCAATGGCAGCTAAAGACATTGAACAACGTCATCTCTTTCAACTATACCAAGCCGTAATACTGAGTGTCATCGATTATGGACTGGGCCTCACTACGTTTGTCACGACAAACCTGCTAAAACTAGAAAGAATACAAAACGAAGCAAAGAGAGTGATCCTCGGAACTACAACAGAAAAACCCACGGAGACTATACGATACTTGCTTGACCTTCTTTCAATACAGTCAAGACACAAAACAGAACAAGTGAAGATATTTCAGGGCAATGGTAAACCCAGAAACCCCACTTCAAGAGATGGTCGGAGCAAGAAAAGGCAAAGACTCCAACGTGGAAAATCACGGATGGAACAGACAATAGAATCTATTCAGCATGTATGTCAACTATGAGAACTCAAAGGGACAAAAGAATGGGAAAAACATCCAAACCATTTCAAACATCTGTACAAAACTATCACACCCAAAAATCTAGGGAGACACTGTCGCGAATGGCCTGAATAGAAAACATTCAGAAATCCAACTACTCATGGAGCAACTAAGTTGCAACCACCAAAGATGTAATCATACACACGGATGGCTCAGTCACCAATAACACATTTGGATTGGGGCTTCACTGTCAAACAGAACGGAAACACCATACATGAACAAAATGCTACATATGATATCACAACCTCCAGTCTATCGATGGAAATCGAGGCAGTCACGCATGCACTCCAATGATTAACTTCACTGGATGATGGAATGAAAGAAAGCCATGCCTTCATTCTGACAGACGCGATGGTGGTTGGTTGGTTGGTTGGTTGGTTGGTTGGTCGGTTAGTTGGTTGGTCGGTTGGTTGGTTGATTGATCTGTTTGCTTGCTTGCTTGCTTGCTTGCTTGCTTGCTTGGTAGGGGTGGGAGACAGTTGGGAAGTTGGAGACGATAAACTGTTTTGGTTGGTGGATAGAGGCAATGTGTAGTGATGTTCAGTAGACTGCGTTCTACAGTGTGATAGTGTAAGGAGCTGGTGCGATCGCTTCATACTCGGGATCCGGATATGTTTTCCTCAGTTTCCACAGAATTTGTTACTTCACTCGTTATAGATGGAGATATGTTTCACTACAATGTAACATAGGTTGTTCTACTGTCAGACTGTTAATACAAAGACAGACATAAAACTCATACGCTAGATAGGACCTCAAGACCTTACCAGCGTACAGGACTTATGTGCAGGCTTAAGACTTGTGCCATGATCAGTTTGAATCTTCTCCATCACATAGCATCAGTGGCGTCGGTGCGTATGGAATTCATTCTGAGCTTGGAGACGCTATTTGGATGAACTGAATCTGAATCGAATCTGCAATTGACTGCATTGTTTCTAGTCTGACTCGATGATTTTTTTTTAACTTTGTGCGTGCCGCCTCCTGTCCACCCAGCTGTGAATAGGTACCTGATCCTGTTCAGGGTCAGGGAAAGGTAAAGCAGTGATGGAGTGGAGATGGGCACAAACTTAATGATGATGATCATCATCATCAAGTGCCTTGCCACATGGCGTTGGCAATCGTCGTCTTCCATCTGTTTCTTCCCTTGTTGCCGTAAGCACATCTTCCACCCTCTTTGTCTTCAGCCACTCTGCAAGTCCGTCCAATATGTTTCCCTGGGTCTACCTGGTGCTCTCTTTCCCTCCAGCTTTCCTGTTGTGACGAGGTGCTCCAATTCCCCTTTCCTCAAAAAATGGCCTATAAATGTTGCCTGTCTTTTCCAAATCTTCCTAATGAATGATCTTCTTGTGTCTGCCTCCACTGTCTCGTTTGTTTTCTTTGCTG
>CM060305.1:70186234-70188734 GCA_030674185.1 Monoplex corrugatus
CATACATACATACATACATACATACATACATACATACATACATACATACATATATACACACTCACTGAAACCCCCCAGAACGGCAGATTATTACCAAGCTTTATTCTCAATTCAGATGCGACGATGGCTACGCAACAACAACACCAAGACCATCACCACCACTAGTGCTAACAACAACAACAACTACTACAACAACAAACCAACAACAGAATGATTCTTGAAGCAGTTCCTCTTAACTTCATGCTGCGTCATCACATTTTGTGCTGAGCGTCATCACGGTCAGTGCACAGCCTTGTCAATTTCACGTCCATGGCTCGTGTCTTCGGCGGAAGACTGAACGTGACGGTTGCCTGGCAACGGGCACAAAAAACCCGACTCCATCCTTAAATCATACACGACCGAAAATGTACAGCTGTCTGTTTGCTCCCAAAGTAAAAACAAAATTGAAAAAGCTTAGATGATTTAATGAATGAATAGATTTTGCTTCGAAAATACCTTCTAAACAGTCATTTGACGCGGAAAGTAAGCTTTTCACAGCGTTTATGCTTTGAGAAACTTTTCTATGATGATAAATTAAACAAATAAACAGTTTCGCAAAAGGACTACGTTTCTAAGCAAAAACTCTAAGTTTGACAACAAACATATATTTTCTTCAAACTGTTTAGTTCTTGATATCTGTTTAATGATCATTTGAATTAAAGGGCAAGACCACGAGCAGATTGTGAGAGAGACAGAGGGACAGAGACAGAGAGACAGACAGAGACAGAGAGATACAGAGACAGAAAGACAGAGAGACAGAGAGAGGGAGACAGAGACAGAGACAGAGAGACAGACAGAGACAGAGAGACAGACAGAGACAGAGAGATACAGAGACAGAGCGACAGAGAGAGAGACAGAGACAGAGAGAGAGACAGAGAAACAGACAGAGACAGACAGAGAGACAGAGAGAGGGAGACAGAGACAGAGAGAGAGCGACAAAGGCAGAGAGAGATACAGAGAGACAGAGACAGACAGACAAAGAGACAGAGAGACAGAGAGAAATAGACAGAGATAGACACAGAAATAGACACAGAGAGACAGGCAGACAGACAGGCAGAGAGAGAGAGAGAGACAGAGACACGGAGAGACACTGAGAGAAAAAGCGACAGGGAGAGAGAGAGCAAGAAAGACAGACAGACAGACAGACAGAAAGAGAGAGACTTGTAACTGAAATTATGGCGCTTTATCGCCAGCAGGCACAATCTGAATTCACACCGCTGAAATAAAGCTGTTCATTTATTTATCAGACAGATAAATTAAAAGGATATCACAAAGTCAATAGTGGCATGCGTGGATGAAGAGGTAAAATTACGATTATCCGTCGCTTTTGTTGTTGTTGTTGTTGTTTCCGCTGCTGCTGTTGCTGTTTTTGTTGTTGGTGTTATTGTTGATGTTGTTGCTGTTGTTACTGTTTTTTATTATGTTGTCGCTGTTTTTATTGTTGCTGTTTTTGTTATTGCTGTTGTCATTGTTGCCGGTGTTGTTGTTGTTGCTGTTCCTGTTGTTTTCTATTTTCCTCATGAAAATGTGCGCTTTACTCTCTGACAAAAATGTGCGCCATACGTTTGGACAGCTGGTTAGGGGACATTTAAATTTTCCCTAAGAAATTGTTTCACTCTATAACAGAAATAGTGCGCCATACGTTTAGTTGGCTGTTTGGGGGATATTTAGATTTTCCTAATAAAAACTTGAGTTTTTCCCATAACAGAAATGTGCGCCATACGTTCTAATAAGTGCTTGGGAATATTCAGATTTTCCTTTGGAAAATGTGGATTTTTGCTTTAGAACATAAATGGTACGCCATACGTTTGAATGGCCGCTTTGGGGACAAGGCCAGTGTTTTATGAATGGTTGAGTGACTCTGATCGGCTTGTTTCCCCCTGACAGGACTCTATCATATTATTCCGCTTGGTTTCAGACTCAGGTCAAATCCTTTATCTGTCTCCCTGTGTGACAAAAGATGAAAAAGCGAAAGTGACGATGACGATCGTAATGATCATGATGACGTTAACCATGACAGTGATGATAACGAGAAGAAGAAAAGAACAAGATGGTCCAGCTATTTAGAAAATCTTTATTTCAATGCAAACATCAGTCCACAAAATCCAGATTTTTGTAACTTTTGTCAATGTAGTTTTTCCTTGGTCTAAATCTCGCGTTAATTCCAGATATACGAAACACGCATCCATACGAAATAGCCTACATAATGGGAGTAAGATCCAGACAGAAATGAAATAATGTTTTGGTTAGAATACAGACATTGAGAAGTATAGAAATATGACAATTTTTTCAGGATCATCTTTATGCTCACCTTCTTTTTTTTTTCCTTCTTTCTTTTTTACTCATTTTCTATGCCACCTCAATGGCTACATGAGCTGGCGTAGACTTCACAATGCCCTGATGATAAAGATGATGAAAATAAGGATGATAATCACGATGCTATGGAGTTCCATCTAGGATT
>CM060305.1:70191234-70193734 GCA_030674185.1 Monoplex corrugatus
ATGCTAAGATGAACAAAAATTATATAACGACACTCACTCGATAATGTTCATTGTAACAACATTAGTATTGCTCTATTAGCAAAGGGATTTTTACGAAGCCTATAAACTCAATGTACGTGACTTTGTGTGAGGATATTAAATGAGAGTGCTCATCGATTATTCGAATTAATACAAGAGAACCTTTCGTCCAACTACCCCTACACCACAAACCACCACATTTACCTATAGATGTAATTATCTAGATGGGTTCCACCGTGGGGATACCGGGGGTCTTTTTTTAGTATAAATAGTAACCCCACTTTCTGGAAATTCTCTGCCAGAAATGTCCTCTTTTCTATCAATCTCTCTGTTTATGCCTTGCTATTAACCCCACTTTCTGGAAATTCTCTGCTAGAAATGTCCTCTTTTCTATCACTCTCTTTGTTTATGCCTTGCTATTAACCCCACTTTCTGGAAATTCTCTGCTAGAAATGTCCTCTTTTCTATCACTCTCTTTGTTTATGCCTTGCTATTTTACTTTCACAGTTTCAGTCATTTCTTCCTATCATATTCCAACTTGCCGGTCCACTCACCTACGTAAAGCCTTACATGCTTTCTCTTAGCATCGGTAGTTGGGTGCATATGTTAAGTGCATTTTTGGCTCTAGGAAAATGTGATGTGCAGAAGCAATTTTAGGTAATTTATGTGTTTTCGGTGTCTTTACTTATGTTTATGTTATTATTCACTTTTTTTTTTTTTGATCCCTTAGTAATAAACTGGAGGGAGTGGTCAACCCCAAGGGGCATCTCCTTAGATTATGTGCACAAATGCATTGATGTGTACTTAATTTTCTTTTCCAGTTTTTTTTTTCTCTCCAGTGAGGTATGCTGTGCTTTTTGAGACGGTTACAGCCTTGATAATACTGTTGTACGGATGCGAGGCGTGGACAGTCAGCAAGCAAAGCCAGAGCAGGATCGAGGCAGCCGAGATGTGGTTTCTCAGAAGAATGTTGAGAGTTCCATGGACAGCAAAGAAAACAAACGAGACAGTCTTGATGGAGGCAGACACAAGTAGATCACTCGTAAGGAAGATTAGGAAAAGACAAGCAACATTTATAGGCCATTTTATGAGGAAGGGAGATTTGGAGCACCTGGTCACAACGGGAAAGCTGGAGGGAAAGAGAGCACCAGGTAGACCCAGGGAGAGAATGCTGGACGGACTTGCAGAATGGCTGGGGATGAGGAGGGTGGGGGAGATGCTGATGGGGGCAACGAGAGATAGAGATGGCTGGAAGTCCATGGTCGCCAACGCCATGCGGCAGGGCACCTGATGATGATGATGATGATATAGCCTTGATATGGTTCTGCACAGTCAGCTGAGCTTTAAACAACAATAAGAGTAAAAATAACAATAACAGTCTAAATGGCTATACACATGATCTTTTGTATCTACTTTACTGGATGTTTCCTGTTTGTAAAGACGCGAGCGCGCGCGCGTACGCGCCACACATACATTATACACTAGATCTTTTTTTTAGCACACTACAATTAGTGTTCCTATCCCAAATGTACCACGGACTGTTTTTTTTCTTTTTTGACTTTTTAAAAAAATGTTTAACCAGGTGTGCCCCTCTTTCATCGAACGACCCCCCATAATCAAAACAAGTACTATGTACGGCAGATGCGTTTCGTGTACTTGACATCACACCACTTAGGCCAAATGTGCCCACACCTAGACTATACACGTAATTAGCTAAATGTGCTCCATACGCGCTGGATATGCCCCTTGCGTACAACATGTGCTCATTGTAGGCTAAAAATGCCCCATGAACATTAGATGTGCCCCACACACGCCACATGTGCGTCATGTACGCTAGAACTGTCCTAATGCCCCATTTACACTAAAGATGTCGCCTACCTATACCAAGGCCTTCGATCGGGTACGACATGAAGAATTGATCAACCAACTGGAGAGACTCAATGTTGATGGAAAAGATCTACGAATAATCAGGAATATGTACTGGGAACAAACAGCTGCAATGAGAATAGAAAACAATATAAGCTCTTTTCAAAACATCAAAAGAGGAGTTCAAATACCTGGGAACGGTCATTTCATCAGATGGCAGATACACATCAGAAATAGCTGGCAGAATCGGCCAAGCCAAAACAGCATTCAAGAAGATGACAAGCATTCTTACCAACAAATGCCTATCAATTAACATCAGAAAGAGAGTCCTTGAATGTTATATACATGTAGAACCAATACTGTTGTACGGATGCGAGGCGTGGACAGTCAGCAAGCAAAGCCAGAGCAGGATCGAGGCAGCCGAGATGTGGTTTCTCAGAAGAATGTTGAGAGTTCCATGGACAGCAAAGAAAACAAACGAGACAGTCTTGATGGAGGCAGACACAAGTAGATCACTTGTAAGGAAGATTAGGAAAAGACAAGCAACATTTATAGGCCATTTTATGAGGAAGGGAGATTTGGAGCACCTGGTCACAACGGGAAAGCTGGAGGAAAG
>CM060305.1:70198734-70206234 GCA_030674185.1 Monoplex corrugatus
TTTGGTTTGGTTTGGTTTGCTTTGGTTTGGTTTGCTTTGGTTTGGTTTGGTTTGGTTTGCTTTGCTTTGCTTTGCTTTGTTTTGTTTTGCTTTGCTTTGTTTTGCTTTGCTTTGCTTTGCTTTGCTTTGCTTTGCTCTGCTTTGCTTTGGTTTCGGGTTTGGTTTGGTTTGGTTTAGTTTCGTTTGCTTTGCTGTGCTTTGCTTTATAGTGCTTTGTTTTGATTTTCTTATTATAATTTGCTTTGATTTGATTTGATTTGCTTTGATTTGCTTTGATTCGATTTGATTTGATTTGATCCCCCCCCCCCCCAAAAAAAAACCAAAAAAAACATTTTCTTTTGTTTCTTTTTTCCCACCCACCCCCTTTCCCGGTTGGAACGTCTAGATTGGAGGCGAAATACAGTAGTTTACAACAATTTCAATACAGCAAACACACCCCACACACACACACACACGCATACATACACATACATATACACACACACACACACACACACACACACACACACACACACACACACACACACACACACACACACACACACACACAAAAAAACAAACAAACACAACACAACACAACAACAACAACACAACAACAAAAAAACAACAACACAACACAATTCAAAGACATATATGATACACAATACTACACACTATAACACAAAAACGATTTCTTACCTTCTGTGTTGTGCTGGAACCACCCATGCAGCCTTCCATCAACACTGATCGTAGTCCATCGCACACTGATGGCAGACACTTTGATCTCCAGTCACTGCTGCTTGAGTCTCTCTAGCAGCTTTCAGTTCACGAAAGCACTTACGAACACAATGAAGATGAAAGTGTGCAAAACAAAAAAGTCACAGCTGATGAATTCTTTCAGGTGGACAAAGGCTGCATCGTTTCATTATCATAAAAATTTATTGATGCACACTTCACCAGTTCTGTGTCTCCGGATTTGTCAGAACTGTATAAAAAAAATAGTCCCGGCTAAAAAGAAGATCACTTTTCAAAATTCAAATGGAGTGAAAATGTTAAAAAAAAATCTTGGTTTAGAAAATCCCTTCTAAAATAATTAGAGTTGGAGCATCCAGTAGCGAAGGACTCTTTCTTCGGAGAAGAGAGAATAATTACAAAGGATGAGGGTTATACTGAGGTACTCAAGAAGCTAAGCTAGGGAAATTCGCAGAATAATGACAGTATGAGGAACGGTATGCTAAGGTCAAGCACGTGCAGCTTCTCCTTGGAAACCCACAGTAAAATGATGACAAAGGGTGAAGGTTAAATTGAGATGCACGTGCAGCTTATCCAGGAATATTCACAGTTCAGTGCTGAGTCAGGATGAAGAAGTTGGATTGAAGTACACGTGGACTTGTCCAGGAAAATTCACAATAAACAAATGACAGGGGAATACGAAGGTCACATTGAGAGCACGTACAGCTTGTCAATAGGAAATCACAATTCAATGATGACGCAGGATGACGAGGTTATATCAAAGAGCACGTGAAGCTGGTCCAGGAAAATTCACAGTACGCTCGTGGATATGACGTAAATCCACTGGTACGTCATACTGGTTGGAAAGTAGACCGTTTCGTCATGCATCCAGGTCTATGTCCATTCACAATTCTGACAACAGAACAGAAAAGAAATTACAGAATATGCGATAAACGTACGTCAACAAACCACATACAAATGTCTTCCATTTCCTGCATGTTTAGATACATTTTACGTCGAAACCAAAGCCACAAGCATATTCTTCGTAAGAGCCAGCCTATGACCAAAGCCAAACCCAAAATGATATGTCCTGACCAGTTTATCAGAGGAAACGATACACAAGGAACCAAAGAGAAGTATCTACTGTCATTTTAGCGCCGAAGAAGAAAACGAAGAAAAGAAGAAAAGACAACAGACAGACAGAGAGGGGGAGGGGAGAGAGATGGAGAGAGAGAGAGAGAGAGAGAAAGAGACAGAGAGAGAGAGGGAGACAGACAGACAGACAGACAGACAAAGAGTTCAAAACTTAAAACTTCAAATAACTTTATCATTCAAGGACAGTAGCATTAGTTCAAAACTCATAGACAGACAGACAGACATACATACATACAGACAGACAGAGACAAACAGAGACAGACAGACAAAGACAGGGAGAGAGAGACACAGAGACAGAGATAGAGACACACACACACACACATACACACACACACAGACAGACAGAGACACACACACACTCTCTCACACACACACACACACACACACACTACACACATACACACACACACACACACACACACACACACACACACACACACACACACACACACACACACAAAGACAGACAGACAGACAGACAGAGAGAAAGGTGAATGCACCATCTTTGTCTTTCTAACAAGAGGTTTGAAAAATAACGAAGATTCCTTCCAAATTCCATGTAAGATTTTTTTTTTTTTTACATCTAATCGCATTGTAAACGAGATAATAATTCATTCTTCATTGCCAACTATGCGAGCAAAGCACAAACTTAACCCCTTGACTCCCTCACCCTATCCACCAGGTTCCTACAGAAAGCTGATGGATAGGTTGCGGGAGTCAAGCGTCAACTAGGAAACTGGAGAGACAAATGTATTCTAGAAAGTAAATGTAATCATGTCATATTACTGTTTATTAAACAAAATAAAACAAAAAAAACCGAAAGTGAGAAAACAAAAAAGAAAGCAAGACAGAAAAGGGAAAAAAGGAAAACAAATCAATGATGATGACTAAATAAGCTAGAAAGGGGAGGAAGGAAAATAACGAAACGAAAGAAAGAAAGAAAGAAAGAAAATGTCAGATGAAAGAAACAACTACAAAAAAAAAAGACAGAAAGAAAGAACACGTAAAGGAACGACAGAATGGGTACACAAGTGGAAACTGCCTTTTCGTGTGCAAAGACGCCCGACTCCTGTACCATTCCACGCTTTAGACTTGTAGCTAAACAAGTGACGCACGCGCTCACGTGTTTACCCCCACCCCCTGCGCCTGCACGCCCAGCATCTTCAAGGAGGGGAGGTAACTCTCGCGGCCCAGAAGCGTCGCCTTCCCGTTCAGCGTGTATTTACTTTGGCATTAGGGCGTTTAGTAACCCTTTCGATTTCTCGGAGCTTGATTTTCAAGGAAGCTGGTGGAAAGTGGTGGGTAAGCTGAAGGACTCGGAGGGTTAATCCTTCCTTCACTCCATTAGAAGGGGGCGAAAAAGAAACAAAATGGCAAACATCCGAGCAAGTTCTTTTTCTCAATTGGTCAATATGAGCTCTCTCTCTCTCTCTCCTCTCTCTCTCTCTCTCTCTCTTCTCTCTCTCTCTCTGTCTCTGTCTCTCTCTCTCGCTCTCATTCTCTCTCTCTCTCTCTGTCTCTCTCTCTCTCTCTTTCGCTCTCTCTCTCTCTCTTTCTCTCTGTCTCTGTACTCTCTTGTCTCTGTCTCTGTATCTCTCTCAATCTCTGTCTCTCTCTTTCTCTATCTATGTCTCTCTCTGTCTCTCTGTCTGTCTCTCTCTCTCTCTCTCTCTCTCTCTCTCTCTCGCTCTCGTTCTCTGTCTCCCTCCATCTCTTTCTCTCTCTCTCGCTCTCATTCTCTCTCTCAGTCTCTCTCTCCCTCCCTCTCTCTCTCTCTCTCTCTCTCTCTCTATCTCTCTTTCTCTCTCTTTCTTTCTCTCTTTTGTTTTTCAGGGTGAAGGTTTCTTTACGTTTCTCCGTTTTCAAAGGATGTCGGTGTCTTGTCACGGACAGGAGCTTACGGTTTACCTTCCCCGACCTCTTCTTGTCCTCTGCTAAGCTGACCTTGGTTTTGTTCTTATTGTGTGACTCATTGGGTTTTCCCTTCAGTGTTGTTTGAAGAAAAATGTGTTTTTTAAGAAAAAAAAAAGGCAGAAAAAAGTGAAGAGCGAGAGAGTGGGGTTACGTGAAGAATTCATGTTTGCAGCATCAGTGAGGAAGTGTGTGTGTGTTGTGTGGTGTGTGTGTGTGTTGTGTGTGTGTGTGTGTGTGTGTGTGTGTGTGTGTGTGTGTGTGTGTGTGTGTGTGTGTGTGTGTGTGTGTGTGTGTGTGTGGTGTTTGTGTGTGTGGTGTGTGTGTGTGTGTGTGTGTGTGTGTGTGTGTGTGTGTGTGTGTGTGTGTTTGTGTGTTTCGTGTATGCGTGTGTTTTTGTGTTTGTGCATGTGTGCATTTGTGTATATGTATGTATGTATGTGTGTGTGCGCGTGCCTGTGTGTGTGGATCAATACTACCAGCAATGTTCTTTGTTATGCATAGATTTTTTTTTAATCCAAATGAAGTCAAGGTCAGTCCCAATGGTTGCCCAAAGGCTGAATATTTAAATAGCACAAAACATTCTGCGGTTAGATTATCCAAATTTGTAAAAGAAAAAAATCACAACACCATTTTCTACTAGTATTGAGCAGACAGTTGGACGCATGACTTTGACTCGTGTATCGATCAATCTTTTACGTTTATGGCCCAGTCGACCGCACAGACCATCTCAGGTCCATCAAAGAGGCCAAAAGAATAGCACACTCACCAGATCTTTAAATTTTGACTCCCGCACCCTGTCCACCAGCATCCTGCATTGTCAACCATACTAGCAAAGCAAAAACTTAACCCTTTGACTTCCCTCACCCTCTCCACCAGCTTCTTGCAGGGTTAAATTTTTGCACTTGGTGGATAGGGTGCGGGGTCAAAGGGGTAAACTACATCAGCTTTTCTTTCTTTTCTGTCACATTTCAGTCCCTATTTCACTTGTCACATTTCAGTCCCCATTTCACTCGTCACATTTCAGCCCCTATTTCACTTGTCACATTTCAGCCCCTATTTCACTCGTCACATTTCAGTCCCTATTTCACTTGTCACATTTCAGTCCCTATTTCACTTGTCACATTTCAGTCCCTATTTCACTTGTCATATTTCAGCCCCTATTTCACTTGTCACATTTCAGTCCCTATTTCACTTGTCACATTTCAGTCCCTATTTCACTTGTCACATTTCAGCCCCTATTTCACTTGTCACATTTCAGCCCCTATTTCACTTGTCACATTTCAGCCCCTATTTCACTTGTCACATTTCAGCCCCTATTTCACTTGTCACATTTCAGCCCCTATTTCACTTGTCACAGGCTCAGCCCCTATTTCACTTGTCAAGGCTCAGCCCCTATTTCACTTGTCACATTTCAGTCCCTATTTCACTTGTCACATTTCAGCCCCTATTTCACTTGTCACAGGCTCAGCCCCTATTTCACTTGTCACATTTCAGCCCCTATTTCACTTGTCACATTTCAGCCCCTATTTCACTTGTCACATTTCAGCCCCTATTTCACTTGTCACATTTCAGCCCCTATTTCACTTGTCACAGGCTCAGCCCCTATTTCACTTGTCACATTTCAGCCCCTATTTCACTTGTCACAGGCTCAGCGACGACTTTTTAACAACGCTCTGATGAAGCATGACTATTGAAATTATATTCATGATTCTACGGAGTTCTATTCCTGATTCAGACTGAGTGACAGAGCTGTTCTCTAGACTTTCTTTTAAAATATGCCCTGGTATCAATCAGTCCCGGGAGGCACAGACACCTACAGTATTGGGCAAAAAAAATTGAGCGACACCCCCCTATGATAGGTCTGCGAAAATGATGAAACTCGACTGCGTGGTCCCAGTCTCCTCTATGAGTCTGTTACACTCTCTACTCTGGATAGGAGCCGATTGGGTCGAAAAACTTAGCAAGGACGTTAACAGAACTGACGGGATTTGAACCGATAACCTTCCAATTGTTTGTCCTTTGCGCTAACCACTCCTCCACAGTGACATCAGCTTTAGTTCACATCGACTCGAGAGTGGTGTGTGCGTGTCTGCATGTGAGCATGTCTCTATATCTGTGACAAACCTGTGTAAACGAGCTGACATACGGGCTGTCCAAACAACCCCTGCTGTTGAAGTAAAGCAACGTTGGGAGCTTCCAACTGCTAACTGTCAAGACTATAGCAAGGGCAAAGGTGCTGGCAGCTATGTGAGCTGGTGGCAGGGCGCGCTGCCCGAAAGAGAGACGAAGATCAGAGTAGAGCAAGAGAGTGCTCTTCCATTCTCTCTTGGTCCGGAGACTGGGCTGGACCTGGTTGGTGAGCGTTGTGCGGCTATGTCCCGAGGTTTGTCATCTCCCCACCTTGCCATTCGAATTGTAAACAAGGTAACTGATGACTGGGTCCGAATGGGTCATGCAACGCATGGACAGCCCCCCCCCCCCCCCCCTCCTTTGCTTGATGAAATGACTATTAAATAGTGTCAGGAGCTTGGGAGGTGATTGTCTGGAGAGTTGCAAGGCACTGGTGCTCGGTGTCTCATTCACACCCTCGCGGTGTTTCTTGTTAACAAGCCGTTTTGCCCGTACGGTTGAGGAGAACCGTTTGAACCAGTGTGGTCAGACCTGTCAGCGTGGAGCGGATGGAGTGCTACATGATCCTTTTGAAACGGATATGAAATGTAGATCATTGAGAGTTTCGCTGTTTGGCTTATCGGGCGTCAGAAGCAAATACGAAGAAAGCACTTAACTGCCTTCCCCTGACACATATTTGATTTTTGTCATTTATACTTTGGTTATTCCAAAGAACATCATTAACTTGATACAACTCTATCAAATACTTCATCTCCGAATCGGAGAGTTTCAATGCTCTACTAGAAGACGATGTTATAAGGAAAGAGAAATTAGAGCACCTGGTCACAACAGGAAAGCTGGAGGGAAAGAGAACACCAGGTAGACCCAGGGAGAAAATATCGGACGGACTTGCAGGGTGGCTGAGGACGAAGAGGGTGGAAGATGAACTTTGCAGCGACAAGGGACAGATTCGTATGGAGGGCCATGATCGCCAACGCCATGGGGCAGGGCACATGAAGATGATGATGGTGATGATGATGATGAATGATGATGATGATGATGATGATGATGATGATGATGATGATATGATGATGATGATGATGATGATGATGATGATGATGATGATGATGATGACAAGAAGATAACATTTGAAAAAATTGGTGTCGGCTCAATGTTGAACTCTGATTGGCTGGAGGATGCCAGCCGTCCGTTTAGAATAGATCATATCACGATCTGTTGAACTGAATGCCTGGGACCGTTAGAGACGTATGTTTACTATGATACATAATCTGTGTCGGATCCGTTTCACCCTGTCCACTCGAACCTACGGTCTGAACGGTTCGTGTGTCAGTACCTTTAGCAAGATTTCCCTCGGCTGTTTCTGGATGGATCTTTGGGTCAGTGGTTTAGATTATTGTGTGGTTGCGAATGCATACGTTTTTAAGTTTCAGGAACTAGCAGATGGCACCTCTGACGTTATTGCATATGGAGTTCATTCCGAGCATGGAGACGTCATCTTGAGAAACTGAAACTGAAACTTAAAAAAACCAAAACAAGTGTGACTGCCAGCGTTCAAGCGAACAGGAACTATAAAAACACGAAAATAGAATC
>CM060305.1:70213734-70236234 GCA_030674185.1 Monoplex corrugatus
GACTGTGTGAAAGGGCTGTACTCTAAACGTCCTTTCATAATGATGTATCTTGGCATCAACCAGGCCAGGGAGATACAGGCACCTGTGGTGTTGGTCAGGAAATTTAAGCAATACTCTCAATAAAACATCCATGAAGTGCATAAAACTTGACTGTGTTGTCCTAGTCTTCACAATGAACCCATAGCAGGCTTAACTTTGGATAGGAACCGATTGGAGCAAAAAACGATCTCACAATGAATTTGGATAGGACTGATGGAATTTGAGTCCATATGTTTCCAGTCTTTGGTCCTTTGCACTTATCACGGCAGCACGGTGAGTGACCAGAGGTCATATTTTCTTCGTTTTTCCCTTCCTGTCCCTTGATTCCCCATATGGGTTACTGAGGTGACAGAGATGATTGCCTGATCATTTTTCTCCATTTTTCACTATCCGTTACAGCTGCCTAGGAACCATTGAAATCTAAGTTACCTGTCCATTTGCTGATGTTGTCCTCCCATATTTTCTTTTGCCTGTCTCTCTTTCTGCCTCCTGGCACTTTTCTTTATAGAGGTAGTTTTTGTATAGCATGATGGCCTGGTATGGCGGTACGACAGTACCATATCAGTTTCTATGGGCATTTTTTTCTTGGTTGGTTGGTTGGTTGGTTGGTTGGTTGGTTGGTTGGTTGGCTGGTCGGTTGGCTGGTTGGATTGTTTCTATTGTTGTTTCGTTTGTTTTTGACATTAATGGCGAGATTATCGTCGTTCCAGTGAGGTCTTATTTTAAAATCTGGTAAAATAAAAACAAACAAACAAATTTACAAGTCATTAAGGTTATGGATACTAGGAATGTTTTGCATGATCATCAGGCATGTGATTACAGCTCATATCATCATCTCTATTACATTGATAATCTATCTTTATGGCTAGTAGACAAAGGAATTGCCAAAAAAAAAACACAAAAAAGACTGCACATAGACGCAAAACGGAATCTGGAAATATTTGCATGAATGCATTCAACGTGCACTCAGTCGTCAAACACGAGGGAAAAGGCTTTTAAAGCTGTTCACGCACAAAAAAGCTGGTGGATAAGGTGAGGGAGTGAAAGGGTTAAGTGACGTCTTTCTGAGCTAGGTTTGTGGAGGAATTAAGCACACACGTGTTGGCCGTGTGGAAGCCGGCAGGTGTCAAAAGTCAATGAGAAGTGTTGGAGTGACGGACTTTACACCTGTCTGTGAAAGTCACACAGTTCACTGGGCGGGCACACAGCCTCACAATGAATGAATGCATTCTTGTTGACACGTTGTGGGGTTCTCATTTTCTTTTTTTTTTCTTTTTTTTTTTCCTTAATTCTGGGGAAAAAATCGCCTCCTCATCAAAACTGTGGAAATGTAAAAAAAAAAATAATAATAAAAAAATAAACAGTTAAAATGGGCACTGAGATTGTACTTTTAGATTATTGATCAGCTCAAATATATCAGAAGTGTTCTACTCCTTACCCTCACCCCCACCCTTCCTGTTGTTTTGACCTAAATGCGGTGATTTTGTCTGTTGTTGTTTATATACACATGACAAAGGCAAGTTGGCCGAAAATGTGAGCTTGCCATGTGTCTGTAGTTATATATGCGTTCTCATTTTCTTTCATGTGTTTATTGTTTAGCAAATCCTTTAAAAAGAATATCTACGTGTATACGGAGAACGAAAACGAGGAAATACTTGCACAAGATGCATTCAAAATGCACTCTGTCATCTCCAAGACGCATCAGACTCGCACAGAAAGATTGCTATCTACAGAAAAGTAGTCCTGAGTGCCGGGCTGTACTGACGTGAGACCTGGACTATCTACTAATGACACATTACACAGATGGAACTGTTCCAGCAAAGAACCCTGAGTAAGATCTGCAACATAACGTGGTAGGATTAAACGTCCAAACTTCAAGTCTCTGAACAAAAATGGCATGCCATGCGTTGAGTGTCTACTCATCAGGAGCTGGCTTCACGGAAGCAACCGATTCCCAAAGAAGTTTCTTTACAGAGAACTGAAGCAAGGATACTGACATC
This sequence comes from Monoplex corrugatus, assembly GCA_030674185.1. Taxonomy (NCBI): domain Eukaryota; kingdom Metazoa; phylum Mollusca; class Gastropoda; order Littorinimorpha; family Ranellidae; genus Monoplex; species Monoplex corrugatus. The sequence continues at coordinate 70,215,774 of CM060305.1, forward strand.
AGGGAAGACCACTAAAATGATACAAGGATACTCTAAAAGCCGGTCTCATTAGCTGCAACATCAACATCGCCAAAGAGCATGGTTTTTAACTGTTGTCTTTTATCTTAATCAGGTTGTCGTTTTTGACGTGGTGTTAGCCCTGATACGGCTGTAGTTGTCAGCTGGGCTATAAGAGTATGAACTTGAACTTTGATAGGGTGAGGGAGTCAAAGGATTTAAGTTTTTACAGCCGATGGACATGGTGCGGGAGTCAAACGGTTAACTGTGATTGGTCAATGATGTTTTGTTAGTCTGGGCATGGTCGGCGATACATTGCATATGCTGAATTAGAGCAGATATCGTTGATAATCATCGAAATGGATCAGTAATGGTGCGCAATACCTTCATTGCTGTGGACACTTCCTTTGATTGTTTGGTACAGGACTTCAACTAAATGAACCTGAGTTTGGTGTTTTGTTGGAGTCACAATTAGCAGTGAAATAATAATGTCACGGAAGCAATCTAAAATATGTGGGTATCCACAAACACAAATCAAAAAAAAATTAAAACAAAATAAAAGCTAAAAAAGAAAGGATTACCAGTCTCTGTGGTGTAGTTGTCAGCGCAATGGACTGCCAACTGGAAGGTTGTGGGTTCGAATCCACATCAGTACTTTCAAAAATCACTGTGGGATTTTTCGGCTCTAACCGGTTCTTACCCAGAGTTGGACGTACTATGGGCTCATCGGGAAGACTGGGACCAAACAGTCCAGTTTCATCCACTTCACAGATGTGTCATTGAGGGTGTTACTCAAATTTTCTGACCAGCACCGGAGGTGTCTGTATCTCTCGGGCCTGGTTGATGCCAGGTTATTATATGATAGTCAGCGTAGAGCACAGCCCTGTCACGCAGTCTCAACCCTAGGTAGACCTCCATAGTATCATAGTCATCATCCTCATCGACATCATCATCATCACATTGTTAAAAACTGTGCCAGCTTCTGTGGCCATTAAAGATGGCCTAGAAAATGGGACGAAAACACAAAAAGGTGGACACAAAGGTAACCTCCCTGAGTGCCATGATCCTAAAAAGAAAGAAAAAACAAAAGAACTGAACTGAAATGACCTGAACTGCTTCCAAACAGACTGCACCACATGTCACTGCACCTGACATTTGTGTAAGTTGAACGACTGAATGATTAAGCGGCAACGTTCAAACAGTCCCATTGAACTGTATCAACGTGAAAGTCAGGCCTGGCCTTCTGTTCTGTTGTACTCTGTGTGTGCTCTGTCAACTGACCAGCCATAGGAAGCTGATGAGATGAGCAAACTCTGGTGACTTTTTTCAGGCGTGTAAACGGGATTAAGAGTGTTGGAGGATCCTCCTGAAAAAAAAAAAGGAGAACGTGTGCAGAATGACGTAGTGTGATTATTCTGACCATCCGTTTCGTAATGACCTGGACTCGATGACTTTTATAGACGAAGCTGACACTTCAGAGCTGAGAGCTATGTAGCCTACGTCACTTGATTTCTTGAAGTGATCCCTAAAAGTAGATCTTTAGGGAGAAAACTGGCAGAATGGTTCAGACGTTCGCCCGCCAGTAACTAAACTCGAGGCTCCAGGGTTCGCTCCCCCGTAAAGGCCTCGACGTTTCTCCTTAGTTTGACCAAAAATTGAACTGAACGTCTAGTCCTTCGGAAGGGGACGAAAAACGAATCGGACCCGTGTGCCTTCTAGCTGCGCACGCTAAAGATCCCACGGCAGTTGAAAATCGTGAAGAGCAGGGCATTGCCCGGCTGCCTTGGTATAAAACATTGGAGAGATAGGTTGATTTCCCAGGTCCCACACCTTGAAAACCAATTAGCCTTCTTGCCTTTCTGAAGTCCTGGTAAAAAAAAAAACTGTGAAAGATGGATATGAATTTGAATCGAGGGAGAGGAAATGGGCACAGCCCTCGTGGTGCTGGCCCCGGGAAAAGTTGAGGTCTCTGCCACCTCACTCCCTTACGACCCCAGGGTTATGGCACAATCAGGGTAGGACCTCAGCACCTGGCCAGCTCATGGGTTTATGTGCAGGCTTAAGGCTTGTGCCGTGATCTTTCTGGATCTTCTCCATCACATGGCACCTGTGACATTAGTGCATATGGAATTTATTCCGAGAAACTGAAACTGAAAATAAAACTTGATTTCGTACGTTCCCCGTCGGTGAAGCTAGTCTCGTTCATACTACTTAGAAGTTCAAGCAACAAGACAAGCAACAAGACGTTAAACGAATATCGACCATTATGCTTCAAGTGCAAATGGTGAGATATGAAAACATACATGTAAGAGCAGCTGCTACGTGTTTTCTGTCGTGTGATTTCTTCTGTTAAGATACCTCGTAATATGTGTGTGCCATGTGTGTGTGTGAGTGTGTGTGTGTGTGTGTGTGTGTGTGTGTGTGTGTGTGTGTGTGTTTGTGTGTGTGTATGTGTATGTGTGTGTGTGTGTACGTGTGTGTGTAAGTGTAAGTGTGTGTGTGTGTGTATGTGTGTGTGTGTGTGTGTGTGTGTGTGTGTGTGTGTGTGTGTGTGTGTGTGTGTGTGTGTGTGTGTGTGTGTGTGTGTGTGTGTGCTAGCTTGCCTCGTCTATGATTGACGTAATTTGATGCATTCATAAACAACTAATGAGATCTTTCAGAAATATCTGCATTCTTTAAGTTTAGCTTAAGGCAAGTCTTCATTTTACGTATGGAATTCGTATAGAGCTGTCTCCAAGTTCATTCGATCTCACTGCGCATTATGCATTTACAATACATAGAATGCAATACGTATACACATCAGAATGCACATACGCATACACAAATGAACAGCGTCTAACCATAATAATATATACTTATGATTATAAACATGCATATAAATAAATAGATGCATACGCATATATGTATACGTACATATATATATGTATGTATGTAGGTATGTATGTATGTATGTATGTATGTATGTATGTATGTGTGTATGTATGTATGTATTTATGTATGTATGTATTTATGTATGTATTATGTTTTGTTTGTTTGTTTGTTTGTTCTTTTAAGATCATCGCACCCGGGGAGGTTACCTTTGTGCTCACCTTTTTTTTCCGTCCCATTTTCTATGCCACCTTAATGGCCACAGAAGCTGGCACAGTTTTTCTTTTACAACGCGATGATGAAGCTGTCGCTGAGGATGATAATCATGATGCTATGGAGTTTCATCTAGGATTGAGACTGCGTGACAGGGCTGTACTCTACGCTTACTATCATAATATATCCTGGCGTCAACCAGGCCCGAGAGATACAGACACCTGCTGTGCAGGTCAGAAGGTTTGAGCAACACCCTCAATGACGCACCTGTGAAGTGGATGAGACTCGACTGTGTGGTCCCAGTCTTCCCAATGAGCCCATACCACGCCCAACTCTGGGTAGGAGCCGGTTAGAGCCGAAAAATCCCATATTGATTTTTGAAGGGACTGATGGGGATTCAAACCCACAACCTTCCAGTCCGTAGTCCGTTGCGTTAACCACTACACCACAACGATTGATTTGTATGTATTTATGTATGTATGTATGTATGTATGGATGGATGGATAGGATGGATGGATGGATGGATGGATGGATGGATGGATGGATGGATGGATACCAAATACAACAGGATCAATTATTAAAAGTTAAAGTACATACAGGTGGAAGAGTAATTGTAACATCCACAGTGGTTGGGTTAAGTGAGTTTGGGTGAACACGTACGATTTTAATGTAGCTTGAGGTGCCAAAAGGTGGCAGATTAATAGCAGCAGACTCAAGTCAATATTCCTTTAATCATCCAGCTGGAAATCCATATACTGGATTCGCACCAAACGGAGATCCTCACATCTACTTAATACACAGACACGAATTTATCATAACCATATGAGAATAGAAACGTCGCTATGGACCAAATCATCCTAAAAATCACAGCAAACAGTCCTTAAAGCCTTCCACATGCATAATGTACATACGTAAAATGGGTTGCGTGTACACACAAGATATGCATAAAAGATACGATTAGTGTCACCCCGGAAGGACAAAAAAACCGATGAACGTCTTTTTCCGTCCATCTGTCATGACAAGTTCACTGAAATGATTATAGACATCTGTCACGAAGACGACTTGGCTTTGAGACGACGACGGAGGCGCGGATTTGAACACAGGTAGGGAACAAACTGTGGGGGGGGGGGGCGACAGCGAAGACGCCCGATCACCTTGGAGGCGTGTATTTGCGCCCTATCGGTACACTCAGCGCGTGTGTTTATGTGCAGGCTTAAGGCGTGTGCCCTGATCACCATAATGCACATAGCACCTGTGATGTTGGTGCAGATGGAATTCGTTCCGAGCGCGGAGACGTCATCTTGAGAAACTGAAACTGAAACTGAAACTGAAAGTCAGCATTAAGCAGTGCCTGGACTCCGGTGCCCCAGTCCCCATGGCCGCCAGCAGGAATTCGATTAAAATTAAGAATTAAAAAGAAAATCGGCATTCATCGCCAGATGCCGTCTGACCCTGTAGATGGTGAACGAAAGACGCAGAAAGTTTCTACATAATTGACCCACAACTTGAGAGTCAACTGGGGGAGAGAGAGAGAGAGAGAGAGAGAGAGAGACAGAGACAGAGACAGAGACAGAGACAGAGACAGAGAGACAGAGAGAGAAACAGAGAGAAAGAGACATACAGACAGACAGACAGACAGACAGAGACAGATAGAGAGAGACTTCAGACTTCAAGTGATTTAATCATTTAGACCATTGTAGTCTACAGCCTGTAATATGTGTCAGAGAGAGAGAGAGGGAGGGAAGGAGGGTTGGAGGGAAGGGGGGAGGGAGGGATCGAGTGAGGGAGGGAGGGAGCAAAAGTGCAAAGGAGAGAGAGAGAGAGAGATTCAGGTTCGGATTCAGATAATTTATTCATAACGGCCATGGCCATTCAGAAGGGGTGATAACACACAAACAATAAAACGACACATTTATACAACCATTAATTACGTTGTGACAGCATTCCGTATTTTGAACGCTTTGTACAGATAAACTGCAAAACGTTTTACAATTTCTTCGTACACCAGTGAAAGAGAGAGAAGGGGGGGGGGAGCGAAAGAGACAGAGCAGAGACAGAGAGAGGGACAGAGAGAAAGAGAGAGAGTGAGAAAGAGAGAGACAGACAGAGACGGAGATAGAAAGGGACAGAGACAGAGAGAGACAAAGCAGAGTGACAGAGACAGACACAGAGAGAGACAAAGTGACAGACAGAGAAAGGCAGACAAAGAGACAGAGAGAGAAAGACAGACAGAGACACACAGAGAGTTGAGAGAAAGAGAGAGAAACAGACAGACAGACAGACAGAGACAGAGAGGAGAGACGGAGACAGAAAAACAGAGAGACAGAAAAAGACAGACAGACAGTGACAGAGACAGAAAAAGACACAGAGAGATACAGAGACAAAGACAGAGAGAGACAGACAGAGACAGACAGACAAAGACAGAGAGAGACAGAGAGAGCCAAAGGCAGAGAGTCAGAGACACAGAGAGAGAGAGAGAGAGAGAGAGAAAAGAGAGAAATAGATAGATAATAGATACATACAATACATACATACATACATACATACATACATACATACATACATACATACATACATGCATACATACATACATACATACATACATACATACATACATACATACATACATACACATACATACATACATACATACATACATAGACACAGAGAGAGAGAGAGGGAGAGAGAGAGAATACGGATTCAAAAGTCGTCATAAATACGTGATAAAACACCAGCTGTTGCCTGAACCTGCCTTGAACTTAACCCTTTTGACTCCTATGTCCCGTCTACCAGCATCCTGCTTTGTCAGAAATGACAGCAAAGCAAAATCTTAACCCTTTGACTCCCTGGTGGATAGGGTGAGGGAGTCAAAGGTTAAGTTTTTGCAGTTGGTAGAAGGATGCAGGAGTCAAAGGGTTAATCGCTTCTTAACCGGAGTTCATCAGGTCAGCAGCCGATTTGAATGGGGAATTGTTCTGGTCACTAAGGGGGTGGAGGGGGTGAGTAGACCGGTAGGCAGGAGAGAGAGGGTTGGGGTGCTTGAATTTTTAATCTTAAGTTTGTTCATCAGGGATTCGTCGCACTCGGGCAGTCCCATGTGCGCGCCATCCAAATTTGACTTCACCACTACTACTGCCACTACTACTAATAACAATAATAATGATGATGGTGGTGATGATGATGATGATGATGATGATGATGGTGGTGGTGGTGGTGGTGGTGATGGTGGTGATGGTGATGGTGATGATGATGATGATGATGATGAAGACGTCAAGCTGAGAGACAATGGCTCAAGTCCAGTCTAACTGTGCATAGGCAAATCTTTCAAACTGCCAACAAAATTGTTAATAGCCTTGTAGACGCCGCTAAATCAGCCTATTACAATGCCAAAATTCTTGCTTGCTCCACGTCCAAACAATTGTATAATATCACTAATACTCTTCTTGGCAAAACTGGCTCTTCTCCTCTTCCATCTAACCTGCCACCATCTGATCTTCCACAGGCTTTCTCTGACTATTTTGTCAACAAGATTGCTAACCTCAGGCTTTCTCTTGATTCCACACGAACACTCATGCAACATTTCCTGAACCCCCTTTCTCTGGAATCCCCCTTACTTCCTTCCAACCCGTTTCTGAGGATTTTGTTAAGAAAATCATCATGAAATCCGGCATTAAAACCTGTGAACTTGACCCATTGCCAGTTTCTTTCCTCACCCATTGTCTTGATACTCTTCTTCCTCACATCACCAACATCATCAACCATTCCCTCTCAACTGGCTCCTTTCCTTCTTCTTTCAAGTCAGCAATTGTAAGACCTCTTCTAAAAAAGACGACTCTTGACCCTGAGAATTTGAAAAACTATAGACCTGTGTCAAATCTTCCATTTCTTTCCAAGGTCTTAGAGAAAGTTGTTCTCAACCAGCTGTTAAACCACCTTCATTCCAATAACCTTGTCTATCCCCTTCAGTCTGCTTACCGTTCTGCACATAGCACCGAGACTGCTCTTCTCAAAATCTGCAACGACTTACTGACTACTCTTGACTCTAACAATGTATCACTTTTGACTCTCTTGGACCTATCTGCTGCCTTTGACACTATTGACCACTCTATCCTTCTCTCCCGTCTGCATCACTCTTTTGGGCTCCATGATACTGTCTTGAATTGGTTTCATTCTTACATCACCGATCGTCTGCAAGTAGTTTCTGTCAATGGTCTTTCTTCTAATGCTTCCTGTCTGACCTATGGAGTGCCACAGGGATCTGTTCTGGGCCCCCTACTTTTCATTCTCTACACCTATCCTGTCTCCTCTATTGTCCAAGAACACCTACTTCAGCATCATTCTTTCTCGGATGACAATCAGCTGTATGTCTCTGGGCCTCTCCCTGACCTTCCCCTCATGATCCAAAACACCCAATCTTGTGTAGCCGACCTGAAGGATTGGATGACTGAAAACAAACTGAAATTGAATGAAGAGAAATCCGAATTGATCTTGATCACCCCACCCAAACTCCAAAATCACCCCTCTCTTCCAACCTCCATCACACTTGTTGACTCGTCTATCACTCTCTCCTATTCTGCCCGTAACCTTGGTGTAACTCTTGACCAAACCCTGTCCTTCCATCTGCATGTTAGCAACGTTTGTCGGACTTGTTTTCTTGAACTCCGCCGAATTGCTTCTATCCGCCATCTCCTCTCAGAAGACACGACAAAGACTCTTGTCTGTACACTTGTTCTATCTCGTCTTGATTACTGTAATGCTCTTTTGTCTGGTTCCCCCTCTCACCTCATTAACAAACTTCAGAAAGTTCAAAATCATGCTGCCCGTCTCATCTTCCGCTCTTCAAAATTTAACCATGTTACGCCATTGCTCTGTTCTCTCCACTGGCTCCCGGTTCAGCAAAGAATATCCTACAAGATTGCCTGTCTCTGCTTCAAATCTATTGTGTCTTCCTGTCCTGAGTATCTCGCCCATCTGTTACATCTCTACACGCCATCTCGAGCTTTGCGGTCCTCATCCGACACCCGTCTCTATAGTATCCCCATAGTCCGCACTAAAAGGTTTGGGCAGCGTTCTTTTTCCTATCAAGCTCCAACTATCTGGAATCAGCTACCTCGCTCACTCAGATACTCACCCTCTCTGTCCACATTCAAACGCTCCCTCAAAACTCATCTGTTTCCCAAATAACTGGTAATTTCTGCCCCCCTCCCCCCATGTAACGTAATGTTGGCTTTATAATGTCTTAGTGTCAATGTGTCATTGCATTTGCATGTCGTGCTGTGTGTGTGTGTGTGTGTGTGTGTGTGTGTGTGTGTGTGCGTGTGCGTGTGTGTGTGTGTGTGTGTGTGTGTGCGTGTGTGTGTTTGTGGGCGTGTGTGTGCGTGCTTGTGATTTCGGTTATATGTTTTGCCATTGTTAACGCCTAGGGCATTAATTTGATTAGGCGTACTAAATGTTCATAATAATAATAATAATAATGAAGATGATGATGATGATGATGATGAGTGATGATGATGATGATGATGATGAGAACGACATTTATAAGGCGCCAAATCTAGATACAAGAATCAAACCAAAGCGCGATCTCATCATTCACCAAAGCAATCACCCAACATCAACCAAAACTCCAGGGCATGAAGCACACGCAAACTCAAAGGGGAGGATAGGAGGGCAGTGGAGAAAAGAGTGAACATGTGGAGGGGGAAATCACTGCTGGGCAAAAAGGTATGTCTTTAAGCTAGAGCTGAAGGAAGGCAGAGTTTGTGACTGTCGAATAGACGGGTGGGGGATAGGGGGAGGGGAATCGTTCCAGTTGTATGGACCATCATCATCATCATCAGGTGCCCTGCCGCATGGCGATGGCGACCCTGGACTTCCAACCATCTCTATCTCTCGTTGTCCCCAGCATCTCCCCCACACTCCTCATTCCCAGCTACTCTGCAAGTCCGTCCAGCATTCTCTCCCTGGGTCTACCTGGTGCTCTCTTTCCCTCCAGCTTTCCTGTTGTGACCAGGTGCTCCAAATCTCCCTTCCTCATAAAATCGCCTATAAATGTTGCTTGTCTTTTCCTAATCTTCCTTATGAGTGATATACTTGTGTTTGCCTCCATCAAGACTGTCTCGTTTGTTTTCTTTGCTGTCCATGGAACTCTCAACATTCTTCTGAGAAACCACATCTCGGCTGCCTCAATTTTGCTCTGGCTTTGCTTGCTGACTGTCCACGCCTCGCATCCGTACAACAGTACTGGTTCTATATAACATTCAAGGACTCTCATTCTGATGTTAATTGATAGGCATTTGTTGGTAAGAATGCTTGTCATCTTCTGGAATGCTGTTTTGGCTTGGCCGATTCTGCCGGCTATTTCCGATGTGCATCTGCCGTCTGATGAAATGACCGTTCCCAGGTATTTGAACTTATTAACTTGTGTCAAGGTTATATGGATCAGACACTGAAAAAGATGCAGCGACCAACTGTGGTGCATTTGTATTAATGACTTTGCAGATAGTTAGTATCAGAAGCAGAAGGGAGAGGTGAAGCAGGGTTGTGTGTACGTTCCAAGTTGGTGACGAAGATAAATTGGTGCAGTGCCATTGATGCACTTGTAGCATATGAGTTGATTTTGCGTGAATGATTGTTTGGTTTGGTTGTTTTTGGGTTTGTTTTTTTGTTTGTTTGTTTTTTTTTTGTTTTTAGAAACGAGCAACCAGTGGAGAAAGTGAAACAAGGGAGTGACATGATCATATGCCTCTTTTTACGAAGGGCACGATGGGTCGCAGAACTCTGAATACGTTGGAGGCATGCAACAGAAGAAGCAGGCAAGCCAGTGAGCAGAGAGTTACGATAATCGATGCGAGACAAGATCAGAGAAGTCACAAGTTTAGATGCTGCTGAAGTTGAAAAATAACCGCGAATAGAACTGAAACGTTGCAATTCACAGTAACAAGATTGACAGATTTGGGTTATGAATTTCTGCCTATTAGTATTACTGCTTTACTACTACTACTTCTACTACTACTACTACTTCTACAACCACCACCACTACTACTACTACTACTACTACGTCATTGATAAATTTAACAAGAAACACCCTAAGGTATTAGATTGAACCCAAAACAACAATATCTCACACTGACCAGACAATCACCTTCCATGTCGTAATACCACATGGTAGCCATTTCGCCAAATGGGACTGTCCATACGCTGCATGACCTATTCGGACCCGGTCATCTCTCATGGTCTAGTAGCTGGGCTGGAACTGATTGGTGCGCGTTGTGTGACTATGTCCCCGGGTTTGTCCTCCATCTCCCCACCTTGCCATTCGGTTTGTAAACAAAGTAACTGATGACTGGGTTCCAATGGATCATGCAGCACATGGACAGACTCCTTTTCGCTTGGTGAAATGGTGCCCAGGTGGCTTCGGGAGCTGGGAAGTGATTGTCCGGAGAATGGCGAGGTATTGGCTCTCTGGGTTTCTTGTTCACTATCTGTATTTATCATCATCATCATCATCATCATCATGTGCCCTGCCACATGGCGTTGGCTATCATGGCCCTCCATACGAATCTGTCCCTTGTCGGTGCAAGTACTTCTCCCATTATCTCTGTCTTCATCCACTCTGCAAGTCCGTCCAATATTTTCTCCCTGGATCTACCTGGTGCTCTTTTTCCCCTCCAGCTTTCCCGTTGTGACTATGTGCTCTAATTTCTCTTGCCTCACAAAACATCCTACAAAATATAATTTCTCTTGCTTCATAAAATATCCTATAAAATATGTATTCGGGGGTGAATCAAATAAGGTGGAAGGGGTAAAGTTCTAGTCAGAGGGGGCTATACAACATCACACGGTTTTGTTTTTGTTTTTTCTTTGTTTTTTTCTCTTTTTTTTTGCTGTTGTTTTCTTTTCTCAATTGCAACTTGACGAAACATCGTTTGCCCAGGAATCTGCTGTCTCCTGCCTATTCCTCCACCCCCACCCTTCCCATTCCCTCTACCTGGAATGTTGGAAGAAAATGTCAAACTGATCCAATTCCTCGTTGTCTAGTGTAAGGGAGAGAAAGGTGGTGTGGAGTTGGGTGGATGGAGATAAGGGACTGAGGTGAGTGTGAAAGACATCCATTATTCCCCCCTCCCCTCACCCCCCGGTTTTTTTGGTGGGTTTTTTTTGTTGTTGTTTTTTGCTTTTTTTTTCTTTTTTTTTGTAAACTTGGCCGTATGTCCTCCATCTTCTTCTTATTCTTCTTTTTTCCTGACATTTTGAACCAATCAAAAAAAGCTGTGAGTCATGGCTGCGTGACTGATACCGAGTCCCACGGGCAGCGAGGTAGCCGGGTGCAGAAAAAGTGTGGACTTGACAGAGTGCGGAAACAACTAGGTGAGAACTGTCACAGTGTGAGGACAGCTTGAACAGACGGCCAAGACAGACAGTACTTCACACGTGTGGCTCCTGCAGAAAGAATGGTGCCCATGACAGCCAAGCATACACTAATTTTGTAAGGATCATTGCACTCAGGGGGGTTACCTTCATGCTCACCTTTTTTTTTTTTTTTTCGTCCCACTTTCCACGCCACCTCAATGGCCACGGAAGCTGGCACAGATTTTACAAAGCCATGATGATGATGTCGATAAGGATGATAATCATTATGCTATGGAGTTCTAGCTAGGGTTGAGACTGCATGACAGGGCTGTACTCTACGTTTACTGTCATAATATATCCTGGAGCCAACCAGGCCCGAGAGATACAGACACCTGCGGTGCTGGTCAGGAGATTTGAGAAACACCCTCAATGACTCATCTGTGAAGTGGATGAGACTCGACTCTGTCGTCCCAGTCTTCCCAGTGAGCCCATAGCACACCCAACTCTGGGTAGGAGCTGGTTAGAGCCGAAAAACCCCACGATGATTTTTGAGGGGACCTATGGGGATTCGAACCCACAACCGTCCAATCGGAAGTCCGTTGTGTTAACCACTACACCACGGCGACTGCTTAATTTCTTTTATCGTCTTTTGTTTCACAATGTTGTGGATCGCATGCGCGAGCATGTTGTGGATCGCATGCACGAGCAGGTTGTGGATCGCATGCACGAGCAGATTGTGGATCGCATGCACGAGCAGGTTGTGGATCGCGTGTGACAGTAGTACAGTCTGGTGATGTGTGTTCGTGTATGCGTATGAATACATGTGTGCGCATGCGCATCTTTTTTTTTTTTTCTTCGTTTTTTTGAGCTCTCCGATCTGAAGATAATAAAGTTTAGCAACGGTGAACAGTTGGCCAGGGTGGTCGTTTTTCTTTGGTACGAAGTCTAGGTGTTGTGACTTCTGTTATGTTCTGTGTGTTTTGAACACACAACAAGCGGACATCTAACATACAATGTGGCAACGAAGAATGACAACAACAACAAAATTTTACACATATAAAATGACAATGTTGACACATGAACTCAACATAGTATACAGAATGTACATAATATTTTATACACTGGAAGTTTAAAAATGAACATTAAGATTTTGCATAAATCCGTTTCAGAAACCACATCTCTTTGGCATACTCTAATTTTAGCTGACATGGACTGAAAAGATATAAAAATCGTGAAATGTTCTATCACGTATTAAAAGATATAAACTTATACGAATTTTGTGACACTGACTCTGAAGATGCAAGAGTCATAAAATTTTACAACTTAACAATGTTGTTGTTCGTCTTTTCGATAAATCAAATGTGAAGTCAACGTGAGTGTACTGTCATCGTTCTACAAGACAAGAAAAGCAAGATTATCTCCCTTGCAAAGGTACGCACGAACAAAAACAAGGAGACAGAACAGACCTTTCATGTCCACACAGTAAACTGGTCTAAAATGCAAAACAAAATCGAAGAGAAACCTTTCAGAAAGACAACGCCAAAAATAGGAAAGAGAGAAGAAGAAGAAAAAAAAAAAGGGGGGGGGGGAGGAAGAATGCGGTCCGTGACATTTAGTTTCTTTTTATGGAAATCAGTTTCTTTTTATGAAAGTCAAATATAGCGAAAAGTGAACAGAAGAATACAGCAAGTTTGATACTTTGATAAAATGTGACAGTTGCTGACGGGGAAAATGTCGTGCATTCTGCTTTTAGCTCAGTAAATAGTGAAGGCGGATGGTATTTATGACAAAACGAATAATGTCGATGTTAAGTATTTTATTATGCACAAAAAGAAACAAGTTGTTCAGGATAGTTTTCAAAAAAAAGTTATCACAGAACTTCCTGATTTTGTAATTCTCAAAGTCACTCAGATCTTGAACAAGTTTCAGTTGAAATCAAACCGGGTGTGCATATAGAAAAATGGCAGATTAGCGCAACAATGAAAACAGATTCAAAAAGAAAATTCGGAATTTCTTACAAAAGTACTGTTTACACATTTTCTTCAAAAAGTGCTAGTTTTAAGCACTTTTTTTAGTTTGGAACTGTGCGACCTTGACCTTGACACCTTGTCCTCCAGAGTTACGTCTTCTTGACTTGTCAGCACTTCACATCATTGACCGAAAAAAAAAATCAGCATAGAAAATCTTGTCCACACATTGTTATCACAGACAGTCACAAAGACACACTTTTCTCTGGTTGACATGGAACGATCTTCCTTTAAACAAGAAAGAACATTTATACAAAATGAATATGTATAAGGTAGAAACATTTCATACATATTACCAGACAGAAAGCCCAGTAAGCCTTTACCATAATCTTTTATGCTTCGTTGCATAAAAAATGTAGAAGAAAACAGTGAGCATAAGATAATTTATATTTTAGTACGTAATATGCAAATTCTAAAACCAAAGAAAAACGTATGTCAAACATGATACAATTTGAGGAACAGAAATGTATATATATAGAGAGACTTATTTCGAGAAGGGCAGATGTCAAGATGTCGCACAAAAAATAAGTATGCGTGTAAGCCTTGTACGTACGTACATTTCAACCAGAAATATGTTATGCTTCGTTACGTGAAATAAGACGAAAACAATGAGTATAATAATTTATATTTTATTACGTAATATGCAAATTCTGAAACCAAAGAAAACATGTATGTCAAACATGACGATGATTGACGAAAGGCAGAATGGAAGTTTATTCCAGGCAGATGGTCCTGAAACAGCATAAGAACGCTGGCTGACAATTGATAAGTTTAAATCTAGGAATCTGAAGGGAAAGTGTATCTGAAGCTGAGCGGAAGGCGCGAGTTTGCGTATATATATATATTGATGTTGTCACAAAGGTATGATGAGGCAGGCTGGTGAATATATTAATTGACAGATTTCCTGAGACTGCACAAAACCCTATGCGCTGGCAAGGTTTTGAAACTGGGAAACGGGAGAAGGGACTTATCAAACACTACATTTAATCTGACACCACCAGAATGATGGAAACATTAAGATGGGGCAGTAAACAAGCCAGTTTTTAGTGTTGTGGGCTGGGATTGAACTCGAGATATCAGATCTTGAGTCCATGGCTCTACCAATTAGCCCTATGCTTTCCTTTGTGTTTTGTTTTCATTTGTTTTGGTTTTGGTTTGGTGTGGTGTGGTGCGGTCTGGTGTGGTGTGGTGCGGTGTGGTGTGGTACGGTGTGATGTGGTGTGGTGTGGTGTGGTACGGTGTGGTGTGGTACGGTGTGATGTGGTGTGGTGTGATGTGGTGTGGTGTGGTGCGGTGTGGTGTGGCGCGGTGTGATGTGGTGTGGTGTGGTGTGGTGTGGTGTGGTGTGGCGCGGTGTGGTGTGGTGCCGTGTGGTGTGGTGTGGTGCGGCGCGGTGTGGTGCAGAGTGTGGTGTGGTGCGGTGCGGTGTGGTGTGGTGTGGTGTAGTGTGGTGTGGTGTGGCGAGGTGTAGTGTGGTGTGGTGCGGTGCGGTACGTCTCGGTGCGGTGCGGTGCGGTGCGGTGCGGTGTGGTGTGGTGTGGTGTGGTATGGTGCAGTGCGGTGTGGTGTGGTGTGGCGAGGTGTAGTGTGGTGATGTGCGGTGTGGTGTGGTGTGCTGTGGTGTGGTGTGGTGTGGTGTGGTGTGGCGAGGTGTAGTGTTGTAGTGTGGTGTAGTGCGGTGTGGTGCGGCGCGTTGCGGTACGCCTCGGTGCGGTGTGGTGTGGATTGGTGTGGTGTGGTGTGGTGTGGTGTGGTGCGGTGTGGTGTGGTGCGGTGTGGTGTGGTGCGGAGTGGTGCGGCACGATGCGGCACGGCATGGTGCGGTGCGGTGCGGTGCGGTGTGGTGCGGTGCGGTGTGGTGTGGTGTGGTGTGGTGGGGTTTCGTCTGGTGCGGTGCGGTTTGCGTTGCTTTCTTTTGCTTTGCTTTGCTTTGCTTTGCTTTGCTTTGCTTCGGTAAACAGGCTGGCTGGTTGTTTTCATAAGTTTTCTGGACCCCAGATCTCATGCATCGAGTTCAAATCTATCCCGCAGTATACAGTTAGCCTTTGTTCTTCCTGGTGGTGTCAATGTTTCAGAGTCCCGTTCCCCACCCCATTTCCAGATGTTGCCCATCGCAGAGGGTTTTTTACTGGCTCAACTGCTGGCAGATCTGTGTATGAAGCGCCTATGAAATCATGAGACTGCAATGAATTCTTTTTAAAGCAAACTCCAAACTCCAAACTTTTCGTTCGGTCTGTGGAGAGTTCGTTTCTACCTGGAAATGCTATAAATAGAAGAACAGACTTTATCTGTCCTTGGAAATTCTTCAAATAAAAGAACATAATTCATCTGGATTTGGCAATATCTTTGTATGCTTTCTTCTTGTTGTTGTCGTCTTCATCGTCGTCGTCGTCGTCGTCGTTGTTGTTGTTGTTGTTGTTGTTGCTGTTGCTGCTGTTTTAATGCTGTTGTTGTTGATGATGATGTTGTTGATGATGATGTCGATGATGATGTTGTTGTTGTTGTGGTGGTGGTGGTGGTGCTATTGCTGCTGCTGCTGCTGCTGCTGGTTGTCGTCGTCGTAGTTGTTATTGTTGTTGTTGTTATGTTGCTAGTACGAGTAGAATCGGTTGCATTCTGATTGTATCGTTGATTTCAAAGGTTTCTTTTTGGGGGAGGTGGGGGATGGGTGGTAACAAGAAAGAAACATATAGTACATTCAGTATGCGGCCTAGGGGATAAACTACATTTCATCTTTAGATAAAACTTACATTCTGGTGGGAAATCTACAGAAGAGACGTTTGGTCTTTATTATCGATCACAAAGATGACTGAACACAATTGTTTTTTGCCCCAAGCTCAGCGAGAACTTAAGAGTTATCGGTCGTTCTCTGTTTCTATATCTTTCTGTCTCTCTGTCTCTGTCTCTGTCCTCTCTCTCTCTCTCTCTCTCTCTCTCTCCTCTCTCTCTCTCTCTCTCTCTCTCTCTCTCTCTCTCTCTCTCTCTTCTCTCTCTCTCTCTCCTCTTTCTCTCTCTCTCTCTCACTCTCTCTCTCTCTCTCATTTTCTCGCTCGCTCGCTCGCTTGCTCCTAGATTCTGTGGCCATTAAAATTTATGCTCTACTCTTTCCCTGTGGGGCTGCCAAGGGCTCTTTCAGTATAAATAGAATCCCCACCTTCTGGAAATTCTGTTCTAGAAATTTCCTCTTTTCTGACATTCTCCTTGTTTCAGCCTTATTCCTTTGCTTTCTGTCATTTTTTTTCTTATAATTTTCTGCTTTGTTGGTCCATTCACCTGAATGTGTTCGAGAAAGTCTTACGTACTTTCTCTTAGGATTGATAATTTGGTACATGTATTAAGTGCATTTCTGGCTCTAGAGAAATGAAGTGTACAGAAAGAATTTTAGGTAATTTAGACCCGTTTTATATATGTTTTAGTGTCCTTAGTTATGTTTACATTTGTGTTCAGGTAAGCTTTTTTTTAAATCCCCCTGTGTGATAATGTGGACGAGGTGGTCAACACCAGGATCAGCTCCGTAGATTATGTGCGCGAATGCATTAATGTATGAACTTAATTTTCTTTTCCTGGTTTTTGTTGTTGTTGTTGTGTGTTGTTGTTGTTGTTGTTGTTGTTGTTGTTTTTCCTGTTGAATTATTGTGTGTGTATTGAAATGGTTGTAGTCCTGATATGGCTTTACGCAGTCACCTGGGCTTTTAACGAAAATAACTAAATAGCTATGCTCTGCTGTCCTGGTGATCTCAGTTTCGGTTGGTTTGGAGGTATCTTGGAAAGCTGAAAGTAGTGGCTTTAGGGCAATGACACAAGAGCAGGTGCAGAATGAGATGGGCAGAAAGAAACATAAGACAAAGTGTCCAGTTTAAATTGAATTGCTTGCGACTTCGTATATGGAAGGCCATGTTTGCCATTTGGCAGGGCAGATGATGATGATGATGACTCAAAACCTGACATCTCGATTTTAATCTCAACCAGCAGTGCAGTACGAATAAATAAGTCAGCTGCCTATCTGAATGCTTCCGATCATTCCCGCGTAGACAGCTTAGTGTGTCCAAAAAAAGTCCCTCCCCCCCCCTCCCCCGCCCTTCTCTCCCTCCGCCAACCCCATTACCAGCGTATAGGGTTTTTAAGCAGGCTAAGGGAGTCTGCCACCACTTATCTGATGATTGCTAAAACTGAAAATAATTTCTGGCAGATTTAGGTGGAGCGCATATGGAATTGCGATGAATCCGACTTGAACAAATTCCAAACTGACGTGTGTGGTTAAGACGAAGAAGTATTCAAATTTCTTTGCTGAAACATGTACTGCGCATGAGACAAACTTGTTCTACACTGGTGGCCTCATGGGTTATTTGCACACACTCAGCACTTTGTTTATTCAGCAAGGTATCAGAACACTGCCCCTCTGCCTTTTTGAGCTGAAGGCAGCATGTATACACGCACACATGCACACACACGCACACACACATGCATACATACATACATACATACATACATACAATCACCACACGCACACACATATACACATGCACGCAAACACACACACACACACACACACACATATATATATATATATATATATATATATATTATATATAACACACACACACATGCACACACACACACACACATGCACACACACACACACACACACACACTCACATGCACATATGCAAATATACATACGCATGTCTATAACAAGCACATACACAAATCATCATCATCATCATCGTCGTCGTCGTAGTCGTCGTAATAAACCATTTATAGTCAGGTTAACATAAACATTTTAGTAACACTCACACACACACAGACACACACACACACACGTACACACACACACACATACACACACGTGCACACACGCGCGCGCGCACGTACGCACACGTGCTCTATCATCATCATTGTAGCAAACGTCAGGTGAACATAAATCCTTAATCACAGAGACAGACAGACAGACAGAGAGATTGGGAGACACACACACACACACACACACACACACACACACACACACACACAACTACACACACACACACACACACACAAACATACACACACACACACACACATACAACATACACACACACATACACACACACACACAACACACAACACACACACACACAACATACACACACACACACACACACATACAACATACACACACAACACACACACACACACACACACACACACACACACAACACACACACACATACATACATACAACATACACACACACGCACACACACACATACAACACACACACACCAACACACAACACACACACACACACACACATACAACATAACACACACACACACACACACAAAACACACAACACACACACACACACACACACACACACACACAACCACACACACAACAACACACACACACACACACACAACACACACACACACACACACACACACACAACACACCACACACACACACACACACACATCCCTGAAACGATTTGATCGCCAACGTCCCCCTCCCATCAAATCAAAACTACAAAAGGATACGAACAACAACAAAACAGTCGATCTGTCTGCATCAGTAACTATCGGCTATAGCAATCACAGGACAAGCCATAGACACTACTGTGTTGGTTGGTGGCTTTGTCCTGCGGTCATTTTCTACTGGACAGGGTGGGGTAGTGTGTGGGCAGGCGGGAAACAATACTAAGGGAAGTTTACTCTCTTGCCGTAACCCCCCCCCCACACACACACACACACACAGAGGCCATGGAGTGACCTCTCACACAGTAGAGTTCAATGTCTGTCACTGGTAACATTAACCCTTTGACTCCCCACCCTGTCCACCAGAATCCTGCATTGCCAGCCACGCAAGCGAAGTAAAAGCTTAACCCTTTGATTTCCTCACCCCATCCACCAGTTCCTGCAGGAAGCTGGTGGATAGGGTGATAAAATTAAAGGGTGTGAGATTTTCAAAACAATGCCACTGCCCGCGTTCAAGCTAAAGGGAACCAGAAAAACACGAAAACAGAATCAGAACGCGTATTTAATGTCACCAGACAAAGACAGGCGCAAAATTTCGGCCCACTGGCCTTTGTCAAGCGTAAATGTAAGATCACATACAGACAAACACCAAATATAAAAAAAATCAGGAGAAAAAGACTGAAAATGAGCTAAGGCTCCAGTGGGAGAAAAGGACTAAAAGTTTTTTTGTAGTTGGTGGATAGGGTGCGGGAGTCTAAGGGTTAAGCGGCTGGGAAACCAATTTGACTCTACGGAACGGTATGGTTCACCCACCACCTGTTGCCAAGACATAGGCACAAATAGCAAGAGAACCGCAGGGCAGAAAGTCTTCAGAGACTAAAACCCTCATGATGCAAGTATTTGCGCCCTTCACTCAGTTAACAAGAAACACCACGAGGGTGCAGATGAGACCTGGAGCACCAATGCCTCGCCACTCTCCGGACGATCACCTCCCAAGCTCCCGACGCCAATCGACAGTCATTTCGTCAAGCAAAGGGTGGTAGTCGTAGTTAGTAGTAGTAGTAGTAGTAGTAGTAGTAGTAGTAGTAAGAATGAGGAGGAGAAAGGGAGGATAAGAAGAAGAAGAAGATGAACAACAACAACAACAACAGCAATGATACTATTACTACTACTAATAATAGTGATGATGATGATGATGATGATGATGATGATGGTGGTGATGATGATGATGATGATGATGATGATGATGATGATGATGATGATGATGATGATGATGATGATGATGATGATGACGACGACGACGACGACGATGACGACGGATGATGATGATGACGACGACGACGACGATGATGACGATGATGATGATAAGAAGACGACTAAGAAGAATGATAACGCCATTTGTATAGCGCTAACAGCTCTTGTCAAAGCATACTCGTTGCACTTTCTATTGCGACAACATAAGAACATAACACAAATCAGAACTTCAAATCAGAACAGTTTGTGGCAGCTCCTCGAGTAAACCAAACTAAGAAATTTCGCGCATAGTGTGAG
>CM060305.1:70243734-70246234 GCA_030674185.1 Monoplex corrugatus
CACAGGTTGGCAACTCATCATCATCATCATAGATATGTGTACACAGATTGGCAAATCGTCATCGACATCATTATCATCAGTATCGTCATCATCATTATAGATATGTGTACACAGATTAGCAACCCATCGTCATCGTCATCATCATCATCATCGTCGTCGTCATCATCATCACGTGCCTTGCCTCGAGGCGATGACGATCATGGCCTTCTATACCACTCTATCTCTAAAATTTGTCGCCGGAAGTAGATCTCCCACCCTTCCTGTCCCTACCCACTCTGCAAAGCTGGTCAATATTTTCTCCCTGGGTCTCCCTCCCACTTTCATGTTGTGACTAGGTGCTCAATTTGGTCTTGCTTCATAAAATGTCCTATCCATGTTGTCTTTTCCTAATCTTCTTCATTACTGTTCTTTTTGTGTTTCCCTCCTTCAAGACTGTCTCGTTTGTTTTCTTTGCTGAACATGGAACTCTTAACATTCTTTTTTTTAGAAATTACATTTCAGCTGCCGCAGTCTTGTTCTAATTTAGCTTCGCATCCTTGCATCAGTGTTGCTTCTATATAACGCTGAAGAACTCTTCTTGGTGTTAATTGAATCCTCTTTAAACAAACTCTGCACTCCAAGACAAGTTAAAGATTGCTGCTTTGTTAATGGTATTGTATTTATATTTATTTGGCAACTTTTTGTTCCCATTTATGTATTTGTTGGCCGAGTTGGGATCTATATCTCGTCTCGGTTTTTCTTTGTTTGTTTGTTTGTTTGTTTGTGTGTTTGTTTGTGTGTTTGTTTGTTTGTTTCTTTTTTTTGTTTCTTTGTTTCTTTGTTTGTTTCTTTGTTTGTTTGATCCTTTCTTGGGCAGGTATTTTTTCGTATACTTTTCCATTGAGACTAATCTGTAAAGTGATTACTTATAATCTGTTTTCTCTTCTTTGTTTTCTTTCTTTCTTTCTTTCTTTCTTCCTTTCTTTGTTTCTTTCTTTCTTTCTTTCTTTTTTCCTTTTCCTGACTAGAAATTTGTAAGTTGATTGCTCGATTTTTTTCTAACAGAATTTTATCACAAAAACTGGACTGAACTGCACAACAAACAACTTTAGTTCACTCTTTATTCTTGCAAAACCCTGTACACACAATGAGTGATCTAGTCATAGCATGCGACAGGGCTAGCTAGCTTCCTGTCTCCTTGTCGGCGTTTCGTGACATACCTAGACAACACATGGAAAAGGGAAACCTTCCACGCTCCACATGTTTATTACACAATGGGGCGATCGTTCACGACAGCCTGTTTCCTTCTTGACCGGGCTTTTAAGTCCGTAGAGTGTAAAACCCCTGCTGTCTCTAGCAAGAAACTCTGGGGAGAACTGGACAGCTTCAGGTCCTCAGAGAAGAAACCCCCAACCCACCCCAACCCCCACGCCACCCCACCCCAACCCCCACGCCACCCCTCACCCACACCCCAAGTAAACATCTCGGCCCTAAAGTCGTTACACTCTATGGGGTTTTGTGATTGATTTGGTTCAGTTTTTACGTCGGCACTCACCTCAGGTGATATGGCCGATGGGGGATAATCCTCCCAAAGAAGTGGGGGAAGGAGGGAAGGGGGACTTTTCTCATCCTATACTGACACCACCAGAACAACGATGATGTTAAGATGGGACAGTGAGAAGACCAGTTTAAATATAGCCTACCCCGGGATTCGAACCTGCAACTATTAGCACGTGATTCCGACGCTCAACCAACTGAGCTACTAGGGCCCGCGCTCTATATGGGGGGGGGGGGGGAGGGGAGCTATATCTAAGTTATGACTCCTGGATGCCCTTCTGCTGTCGCCATTTTTTATAAACTACCTGGGTTGGGGGTCTCGGCCGTGGCTATTTCTTTGGCTTGGGTTCGAAACCATGCTTCCAAAAATAGTTAGGTGTCTCAAGGCCAAGTCACCCTTGTGACGGATATCTTAGGTAAAATAGATACACCAATTTAATTTCTCACCCTCCAGCCAAATTCTTGTTTTTATTGCCACCAAATTTAGAAAGTAAGTTGATGGTAATTTGACGTGTTCCCTCACAGTGTGGCGATGTTTTCAATTGTTATGTTCGTTATACATTTTGGGTAACAAGGATTAGACAACTTGCTTTTGTAAACCTGTTGAACCCTTAAGCGAAATTTTAATGGCTGAATTCATCTTTCTGTTTTAACTATAAAAAGCTGAAATCATCATCGCTTTCCTCTGGCGATGGTGATGTAACAATGACGCATGTATAGTTGGATTGTGAGATGGAAATGGGTGTGTTATTCTTGTGATAGCTTTTCGTAAAGGCAGATGACATTCTTCCAATTGATCATCAACTGATAGTGCTCCTTTTCGTCTTTGTCGGCGAAGAGATATGGTGAACGTTTGCATTTTCATGTTATTTAATGCGTTTTTAATCCTGTATAATAATAGCTTGTGTTTCTGATGCGTCCTTCGAAAAGGCAGGCAAAACAATCTTTCCTAACAAATCTTTTC
>CM060305.1:70258734-70263734 GCA_030674185.1 Monoplex corrugatus
TGCGTCTGGGTATGTGCGAAAGACACAGAAAGAGAGAGAGAGAGAGAGAGAGAGAAGGTGTGTACATAAAAGTGTGCATATGAGACTATTTGAGTGAGTATATATATATATATATATATATATATATATATATATGTGTACATGTGTACGTCGTGGTTGGGGGGGGGGGTGTATGCGTGAGGGGACGGGAGGAGGAGGAGGACCAGCCCACGAGTGTAATGCTGTCTGGAAGTGAAGTGGCTGGGTCAACAGTTCTATAAAGAGCAAACTTCCACTGTGTAGGTAAACCCTGACAAAGTACACTCTAGCTTGACTCCACAGACGCTGTGTGTATAATTACCTCACTCCAGATTGTGCCCACAGACGCTGTGTGTATAATTACCTCACTCCAGCTTGTTCCCACAGACGCTGTGTGTATAATTACTTTTCTGTCGTGACTCAATCCTGCTCTTTCATTTTACAGGAATGCTAATGGCGGCATAAATGAACCACTACTGGTTTGTTGTCGCTAAGTACGAATCACGAAAGCCCTCGCCGTATTCATCATCATCATCATCATGCGCCCTACCGCATGGCGTTGGCGATCATGGCCCTCCATATGAATCTATCCTTTGTCGCTGCAAGTACATCTCCCACCCTCTCTGTCCTCAGCCATCGTGCAAGTCCGTCCAATATTTTCTCCCTGACTCTTCCTGGTGTTCTCTTTCCCTCCAGCTTTCGTTTTGTGACTAGGTGCTCAAATTTCTCTTGCCTCACAAAATGTCCTGTAAATGTTGCTTGTCTCTCCCTAATCTTCATTAATATCCTTTTTTTGTGTTTGCCTTTTTCAAGACTGTCTCGTTTATTTTTCTTTCATGTCTACGGATCTCTTGACATTCTTCTTTAAAAAACACATTCCAGCTGCCTCAATATTAATAATAATTTAATAATTACAATATTTATATAGCGCAAAATCTTGATAAAATCAAATCTAAGCGCTGAAGCAGACACACACGCACGCACGCACGCACGCACACACACGCACGCACACACACACACACACACACACACACACACACACACACACACACACACACGCATGGCTATAAATGGGGAGAAAGAATAAAAGCAATAAAAGCAAGAATAAAAGCAATGGAAAATTATAGAGAGCATAGCATATACAATTATATATTATAACCATGTGATTCCCCTCCGAGCGGAGACAGGCTGCAGAGGGGGGGGGGGGGGTTGAGTGAGGTTAGGATTTTATGCGGAGGAGAAAAGGTGAGTTTTGAGAGCGGACTTGGAGACAAAAGTAGGTTGCTGACGGACTGAGAGAGGAAGTTTGTTCCAGGAGAGTGGACCAGAAACAGAGAAGATTCGTGGACCATAGGTATTGAGCTTAGTGCGTGGAAAGCGAAAAGTCAGAGGATCGGAGGCAGAGCGGAGGGTACGTGAGGGAACATAGATCTCAAGTAGGCTTGACACACACAGTACACTCATACAATACGCACACACACGCACACACACACGCACACACACACATACATACCACACACACATACTCTCTCTCTCTCTCTCTCTCTGTTTCTCTTCTCTCTCACTCTCTCTCTCTCTCCTTGTCTCCTCTCTCTCTCTCTCCTCTGACTTTGTGTGCTGACTGTACTTGCAGATGTTGGTGCAAGTAAAAAGACCCGTGGCAAAAACTAAAAATGTTATGACAATGTAGGTGGCCTATCAGTGGTCTTCAGTGTACAAGGACAAAGGATTTGTAAGCTGTCAGGTTCCCATGCACCAAAGAATCGTGATGAGCTATGAAGTGTTGTGACATCGTGGTGACAGGGTCCGCCATGTCAGACCCGTACACACGATGTAGATGACCTCATGTTGCACTCATCTGATAGACAGGAACACTAAGAATTCCTCAGTCTCTGTCTCTGTCTCTGTCTCTCTCTCTCTCTGTCTCTGTCTCTCTCTCTCTCTCTCTCTCTCTCTCTCTGTTTCTCTCTGTCTGTCTCTGTCTCCCTTCTCTTCTCTTCTCTTCTCTCTCACTCTCTCTCCTTTTCTCTCTCTTCTCTTGTCTTCTGTCCTCTTCTCTCTCTCTTTTCTCTCCTCTCCTCTCTCTCTCTCTTCTCTTGTCTCCTCTCTCTCTCTTCTCTCTCTTCTCTTGTCTTCTCTCCTCTTCTCTCTCTTCTCTCTCTCTTCTCTCTCTTCTCTCTCTTCTCTTGTCTTCTCTCTCTCTCTTCTCTCTTCTCTTGTCTTCTCTCCTCTTCTCTCTCTCTCTCTCTCTCGTCTCCTCTCTCTCTCTCCTCTCTCTTCTCTTGTCTTCTCTCCTCTTCTCTCTCTCTCTCTCGTCTCCTCTCTCTCTCTCCTCTCTCTTCTCTTGTCTTCTCTCCTCTTTCTCTCTCTCTCTCTCGTCTCCTCTCTCTCTCCTCTCTCTTCTCTTGTCTTCTCTCCTCTCTCTCTCTCTCTCTCTGTCTCCTCTCTCTCTCTTCTCTCTCTTCTCTTGTCTTCTCTCCTCTTCTCTCTCTCTCTCTCTCGTCTCCTCTCTCTCTCTCTCTCTCTCTTCTCTTGTCTTTCTCTCCTCTTCTCTCTTCTCTCTCTCTCGTCTCCTCTCTCTCTCTTCTCTCTCTTCTCTTGTCTTCTCTCCTCTTCTCTCTCTCTCTCTCGTCTCCTCTCTCTCTCTCCTCTCTCTTCTCTTGTCTTCTCTCCTCTTCTCTCTCTCTCTCTCTCGTCTCCTCTCTCTCTCTTCTCTCTCTTCTCTTGTCTTCTCTCCTCTTCTCTCTCTCTCTCTCTCTCTCTCTCTCCTCTCTCTCTCTTCTCTGTCTCCTCTCTCCTCTCCTCTCTCTCTCTCTCTTGTCTCTCTCTCTCTCTCTCCTCTCTCTCTCTTCTCTTGTCTCCTTCTCTCTCTCCTCTCTCTCTCTTCTCTTGTCTCCTCTCTCTCTCTCTCTTCTCTCTCTCCTTCTCTTGTCTTCTCTCTTCTTCTTCTTCTCTCTCTCTCTTTCTCTCTCTCGTCTCTTCTCTTGTTTTCTCTTTCTCTCTCTCTCTCCCCTCTTTTGTCTCTCTCTATCTGTCTCTCTCTCTCACACACACACACACACACACACGCATACACACACACACAGTCTCTCTCTTTCTCATCCCCATACTCACATACACATACATGCATACACACACATGCAAACACACGCACGAACGTACACACGCATTGCTTGCCTAAAAGCACTTTGGTGAATGGACATTTGAATAAATAACAATCTCTCTCTCTCTCTCTCTCTCCTCTCTCTCTCTCTCTCTCTCTCTCTCTCTCTCTCTCATTCACATATATACACACATTTTCTGTATAATACGATTCTCTCGCTGTCTCACTTTTCCAATTTCATCCCTTCTCCCGTCCACTTTTTTCCCCTATTAGTTTTAAACGACCGTTGTCTCTAGTCTCAGTTTTATTTCCACTGAGCACTAAAGGTAAGGCAAAGTTCCTTTCAAAAATCGAAACTGAATGGTCTTAGGAGAAGACATCTTTACCATGTTACAGGAACTTTATGGGTCTTTTTTTCCCTACATGAGCGGAGGTTAAGTAAAGATGAGTGAAATTACTTTCGCATTTCTTTTTCTTTCACATCAAGTTAAAGGTTCAGTAATAGATTCATTCCCCCATTATCTTTAAACCCAGGGTGGGGGCGGGTTGCTTTGTTTGTTTTGTTTTGTTTTGTTTTGTGTTTCTTTTTTTCTTCTTCTTCTTCATCCATTATCTTTTATTCTGTTTTTATCCTAAATGTTTAGAGTGTCTGAGTAGAGGGGATTTCCGCCCATTATTGCTTATTATGTTCTTTCTAAGACAACTGAAATCGTAAACAGATCTTCTTTAAACGAACAAAATTGTTTTCGAATTTCTTCTCAAAGGTTAGTGTTTCCAAGTGAACGTAGTTTTCAGCCATTAACTTTCATTTTGAGTTCCTTCCTAAGTAAAGGACATTGTAAAAGTCATTCTTTGTAGAACGGAATGGTGTCCCACAAGGAAAACTGCCGTTTTAGAACCTGCGCTATTTTCAGTTTTTGTAGTTATTGATGGTCGTTAGTCTGGCTACGTTTACAAGTGGTTGTTAGAATGCTGAGAGCTCCATGGACAGCAAAACAAACAAACAAACAAACAAACGAGACAGTCTTGAAGGAGGAAGACACAAGAAAAACATTAATGAAGAAGATGAGGAAAAGATTAGGAATGTTATAGGCAAGACAAATTAGAGCACCTAGTCACAAAAGGAAAGCTGGAGGGAAAAAGAGTACCCGGTAGACCCAGGATAAAATACTGGACGGACTTGCAGAGTGGCTGAGGACAGAGAGGGTGGGAGATGTACTTTGCAACGACAAGGGATAGATTAGTATGGAGGGCCATGATCGCCAACACCACAGGACAGGGCACATGATGATGATGGGTCTGGCTACAGTTATAAGCGGTTGTTAGTCTGGCTATTACTATTATTGGAAAGTTATTGATGGCTGACTCCTTAAACACTAATCGTAAGATTGGTAAGGTTCTGCGTGATGTGCACAGAATGTGAAAGGGTTCATATTTTTTCACTTTTGTGTGATATGCCTTTTTTTTTTAAATCAGTTAAACCTTTCTCAAAGATATCGATGTTAATGTTTATATCACTGTTGTGAAATGTATTTCAAATTCTCATTTTTCAAACCCTTTTTTACTCCTCGTAATACATGTGTGTACGAACAAAATGTGTTACGACATTCATTCTGTTCTTTATAGATGGAGACATTCCAAAATTCTACAAACATCTATTAAAACCTCACAATAATTTTCTATTAAAATAGCAGCAACAAGAACATTTTTACTATCAACCCTTTGACAACCGCACTCTACCCACCAACTGCAAAAACTTAACCTTTTGAGTCCCTCACCTTGCCCACCAGCTTCCTGCAGGAAGCAGGTGGACAGGATGAGGGACTCAAAAGGTTAAGATTTTGCTTTTCTATCACAGCTGACAATGCAGGACGTTGGT
>CM060305.1:70268734-70278734 GCA_030674185.1 Monoplex corrugatus
GACCATCGCTCAGCAATGGGATGTGGTTTGTGAAACGGGTTCATAGGGGAAAAGTTGACATGTGTTAAATCTTAATGTTTATTTTTATTTAACTTCCAATGTAAAAAATATCATTAAGTATATTCTGTATACAATGCGGAGTTCATGGGTCAACAGTGTCTTTTCATATATGTAAAAAAAAACATTTGTTGTTGTCATTCTTCATTGTCACGTTGTATGTTAGACGTCCTCTTTGTTGTGAAACAAAAACAAATGAATAAAAAGCAAAAGTTTTCAAAAAAATCCCCTCGTTCTTTTACAGATCAATGTTTCAGACCAATAACGGAGTCCTCCATTATCTTTGAACCACAGTTCATTTAATGGTCAGTGTTATCACTTAAGTGGTAAGTTAAACTTTTTGATTCAGGTTTCCTCTCAAAGGTCAATGCTTCCAAGACTTAGCGAAAGGACTTTCCACCACACTGCTTTTTAATCGTGAATTCTTCCATCATCTTTGACTCACAGTTCTTTACTTGATGGGCACTGTCATCGTTTAAACAGTCTCCTCTTTCTGACATTTTGTCTAATTCGATTTTTCTCTCGAAGGTCACTGTTTGTAAGTTCCGGGATTTCCGCCCATCATCGGTTAATATGCTCTTTCTTAAATGACTGAACTATTAAGCTTTTGTTTTTTCTCAAACGAAAAAAAATCGATTCAGGTTTCTTCTCAAATGTCAGTGTTTCCCAGTGAAAGGAATTTCCATCCATTACGTTTCATAAGTAGTTCCTTGAAAGTTGATGAAACTTGTAAAAGTCTTTTCTAGGTGAACGGAATTGTGTCCCACAAGAATAATTGCTGTTTTAGAACTTCATCTTTTTTAGTCGTTGTAGTCTTTGTATGGAGGGCCATGATCGTATGGAGGGCCATGATGGCCAACGCCATGCGGCAGGGCACATGATGATGAGGAGGAGGAGGAGGAGTCTTTGGAAAGAGCTGATGTTATCTTTCTTTCCTTCGATACCTAAAACCTTCTTGAGGACAGCAAAGACAACAGCAATGCACACAGGTAAAACCTTTAGGAGGACAACAAAGACAACAGTAGCAGTGCACACAGGTAAAACCTTTTCAAGGACAACAAAGACAACAGCAATGCACACAGGTAAAACCCTTTCGAGGACAACAAAGACAACAGCAGTGCACACAGGTAAAACCTTTTCGAGGACAACAAAGACAACAGCAATGCACACAGGTAAAACCTTTTCGAGGACAACAAAGACAATAGCAATGCACACAGGTAAAACCTTTTCGAGGACAACAAAGACAATAGCAATGCACACAGGTAAAACCTTTTCGAGGACAACAAAGACAACAGCAATGCACATAGGTAAAACCTTTTCGAAGACAACAAAGACAACAGTAGCAGTGCACATGGGTAAAACCTTTTCAAGGACAGCACAGACAACAGTAGCAGTGCACACGGGTAAAACCTTTTCAAGGACAGCACAGACAACAGTAGCAATGCACACGGGTAAAACCTTTTCAAGGACAGCACAGACAACAGTAGCAGTGCACATGGGTAAAACCTTTTCAAGGACAGCACAGACAACAGTAGCAGTGCACACAGGTAAAACCTTTTCGAAGACAACAAAGACAACAGTAGCAGTGGACACAGGTAAAACCTTTTCGGGGACAACAAAGACAACAGCAATGCACACAGGTAAAACCTTTTCGAGGACAACAAAGACAACAGCAATGCACACAGGTAAAACCTTTTCGAGGACAACAAAGACAATAGCAATGCACATGGGTAAAACCTTTTCGAGGACAACAAAGACAACAGTAGCAGTGCACATGGGTAAAACCTTTTCAAGGACAGCACAGACAACAGTAGCAATGCACACGGGTATAAACCTTTTCAAGGACAGCACAGACAACAGTAGCAGTGCACACGGGTAAAACCTTTTCAAGGACAGCACAGACAACAGTAGCAATGCACACGGGTAAAATCTTTTCAAGGACAGCACAGACAACAGTAGCAGTGCACACGGGTAAAACCTTTTCAAGGACAGCACAGACAACAGTAGCAGTGCACACAGGTAAAACCTTTTCAAGGACAGCAAAGACAACAGTAGCAGTGCACACAGGTAAAACCTTTTCAAGGACAGCACAGACAACAGTAGCAATGCACACAGGTAAAACCTTTTCGAGGACAACAAAGACAACAGTAGCAGTGCGCACAGGTAAAACTTTTTCGAGGACAACAAAGACAACAACAGTGTACACAGGTAAAACCTTTTCGAGAACAGCAGAGACAGCAGTAGCAGTGCACACAGGTCACAGTTACATTTGAACAACGCAGAACAGTTTCTGTTCAACAGAAGAGGGACTTGTGGAAGCAGAACTAAAGTTCGCATCCCTCCTTTCCATGAATTGCCTGCAGAAGAACATGAGCCTTGACAGCCACCGTATGCTATATGAAGACCCACACCAGGTGATAAAGGACCAACATGCCTACTCATCCTTTGAATCGATGGGAAAGTTCATCTTTGTGTGCAATAAGTGAAAGGGTTGCCCATCATTTCACGACTTGACTGGACTGTGCAATAACTTTAACTCTTTAACTCCCCGCACCCTGTCTACCAGCATCCTGCATTGCCCATTGCCCAACCATGCTACCAAAGCAAAAATTTAACCCTTTGATTCCCTCACCCTATCCACCAGTTTCCTGCAAGAAGCTGATGGACAGGGATAGAGAACCAAAGGGTTAAGAATTTGCAGTTGGTGGATAGGGTACGGGAGTCAAAGGGTTAAAAATGGGCTAAACCTTTCTGTAAGATCCCAACGTTAACCTTTAGGTTACTGGTGTAATACGTTTATTTCAGTTTTTGTTTCCGATATCGATTAGAGATATGCTGGCTGGGCTCGCGCGTGTGTGAGTGTGTGCGTGCGCGTGTGCGTATGCGTGTGCGTGTGTGTGTGTGTGTGTGTTTGTGTGTATGTGCGCATATGTTAGCATTTGTGTGTACGTGTGTGTAAGTGTGTCTATGTATGTGTATGTGTGTATGTGTATGTGTGTTTATGTGTATGTGTGTAGGTGTGCATGTGTGTATATGTATAAGAGCATGTGAGCTCATGCGTGTGTGTGTATGCGTGTGTCTTCTGCCTGCCTGCCTGCCAGTCTGTCCGTCTGTCTGTCTGTCTATCTATCTGTCTGTCTGTCTGTCCGTCCGTCCGTCCGTCTATCTGCCTGTATGTTTCGAGCAGGGTGCTCGTGAGAGTTTTAAGATAAAGGGTCGAGTACGTTTTTTACCAGACCACTTGAACAGATAAGGAGAGAGAGAGAGAAAGAAATAGACACAGAGAGAGAGACAGAGAGAAGAAGAAGAAAAAGAAAGAGCGAGAGAGAGAGAGAGCAGAAGGAGCGATATATATATATATATATATATATAGAGAGAGAGAGAGAGAGAGAGAGACGGAGAGACACAGAGAGAGAGAGAAGAAAGAGAGATAGAGAGATAGAGAGACAGACAGAGATAGACACAGAGAGAGACAAAGAGAGAGAAACAGAGAGAGAAGAAAGAGCGAGAGAGAGAGAGAGAAGAAAGAGCGAGAGAGAGAGAGACAGAGACAGACAGAGAGAGACAAAGAGAGAGAAAGAGAGAGAGAGAGAGAGAAGAAATAACGAGAGATAGAGACAGACAGAGAGATACAAAGAGGAAAACAGAGAGAGAAGAAAGAGAGAGAGAGATAGAGAAGAAAGAGCGAGAGAGAGAGAGACAGAGAGAGACAGGAACAGGCACAGAGAGAGACAGACAGAGACAGAGAGACACAGAGAGAGACAGACAGAAAGAGACACAGAGAGAGAGGTGAATAAGGAGGAGCAACCATAAGTGTTCTTAACACCAAAAACAAAAACTCCGAAGTACAGTAGGAGGTCAGGTTGCCTTGTATGTACATACATCTTGCCACATTTGGTCCCAGTGTCAAGCAGATGTCATAGCAAGCCATGACGGTTCCCCTACCCAGCATGGGAACCTGACACTTCAGGAGGTCGACCCCGTTTTCATCGAAACACTCATGATGCTTACGTTTTCACGTAGTACCTACGTACGTACGGGCTTGCTTGCTTGCTTGCTTATTTATTTATTTACGAACTTACTTACTTGCTTGCTTCCTTGCTTGCTTCCTGACTGATTGACTTCTTTACCTGCTTGCTTGCTTGCTTGCTTGCTTGCTTGCTTGCTTGCTTGCTTGCTTGCTTACTCACTTTCATGTAATTACGTACATGTACTTGCTTGCTTGCTTGCTTGCTTATTAACTAGTTTGCTCGCTTTCCTGCATATTTGCTAGCTTGCTTGTTTGCTTGCTTGCTTGCTTGCCTGTTTGCTTCTTACTTACATGTACCTACGTACTTAGTACTTACTTGCTTGCTTGCTTGCTTGCTTACTTATTTGCTTCCTTGCTTGCTTGCTTCCTTCCTTCCTTGCTTGCTTGCTTGCTTACTTTCTTATTTACTCACTCACTCACTGGCTGACTGACTGACTGGCCTGCTTGCTTGCTTGCTTGCTTACTCACTTACATGTACTTACTTGTGCTTGCTTGCTTGCGTGTTAACTTACTTATAGCTTGCTTGCTTGCCAGCATGCTTGCCTCCTTGCTTGCTTATTTACTGACATGTACCTACGTACTTGGTACTTACTCACTTATTTACTTGCTTGCTTGCTTCGCTTGCTAACTTGCTAGCTTGCTTGCTTACTTGCTTGCTTGTTTCGCTTGTTTGCTTGCTTGTTTGCTTGCTTGCTCGCTTGCTTATGTGTTTGTTTGCTGGGGGAGGGGGTGTTATTGTTGTTGTTTTCGTCTTTTCTTAGAGCGGTAGGGGGGGGGGGGGGTGGCTGGCTGAATCTTTCGAGAGAGCCGTGGATTCAAGATCTGAATCTCCAGTTCAGTCCCCAGCCGGCAAGAACAAAAAAAACTGACTTCTTTGCTGCCCACCTCAATGGTTCCACCATTCTGGTGGTGTCAGATCAGTCTTTCATGGGTTCCTTTTCGTCCCAGTCCCGTTTCAAGACCTTGCCAGCGCATAAGGTTTTTTGCGCCGGCCCAGGAAGTCTGCCCGATCAATTGCTGGCAGATTTGGGTGGAGCGCATATGGAATTGTCGGAGTGGGTTTAATCCTTCTTTTTAACCCTTTCAATCCCGCACCCTGTCCACCAGCATCCCTGCAACGTCAACCATGCTAGCAATGCAAAAACCTAACTCTTTGATTCCCTCACCTTATCCACCGGCTTCCTGTGCATGAGGCTGGTGGATAGGGTGAGGGAGTCAAAGGGTTAAGTTTTTGCAGTCGGTGGGATAGGGTGAGGGAGTCAAAGGGTTAAGTTTTTGCAGTCGGTGGGATAGGGTGAGGGAGTCAAAGGGTTAAGTTTTTGCAGTCGGTGGGATAGGGTGAGGGAGTCAAAGGGTTAAGTTTTTGCAGTCGGTGGGACAGGATGAGGGAGTCAAAGGGTTAAAACTAACCCCAACATTCCGAACTCACGGGAACTGCCAATCCGTTTCATTTAGGCCAGTGCGAGCTTCAGTTTTAGTTTTCAGTTTGCTCAAGGTTTTAGTGTCACTTTACCCGAGGCACTGTTTTTGCTCATGGGGTACATTCTATATGTGCCAATCCCACAGGTGCCGTGTGTGGGGAGAAGATCCAAAATGATTCTGGAACAAGTCACAAGCTTGAATGATACAAACCCTACTTGCTTACTTGCTAGTAAGGCCTTCAGATTTCACCTAACGTATGGCTTCTATATGTTACCATCTATTGCTTTTAACAATGTTTTAATATCTTTAACAATCTGTCATTGAATCAAACTTAGGTTATCTTTAACCCTTTGACTCCCACCCCTATCCACCAACGGCAAAACCTTAACCCTTTAACTCCCTCTCCTTATCCACCAGCTTTCTACACAGGAAGCTGGTGGATAAGGTGAGGGGATCAAAGAATTAAGTTTTTCCTTTGCTAGCATGGTTGACGATGCAGGGATGCTGGTGGACAGGGTGCAGGAGTCAAAGAGTTAAGAAGGATTGAACCCACGCGGACGATTCCATATGTGTTCCACCAAAGGGTTAAGTTTCTGCTTAGCTGGCACGGTTGGCAATGCAGGCCACTCGTGGTCAGGGTGCGGGATTCAAAGGGTGAATGCCCTATAAAGCCCACCAAAAAAAAAAAAAACATGAAACCTCCTAACCTAGCCCCACAATGGCAATTAGCCAGAAGCAAGGTTTACATGTATTAACAATATTGCTAACAATATTCAAAGATCCTATGTATTACTGAAACAGTGCAAAAATCGACCATTTCCAACATTCATTATGATATATGAACAGTACTCATCATCATCATCATCATCATCATCATCGTCATCGTCATCATCATCAATAGCATGTGCCTTGCCGTATGGCGTTGGCGATCATAGCCCTCCACACGAATCTACCTTTTGTAGGTGCAAATGTATCTCCTACTATTTTTGTGCTCATCCACTCTACAAAACTGTCTAATATTTTCCCCTGGGTTTACCTGGTGCTCTTTTCCGCTCTAGCATTCCTGTTGTGACTGGTTGCTCAATTTTCTCTTGCCTCAGAAAATGTCCTAGAAATGTTGCTTGTCTATTTCTAATTTTCTTCATTAATGTTCATTTTGTGTTTGCTTCTTTCAAGACTGTCTTGTTTGCTTTCTTTGCCGTCCAAGGAACTCTTAACATTCTTCGAAGTGAATTCAAGATGGCGCCGGATCGTGGCGACAAGGCTATTCCCTGTGCTGTGTTGTGTCTTTTGTTGGCGTGCCTGGCTGTGGAGAGGTGTGAATGTGTGCAGAGATATTCTCGTGAGGATCTACTTTCCCTTCGGACTTCTTTGAATCGTGAGCAAGGCCTGTTTTTACCTTCTATCATCCTGATTTTACCATTGACAGTGAACTCACTCAATCGCCATATCATACACACCACACACACATCACACGAAAGAGGGGACGACGCGGTGGTGCTTTGGCACGCTACCGACGTCACGGCGTGTCACGCCCCCCTCTACCAGCAGTGCTACTGTCCAATGTTAGAAGTCTAAGGAACAAAACAGACGAACTCGCATCACTACTACAAGACAGAAGAGACTACAGGGACTGTTCGATTCTCTGCTTTATGGAAACATGGCTACATAAGGATATCCCTGACAATCTTATTCAAATGAAGGGTTTCAGTCTCTATCGATCGGACAGAGTCCCTGAATTTTGTGATAAATCGGTTGGGGAAATAAAATCCTGTTCTTGTTCTTCTCTTGTTTAACCTTGTCCTCTTAGTCTACATACTCATTTTATTGTATTTAACTCATTTTGATTTTAATGTGCATATCGCGTTGCATCTATAATTAAACTTTTTCTATACCTACCAAAGTTTTTTCAATGAGTATTGCCCTTTTTGTCCATTGTTAAAAGTCCTGATCAAGGCATCTGACTCTTATGGTGTGCTTTTTTAACCGTACATATTTAGATTTAGTCATTATCTTTGATATTGTTTCGACAAAGACGGAGGGGGAGAGAGATGAGGGGAGGAAGAGGGTGAGAGAGGAGTGAAAGAGAGAGTGAGAGAGAGTAAGAGTATGTGTGTACATGTGTTTATGCGTTCTTGTGCCTATATGTATTTTAATGCGAATGCCAAAACAATTTCCCATTGTGATGCTTTGGGCTAAATAAAATTCTTGTATCTTGTATCTTGTATCTTAGAAACCACATTTCAGCTGCCTCAATTTTGTTCTGACTTCGTGTGTTGACTGTCCACGCTTTGCATCCGTACAACAATATAAGTTCTATGTAACACCGAAGAAGTCTCTTCCTGATGTTAAATGATAAGCATTTGTTGGTATGAATACTTTTCATTTTCTTGAATGCTGTTTTATCTTGGTCAGTTCTGCTGGATATTTTTAATGTGCATCTGCCGTCTGTTGAGATGACTGTTCGCAGATATTTGAACTGGTCCCAGATATTTCAACTGATATTTGAACTGGTCCCAGATATTTCAAGCGATGCTTGAACTGGTCCTAGATATTTCAATATATCACCTTGTACTATAACAGTATATAAATAATATGTAGAAACAGTAAAGTAAGTCAAGCCTCAATACCATGTCAGTTTTTATTACAGTATGCAAATAGTGTGTAGAAGCAATAAAGTAGGTGAAGCTTCAATACTATGTCAGTTTTTAGGACCTATTGAAAACGGGCTTTCCCCATAAATATCTTGGATTCTGTTTAACAAGATGACAAGAAGAAGAAGACCCTGGATTAAAGATTGGAGGGAAAATGATAAACAACATTCGGTACGCAGATGACACCTTGCTAATTGCAGAAAATGAAAGGGACCTACAAAACCTTGTGAATATACTAGAAATAGAAAGCAAAGATAAGGGGTTGGAACTAAACACCAGGAAGACTGAAGTCATGGTGATCAGTAAAAACCATGAAATCCCCTCATGCAAAATGACAGCAAATGGCACAACCTTGACACAGGTTAATAAGTTCAAATACCTGGGAACGGTCATTTCATCAGACGGCAGATGCACATCGGAAATAGCCGGCAGAATCGGCCAAGCCAAAACAGCATTCAAGAAGATGACAAGCATTCTTACCAACAAATGCCTATCAATTAACATCAGAAAGAGAGTCCTTGAACGTTATATAGAACCAATACTGTTGTACGGATGCGAGGCGTGGACAGTCAGCAAGCAAAGCCAGAGCAAGATTGAGGCAGCCGAGATGTGGTTTCTAAAAAGAATGTTGAGAGTTCCATGGACAGCAAAGAAAACAAACGAGACAGTCTTGATGGAGGCAGACACAAGTAGATCAATCATAAGGAAGATTAGGAAAAGACAGGCAACATTTATAGGCCATTTTATGAGGAAGGGAGATTTGGAGCACCTGGTCACAACGGGAAAGCTGGAGGGAAAGAGAGCACCAGGTAGACCCAGGGAGAGAATGCTGGACGGACTTGCAGAGTGGCTGGGGACGAGGAGTGTGGGGGAGATGCTAGGGGCAACGAGAGATAGAGATGGATGGAAGTCCATGGTCGCCAACGCCATGCGGCAGGGCACCTGATGATGATGATGAAGATGACAAGACAAGATAACAAGATTTTGTTTTAACCCAGTGCACAGACACAAGGAAAATGTTTTGGCTATACACACAATCACACTCACACTTCACAACAATAATAATATTCAACATCATAAAAGACATATTTTTCAGTCATCCACGAAATAAAAAAAAAAACGCGCACACACACACACACACATATATATATATATACATACATACATACACACACACACACACACACATATATATATATATACATACATACATACACACACACACACACACACACACACACACACACACACACACACACACACACACACACACACACACACACACACACACCACACACACAACACAACACACACACACACACACACACACACCGCCCACGGGACTTAAACAACATAAGATAAAAATTATTCTCTTACTTACCCTCCTCCTCCTCACATATACAAGACTAAAATCCAAAGACAGGTTAAAAAAAAAAAGCTGTGAGGTATAACAAAAGATTTTGTACGAGTACATTCTATCTCGAGTTGAGAAAAACCATCACCACAATCCAAGCCTGGAGAATTAAAACAGTTTATCAGTTAACAGTAATAACGAACAGATAAAAGACATACAAAGTTCCTTCTATTAACTATCACCGAATTTCCATAAGTCCTCCCTCGAGTACGCAGTTGTTGTTTTGTTGTTGTTGTTGTTGTTGTTGTTGTTGTTGTTATTGTTGTTGTTGTTATTGTTTTGTGCCATGACATCTACAGTGTTGGTAGTAAGGGAACTTGTCTGGGTGATGATGATTGAACTTGTAATGCAGGCTGACTGATTCTGCGGCTAGAGTTGGGGGAATCGAGATGCGATGTCCCGAGTTCAATCACCCTGCAACGT
>CM060305.1:70283734-70288734 GCA_030674185.1 Monoplex corrugatus
ATTACGTTTTCCTGTAGGGATTTCCTGTAAAAGAGAAGAGTGGCAGAATGGTTCAGACGTTCGCCTGCCAATAACTACACAACTACTCAAGGTTCCAGGGTTTCCTTTTCCCATGGAGGCCTCGGTTTAGATCACCCACTCACAACAGGAAAACTGAGGGGGGAAAGAGAACACCAGGTAGACCCAGTGTGGAGAAGATATTGGACGGACTTGCAGGGTGGCTGAGGATAGGGAGATGGGAGATGTACTTGCAGCGACAAGGGGTGGATTTGTATGAAGGGCCATGATCGCCAATGCCATGCGACAGGGTAGATGATGATGACGAACCTTGCGGTCGGCAGTCTTTTACGCTAACCACTACACCACGGTGACTGGTGAATAGGTGAGCAATTGATCATGCTGTGGGGATTCGGGGAGTAAAGCAGCAAAGGGAGAAGAGACAGGTACCTCCACCCACCCACCCCCCTCTCATAAAGCTTGCCCAGAGTGACACTGTGGTCACTACCACCTCAGTCACCAGTGTCCTGAGGATTATGAAACAACCTTTATTTAGTCCGTGGGATGATGAACAGTCTTTTCCTGCATGCCTCTCACGAAACTGTGTCAAAATGGTATGTTTTTCACGGTATGCCAATGCATCGTGCGCCCATATCTGTCTTTCTCCTTCCCTCCCTCTCTCACTCCCTCCCTGTCTTCCTCTCTCTCTCCCTCTCTAATTTTCTCTTTTCCCTCTCCCCTACCCTCTCTCTCTCTCTTTCTCTCTATTTTTCTCTCTTCCCTCTCCCCTACCCTCTCTCTCTCTCTCTCTCCCTCTCTATTTTTCTCTCTTC
The DNA here is from genome assembly GCA_030674185.1 of Monoplex corrugatus. Lineage (NCBI taxonomy): Eukaryota > Metazoa > Mollusca > Gastropoda > Littorinimorpha > Ranellidae > Monoplex > Monoplex corrugatus. Next base: position 70,284,565 of record CM060305.1, read on the forward strand.
TCTCTCCCCTACCCTCTCCCCTACCCTCTCTCTCTCCCTCTCTATTTTCTCTCTTCCCTCTCCCCTACCCTCTCTCTCTCTCTCTCTCTCTCCTGCTCTCTCTCTCTCCTCCACCCCCCTCTCTCTCTCTGTCTTACACACATACACATATTCCTTTATTATACAGATCCCCATGCAGTTTCAATGATGAGCTGCTTTTCCCTCAATGTTTACAATGGTCTGGCTATCAATATAAATGTATGCAAACGAAAGCATAAAGATCAGAGACAATATATCAGTAAAAGTAAAACCAACCACACACTGGCGTAACTGATTTTATCTTAAAAACACACACACGCACAGAGAGAGAGAGGGACCCTGCCTAATATCACTTATAGTGAAAAGACGTTAAATCAAAGGACATACACAGAGAGAGACAGAGACAGAAACTGAAAACTGAAAATGGTTTATTGCCATTGACATTTTTGTCCTTGTGGCAAGGAGCATAAAACAAAGTCATTAAATTTTTCGGCGACGTTTTCTCGAAACAAAGATTATGAATATAGTCATGGCTGACAATACATCCATTTGAATTTTTTCCCTAAAGATGAAGAAAAAATTGAACGGAAAAAGTTGAACAAAATGTTGAACAAAAAGTTGAAGAAACAGTTGACCACCCAACGTAATTAGTCATATAGGTAAGAGGAAGACCCAAATCCACCAAATAAACATAAGAACAGTATAAAGTGATATCTTCACTGAAGATAAACTTACATTAATTTAAAAAGTTGAACAAAAAGTTAAAGAAACAGTTAACTACCCGACATAATTATTCATATAAGTAAGAGGAAAACCAAAATCCAGAAGACAAACAAACAAAAAAATATAAAGTAACATCTTCACTGGAGATAAACGTACATTAATTCAAAAAGTTGAACAAAAAGTTGAAGAAACAGTTGACCACCCGACGTAATTAGTCATATAAGTAAGAGGAAGACCTAAATCCGGCAAATAAACATAAGAACAGTATAAAGTGATATCTTCACTGGAGATAAACTTACATTAATTTATTACTGTGTTGTTTTCTTTCTCCGACTTTCCCAAGCAAGGGCGATAAATTTCGCGAGGGATTTTTGATAGTTTTCATCTTCAGTCATGAGTATTCTGGTAATGACCCTTTGACTCGAAATGTCCTCATCAAAGATTATGCATTTTTGTCGTATACTTTCATACGACTTGAGACAGAGACAGAGAGAGAAGACAGACAGAAGACAGAGACAGACAGAGAGATAGACAGAAATTGAGACAGACTGAGACAAAGAGACAGAGACAGAGAGAAACTGAGAGGAAAACGCCTGTCACTGGTCGATATAAACCAATCTCCTTTAAACAAAAAAACAAAAAAGGAGGGAGAGGGGGAATGGGGATGGCGGTGAGTGCAAATGGGGGCAAGGTGGGGGAGGGGGGGAGAGGGGAGAGGAGAGTGATTGAAAAAGTTACGAATTGCTTCGGTTGAAATAGTTTAAAGTTTTGACAAGCGGAAGTGACACAGAAAGCGGGCCAGTCCACTGCCCGCGGGCACAGAAAGATCAGTCATCTTGCTCAGGATACACCTACAGACTTCTTCATATACTACCTCCATGCTGGTTCGATAATTTATTAGTTTTGTCAGCTATAAACTATTTTGAGAGATTATATTTTAGTAAACTTTTTTTTTATTATTCGTCGTTTTGCTTCACAACAAACGGACATCAAACACACAACGTGGCAACGAAAAATTACCACACAAAAAAAATTATAAGCATATGAAAAGACAATGTTGACGTATGAATTCCATATAGCATACAGAATATGCATAATAATATTTTATACATTGGAAGTTTAAAAATGAGTATACCTCAAGATCTAAGCGCATGTCAACATTCTTCTTATGAATTTGTTGCCCTAATTGCATCTTCTTGCTGTACGGTAATCAAGCATCCATGACCAACGTAATAACAAAAATGATATCAATTAATACATATAAAACAAGTACTGTTCACACATACAATATTCTAACCAATGAAGGTTTTAGTGTCACGAAGAAAATCCGTATTCTACGGGAGAACATCGGCATATGGTTGTTCCAATGGGCATTAGAAATGGACAAGTGAAAGTTTATTTTTGCATTATACTGTTCGATTTTGAATCTTTCATTTAGCATTCTTTGGAAAGTGTTACATTTGGAACACATTTGTTTATTTTGAGTAAGTAGTTAATAAATTATTCAGGGAGACAGACAGCCAGACTGACTGACAAACAGAAAATGGTGAAAATGATATTGTTTTCCAATGGTAAAAGCTAGGGACTAAAAGTGTTTTGTTGGCGGTGTTGTTGTTGTTGTTTTTTGTTTTAGTTTTGTTTTGGTTATGTTTGTTTGTTTGTTTGTCTGTTTTTGTTTGTTTGTTTGTTTGTTTGTTTGTTTGTTTGTTTTTGTTCTAGCAGTTGCTAATCTATGTGATACACACATAAAAACATTCAATCTGTAACAAAGATATAAACAACTCAAAAAAGGAATATGAGGAGGAGGAAGAAGAAGAGAAAGAGAAGACCAATATGAAGAAGAACAAGAAAACTGCAACTGAAACTCGAAAGCATGGGAATGGGGGCTGCTGGATGGAGCGGACGACTGGGAATGCTCTGCAGGTCTTCCAGTATGAACACACACACCACACACACACACACACACACACACACACACACACACACACACACACACACACACACACACACCCACACACACACACACACACACAACACACACACAGAGGAATCATCGGCAAGAGTGGCATGAGACCGGATCACGTTCCCCACTCCTATTTATCACAACAAAACGATTCTGACCAAACTCAGTGTGCCGTATGAAACTCAGTTGGAGGAAGCCTATATCTACAAAACTGAAAAAGTATGCCAGTCTATCCCAGCAACTTGAGGACATCTGGCTTTCAAGATGAAGTCTTCGCCATAGAGTGTTCCTTTTTTGAAGGTAAGATACACACATACACATGTCATTTACATTACATAACCAAGATTATTCCAGGTGTAGGCTGACAAAATACCAGTATATATTTATAGACTAAGATTATGGGCTTCAAGACCTGGCCAGCTCATGGCTTTATGTGCAGGCTTAAGGCTTGTGCCATAATCACCATACACATGGCACCCGTGACGTTAGTGCATATAGAATTCGTTCCGAGCGCGGAGAAACTGAAACTGAAAAGGTTGGAGACAGGGAGTTGATAGGCACATCAACCTATGACTTCATAAAATAGCCCTCGATCTGTAGGACAGACAGGACCAGAGCCCTAAAGACAATGTCAGAAGCAGCTGAAAAAGAACTCCATCTGGATCTGGTCGAGGAGGAACAAATGCGTGCTTCATAAGGCTTAAAAATCACTTGTCTATTGCCAATGTCTGATAGCTGAGTGCTTAATACATCTATCATAAGGGTGACTCGGCTTTGAGATGCCCAAGGCGCGAGTTCAAAGTGAATGACAGCAGAGACGCCGTACCACCTTGAAGGCGTAGGTTTGAACCTAGATGGAAAAAAAATGGCGACAGTAGAAGGACATCCAGAAGCCATGACTTGGATGCTGCCTGACACTCTTAGAGTGTATGGAGTTAAGGATCGAAACAGTTGCTTGAAAGGGGTTTTCTCCTCTGAGGACCTCCTGCTCTTCAGCTTTCCTCAGTGTGCCTTGATACCATTTTTCCCTCAAGAAACAAGAATTCTGATTTGTTCACGGCAAAACTAGGAGAGTAAAAGTTATTCAAATTTATGTCGGCAAGTGTAAGAGAGGAGAAACACAGTTGTCTATAAGAAAGGAGAAACACAGTTGTCTATAAGAGAGGAGGAACATAGTTGTCTATAAGAGAGGAGAAACACAGTTGTCTATAAGAGAGGAGGAACACAGCTGTCTATAAGAGAGGAGAAACACAGTTGTCTATAAGAGAGGAGAAACACAGTTGTCTATAAGAAAGGAGGAACACAGTTGTCTATAAGAGAGGAGAAACACAGTTGTCTATAAGACAGGAGGTACACAGTTGTCTATAAGAGAGGAGAAACACAGTTGTCTTATAGAGGAAAACACAGTTGTCTATAAAGAGAGAACAAGTTGTCTAAAGAGAGAGAACACAGTTGTCTATAAGAGA
>CM060305.1:70303734-70306234 GCA_030674185.1 Monoplex corrugatus
CTGTGTGTGAGTGTGTGTGTCTGTGTCTGTGTGGTTTCATTTAGTTGTCGCTGTAGTGTTTGGTGTGTTGTTTGTTGTGTGTTTGTGTGTTGTGTGTGTGATTGTGGTGTGTGTGTGTGTGTGTGTGTGTGTCGTGTGTGTGTGTGTGTGTGTGTGTGTGTGTGTGTGTGTTGTGGTGTGTGTTTGTGTGTGTGTGTGTGTGCGTGTGTGTGCGTGGTGTGTGTGGTGTGTGTGTGTGTGTGTGTGTGTGTGTGTGTGTGTGTGTGTGTGTGTGTGTGTGGCGTTCTGCTGCTGTACGTTGGTGTGAGCGTTGGTGTCGTGTGAGTTGTGTTGAGGGTTGTGGGGTTGTGTTGTGGTGTCCGTTAGTCTACCACTACAGGCGATGCTGTGTCATGACTTTGGTAGGGGGGATGTGGTGTGTAAGAGATCAGATTTGAAGGATTGATGGGGATGTTGAGACACATCACGGAGTCCTTACGCAACACAACATCGGACGCTAGCATGAAATAATGATGAGACAAACAAAAAGAAATGAGACAAGACAAACATCAGACAAACAAATGGAAAAGACAAACATCAAAACAAAATAAAAGACCAAACAAGATAAAACAATCTAAAAGAAACATAGACAAACATCAACAAACAATAAAAGAACAAGACAAACATAGACAAATCAAATGAACAAAAAAGACAAACATCAGACAACATAGAAAAAGAAAACATCAGACAACAAATAAAAAGACAAACATCAGACAAACAATAAGACAAACATCAGACAAACTCGAAAAAGACAAACATTAAACAAATAAAAGACAAACATCGCAAACAGAAAAATAAAAGACAAACATCAGACAGAAGAAAATCAGACAAAGACAGACAACATCAGACAAACAAATAAAAAGACAAACATCAGACAAACATAAAGACAAACATCAGACAAACAATGACAAGACAATAGACAAACATAAAAAGACAAACATCAACAACAATAGACAAACATCAGACAAACAATAGACAAACACAACACATCAGACAAACAAATAAAAAGACAAACATCAGACAAACATAAACAAACATAGACAAACATCAGACAAACAATAAAGACAAACATCAGACAAACAAATAAAAAGACAAAACATCAGACAAACATCAGACAAACAAATAAAAGACAAACATCAGACAAACAAATAAAAGACAAACATCAGACAAACAATAAAAGACAAACATCAGACAAACAAAAAAAAGACAAACATCAGACAAACAAATAAAAAGACAAACATCAGACAAACAAATAAAGACAAACATAGACAAACAAATAAAATGACAAACATCAGACAAACAAATAAAAGACAAACATCAGAACAAACAAATGAAAAAGACAAACATCAGACAAACAAATAAAAGACAAACATCAGACAAACAAATAAAAGACAAACATCAGACAAACAAATAAAATGACAAACATCAGACAAACAAATAAAAAGACAAACATCAGACAAACCATCATACAAACAAATAAAAATGACAAACATCAGACAAACAAATAAAATGACAAACAAGACAAACATCAGACAAACAAATAAAAAGACAAACATAAAACAGCAAACACAGACAACAAATGAAAAGACAAACAAATAAAGACAAACATCAGACAAACAAATAAAATGACAAACAACAGACAAACAAATAAAAGACAAACATCAGACAAACAAATAAAAAGACAAACATCAGACAAATCAACAAATGAAAAGACAAACACACAAACAGACAACACAGACAACAATGCAAAATACAACTAAGACAAACATCAGACAAAACAAATGAAAAGACAAACATCAGACAAACATCAATGACAAAAAACAATGACAACATCAGACAAACAAATGAAAAACAAACATCAGACAAACAAATGAAAAAGACAAACATCAGACAAACAAATGAAAAGACAAACCAAAAAAATGAAAAGACAAACATCAGACAAACAAATGAAAAGACAAACAACAGACAAACAAATGAAAACACAAACAATCAGACAAACAAATGAAAAGACAAACATCAGACAAACAACAGACAAACAAATGAAAAGACAAACAATCAGACAAACAAATGAAAAGACAAACAACAGACAAACAAATGAAAACACAAACATCAGACAAACAACAGACAAACAAATGAAAAGACAAACAACAGACAAACAAATGAAAACACAAACATCAGACAAACAAATGAAAAGACAAACAACAGACAAACAACAGACAAACAAATGAAAACACAAACAACAGACAAACAAATGAAAAGACAAACAACAGACAAACAAATGAAAACACAAACACAGACAAACAAATGAAAAGACAAACACAGACAAACAACAAACAAACAAATGAAAAACAAAACATCAGACAAACAAATGAAAAGACAAACAACAGACAAACAAATGAAAAGACAAACAACAGAAAAGACAAACAAAAGACAAACAACAGACAAACAAATGAAAAGACAA
>CM060305.1:70311234-70318734 GCA_030674185.1 Monoplex corrugatus
TTAAAAACCACAGTAATTTGAAATTACATGGAGTCCTTCTCTCTAATCACAGAAACATTGAAACTGCATGAAGTCTCTTACTCAAAGCGCACAAAAATGTGAAATTACATGAAGTCCTTTACTGTAAAACCACAAAATCATGAAACTGCATGAAGTCCTTTCCTTTTAAACCAGAAAACATGGCATCGTATGAAGTCCTTTACTTGAAAACCACAAAAACGTGAACATATAATGATGTACTCTAAAATTACTATAACCTAAAATTACATGAAGTCCTTTAAACCACAAAAACGTGGAATTACATGAAGTCTCGTTTTCTAAAACCATAAAAACGTGAAACTGCGTGAAGCCCGTCACTCCAAAAACCACAACAACAACAACAACAACAAAAACGTGGAATTACTTCAAACCCTTTTATACCACAAGAACGAAACATTACATGTCTCGTATTCTAAAACGACAAAAACGTGAAACTGCGTAAAATCCGTGACTCTAAAACAAACCTAAAAAAAAAAAAAAAAGAAAAACGGGAAAGAACGTGAATTCCTTTACAACCACAAAAATAAAGAAAGAAAACAAAACAACAACAACAACAACAACAACGACAAAAAGACGCGGAATTACATGAATTGCTTTTACTCTCCTATCAACCACATGAAACACGGGACTCCCAACGAAGCTTTCTGACACACACGCACATACACATACACACATACACACACCAGCCGGCCACTTCGCTGTCACGCTGGCTGTATGTAGAAGTCTAACCATCACAGTGCACGCGACGACTCTAGGCGTCGCTACATCAGGAAAAGCTTCACACGGTAGAGAAATGGGACGAGAGGGAGAGAGGAGGATAAAACCACTCGCTGTGACACACACACGCACGCACGCATACACTCTCACACACACTCTCTCTCTCTCTCTCTCTCTCTCTCTCCTCTCTCTCTCTCTCTCCTCTCTCTCTCTCACGCACAGTGTCAGGGTCACAATCCCGTTATCCGTTTTGCCTTTTTTTTTTTTCTCCCGCTTGCTCTTCTCTCTTCGTTAAGTCTGACCCCGAGGTATGTAAACTAGGACTTAAAATCCATCCATCCTGGTCTTGTTTTTATAAAGGCAAGAAATAGAAGACTATCCATTCTGACCCTCGTTATTTCCTCAAGGGATATCAATCCTGATTCTAGTCGTTTCAGCATGAACTATCTATCAATCCTTCTCCCCTCGTGAGGATACCGGGAACTCTTTCAGTATAAATAGTATATCTCCACCTTCTGTAAATTCTGCGCTACGAATTTCCTCTTTTCTGTCAATCTCTTTGTTTCTTCCTTCCTCCTTTGCTTTCTGTCATTTCTTTATATCATTTTCAGCTTTGCTGGCCCATATACCTGTATGCGTTCGATAAAGTCTCTTAGGATTGATAATTGGGTACTTGCATTACGCGTATTTTTGGCTCTAGGGAAATGATGTATGCGGAAGCAATTGTAGATAATTTAGGTCCGTTTTTATGTATGTTTGAATGTCCTTAGCTATGCTTAAATTTGTATTCAGGTCATCATCATCATCATGTGCCTTGCCGCATGGCGTTGGCGATTATGGACTTCCATCTGTCTCTATCTTTTGTTGCCTCAAGCATCTCTTCCGCCCTCTTTGTCCCCAGCCACTCTGCAAGTCCGTCTAGTATCTTCTCCCTGGGTCTACCCGGTGCTCTCTTTCCCTCCAGCTTTCCCGTTGTGACCAGGTGCTCCAATTCCCCTTTCCTCATAAAATGGCCTATAAATGTTGCTTGTCTTTTCCTACTTTTCTTTATGAATGATCTACTTGTGTCTGCCTCCATCAAGACTGTCTCGTTTGTTTTCTTTGCTGTCCATGGAACTCTCAGCATTCTTCTATTCATGTATTCAGGTACGTTTTTTAAATCCCCTGTGCGATAAATTGGACGGCGTGGTCAACGCCAGGGGCATCTCCGTAGATTATGTGTGCGAATGCATTGATATGTGTACTATTTTACCATTACTTGTTGAAGATTTGTGTATGTTTTGAAATGGTTATTGACCTGATATGGCTCTACGCAGTCGGCTGGGCTTTAAACAAAATAACAAAATCTATCAATCATAATTCTAGGTATTTCCGTAAGAATTGTCAATCCTGATCCCAATTATCTTAATAAGGACTATCAGTCCATGTTCCAGCCATTTCACTTAGGACTATCGATCCTGATCTTAGTTATTTCAATGAGGACTATCAGTCCTGATCCTAGCCATCTTAATAAGGATCATAAACCCTTATCCTACCTATTTTAATAAGGAGTCTCGACCCCAGTCCCAGTTATTTTAATGGGACCGTCTATCCAGGGGGGTGCAAAAGTAGGTATACAGTTATGAAAAAAGAAAACACGTACAATACTCGTTGCATTAATTATACAAACAAATGAATATTGCATATACATGTAATAACAAGCACAGCCTTACTCCCTCAGATACTCAAACTGCTTGCCGTCGGTATTCACACACTCCTCTAATCGAGAGCGGAATTAAGCATTACAATAATGATGTGATACTTACTGTATACCTACTTTTGCACCCCCCTGTATATATATGTGTGTGTGTATTGTGTGTGTGTGTTCCCATTTGCTTGAACGCTGGCAGTCGCTTTGATTGAGGTTGGATGTGTAATGAAGTGAAAACAAAGTTAAGGACGTCTTTGAGGTTTAATACCACACTATGTGTGTACTATTATAGTCATATTCATATTATTTTTGTGTGTGTACTATAGTCATATTCATATTATTTTTTGTTTGTTTGTTCGTTTGTTTGTTTGACTGATTGTTTGTTTGTTTGTTTGTTTGTTTGTTTGTTTGTTTTTGTCTCAGTGGATTGTTCGTTTGTTTGTTTGTTTGTTTGTTTGTTTGTTCGTTTGTTTGTTTGTTTTTGTCTCAGTGGATTTACCATATGAAACTTAGACTGCTCTCCCTTTGAATAAGCGTCCCCACCGCAGTACAGCGCCACCCTATTTCTCTCTTTTTATTCCTTTTAATTAAGACATTAGAAAAACAAGAAGGTTAACGGGCTTTCATGGGGAGGGTCCTGGGAAATCAACATCTCCAATGTTTTATACCAGGGCAGCCGGACGAAAACCCTGTTCTTCATGATTTTCGATTACGGTCGGATCTTTAGTGTGCGCAGGTCAGACGGCACTCGGGTCAGACTCGTTTTTCGTCCCCTTCCAAGTGACTAGACATTCAGTTCGATTTTCCGGTCAAACTGAGGATAAAAGTCGATGCCTCAATCGGAAACGAACTTTGGAACCTCGAGTTTAGTTATTGGCAGGCGAACGTCTAACCCATTTTGCTACTCTTTTCCCTTCTGTCCCGCTGCTTCGATTGTTGTAGCATCTACTTTACGGAAATATAAATGTCGGTGGATGTGTGAATTAATTCGAATACACCGATCAATCATTTATTCCCTAGGTCATTTTTTAGGCATAAGGACATTTTAGCCGAAATGTTCATGATACTAATAACAAATAATTTTTGAATAATACTTTTCCTCAAACATATTCGACTTATTGCACGAGCATTGCATATTTTCACGACACTTAGTACAATACAATACAGAGGCAGTGACATCTCACACACAGATACACTATTGACCCTGATTTCATTAAAAAAATTTAAAAAATAAAACAATCGTATCAGTTGGCAGCCATAGCCTACAAAGAGGTTGCAAACGAGTTAACCAACCCTTGATACAATGTTAAGTGGTGATAGCGGTTCGAGAATTGATTGGGTGATGTTGTATGATAAGTCAGATTCTATTTTTGTATACATACAAAATCCCAACATACTCCTTGCTCTAGTTACTGATTTTGGACAGAATTCAAAGTTTGTGGAAATGACAGTTATCCACGTGAGCCAAATCTGTATCAAAAATAATTAGAGGGTCGACGATCTTTTTCACTGATGGTGAAGAGATAGTTTAAATGTGACAATCACTGATGGTAAAGCGATATTTTAAAGGTGACAAATGTTATCATAAACATACGAGTCATAAAATTGATAAATGATCATTGATATTAGTAACTTAATATACTTACTAGCAATGAGAGGATCAGAGATAACATTTCTTTGGATTCCATCTCATTGTGGATTTTATTATAATGAAAAGGTTGACCTTTTGGCAAAAACAGGAGCGAAAGGATCAACAGATTCCTTACAATTAAGCATACCTTTTTCATTACAAGAATATTACAGTATGGTAGATAAGGCTCAGCGACAACGTTTTCAATTAGAAGAAAAGAAAGCAGCTTGTCTGGGACTTAATGGTGAAATAAAGAAAATGCGCTATTTCAGTAGCAGACAAGAGATTAATGTTTACCTAAGAAGGCAAGCAACATCTTTGTTTCGTAGATGGAAATTAAATTGCTTTAGGGCAAAGTATGTCAGAAACGTTTCTTGTTTGTGTGGTAAGGGTATATCAATCGATCATATATGTACTTGTGACATGTTAAGGGTCTGTTTACCCAGTATGTTATTTTCTTTTGTATCTTCAGTCAGTGATGTTCCACAACTGGCGTTTGAGTTTTTCAACTCATTATTCATTGTTACAGTTTATTGCACTGACACAGTTTTTGTCAGAAATATCTGTTCATTCATGAACGTTACTGTTTATGAGATATCCAATTAAACTAGAAGGTTATATATATATATATATATATATATATATGTGTGTGTGTGTGTGTGTGTGTGTGTGTATGTGTGTGTGTGTGTATGTATGTACATAAGATAATACTGTTAATTCAGATTTTATTTTCAAGTTTCTTGTTTCGTTGTCAGTTAAACATTGATAATTCTCCTAATTTCAAGTACGCTATAGTTCTTATTCCTCTAACCTTTTCCCTCTCCTCTTTTCATCATCGTCTATTATCACATTATGTGGATAGACATTAAATGAAATTGAAAATACGTGTCAACTTTCGTCCAAGTTTATAGGCCTACTTAAAACACTAGCGTAGCTTGAACGCCGAAGCAATTTTTTTAAATGCTTGGCCTGTTCAGAGCATCTACTCGTTGTTCAATAGTCGAATTCTTTTAAATCCTAAGCTCTTAATCTATGTACTTTTTAAGTGTCAAAAGATTTGGGATTCTTGGCCTCTTGAAAAACGCTTGTGTCTTTTGAACGTCAAAAGAAAAGTGCTTTGCAAAGTTCTTGACCTACTTAGAACACCTACGTGTATTACAAAAGTAGTATTAAAGAAAGAATGGAAAGAAAAATTCAAACGATCCTAGAGTTTTACAACATATATGAGTTTTTACAGCTACGATTTCGTACGCCTGTTTAAAACTTGTACGTGTATTTTGGAAAATTATACAGCCTTCGTTTCACAAATCTACCTAGGACACATACGTGTATGTTGACAGTTAAATGAAACAGCATTGATGTTACAAGTCTAACTAGAACACGGATGCACTCTGAAAGTCGAAAGAAATAGCTTTAAAATCCTACACCAATTCAAGACATATACGTGTATTTTACAAGTCCGAACGAAACAACTTCAAAAATCAGACGGCAACAAGTTTTAAAAACCCGAAAGCTCACAGCTTCAAAGTCCTACCGCCAACTTAAGGCATTAAGGCACTTACGTGTACTTTTATGAGTAAAAATAAAAACACGAGTTCAAAGAGGGAAGGAACAAAGCAATGCTAAACGAAATGCCCCAAAGTGGTGTGATCACCTGATGATGCAACGGTAGCCAGAGCTGTCTGCCCTGTGATCAAGTATCGCTCCCAGTCACAACATGCAGACAAACCCGCTCACTGTTTGTTCTCCGTTTTCTCCTCACTGACGACACACTACTGCAAGTTGTTTCACTGTCCGCTCACCAACACTTGTCTGTTGTCTGTTCCTAGACGTGCACTTTTCACGAAGGTCGCATACACGGCTGTTTAAGGTACGAAATGGTCATAACAGTATTAAGTGGTAAATTATGTACTAACAATTTTAACCCTTTTTTTTTTTTTTTGCTTTGTTTTGCTTTGCTTTCTGTTGTTTTCTTTTCTTTTCTTTTCTTTTCTTTTCTTTTCTTTTGTGTTCCTTCTTCTGCACTTCTTATGTATCACTACCTCTACGCCACTCATTTCAGTTCTCCAACACGCTTCCCGAGTCACCGAAATTGACGTAAATAAGAGAGTTTAAACCCTTTGACTCCTGCACCCTATCCACCAACTTCAAAAACTTAACCCTTTGAATCCCTTACCCTATCACCAGCTTCCAGCAGGATAATGTGAGGGAATCAAAGGGTTTAGTTTTTGCTTTGCTGGCATGGTTGGCAATGCAGGATGCTGGTGGACTGGGTGCAGGGGTCCAAGGGTTAACATAAGGGACGCATAATCTTGGGCAATTCTTCACAACGCTGTTATGATAAGAATGGGGATAGTAGTGATGATGATGTATGTTCCATTCTGGATTGAGACAACGTGACAGCGCTGTACTCCATACGTATTTCCATAATACCCTGGCGTCAACCAGGTCTGAGAGATACAGACACTTGCGGTGTTGATCACGAAATTTGAGTAATACTCTACATGATGCACACGTAAAGTGGATAACACTCGATCTGTGTGGTACCAGTCTTTCCAACAGCCCACACAGCACTCTCGATTCTGTGCAGGAGCCAGTTTTGGCCGAAAAAATCCCTTAAGGCAAATGGCAAGAACAGCGGAAAAGAGCGCCAGCTAGATCTGGAACCACAAAGGACAAAAGAGGACTTCATAAGGCTTAAAATTCCCCCATGTGTTGCTGGTGACAGATAGCCAAGTGGTTCAGACATCCGTCACAAAGGTGACTTTGCCTTGAGAAACCCGACCACCTAGGATAGCGCAGGTTCGATTTCAGGCGGAGGACAAATTCTTTTTTAAAAAGATACAAGAAAAGAAGAAAGAAAGAAACAAACAAACAACGAAAAAAGAAAAAAAATGGCGACAGCAGAAGGGCATCCCCTTAGAGTGTCAGGAGTTAAGAGGCGAAACACTTGCATGACGGGTTGACGGGGGTTCCTCCTCTGAGGACCTTCTGCCGTCTGGCTCTCCCCAGAGTTTCTTGCTATTGGAGTCTGACACGGGTTCGAGCTCTTGATTTCTCAGTCCGTAGTCATTTGTGCTGACTACCACTCTTAAATCCTTGCTGATTGCTAGAAACTTAAACAAGGGAACAGTTCTGTGGCGTGACAGCTTTATTAAGGTTTGAACACTTAGAACGTGAAATTGGAGTGTGTGAGATTTAGTGGTTCAGGTGAATTGTGCAACATCCACGTGACACTCACAGCCTGTATCTATCAAAATACTAATCGTCTATCAGGCATATAGGTTTGGTCATGTGCACGGTCATGTGTACATTACATACACTCACACACATCAACCTCTATCTATCGAAGGACTAAAACATTAATCTGTTATCAGACATACATTTTGGTCATGTGCATACTCGAAAGCCTATGTCTTTCGAA
>CM060305.1:70333734-70338734 GCA_030674185.1 Monoplex corrugatus
TAAAAAAGAAGAAAAGAAAAAAGAAGAAGAAGAAAGAAGAAGAAGAAGAAAACGAAGAAAGAAGAACGAAGAAAGAAACGAAGAAAGAAGAACGAAGAAGAAAAGAAGAACGAAGAAAAGAAGAACGAAGAAAGAAGAACGAAGAACGAAGAAAGAAGAACGGAAGAAAGAAGAAACGAAGAACGAAGAAAGAAGAACGAAGAAAGAAAGAGAAAAGAAGAAAAGAACGAAAAAGAAGAACGAAGAAAGAAGAAGAAGAACGAAGAAACGAAGAAAGAAGAACGAAGAAAGAAGAACGAAGAAAGAAGAAGAACGAAAGAAAGAAGAACGAAGAAAGAAGAACGAAGAAAGAAAGAAACGAAAAAAGAAGAAGAACGAAAAAAAAGAAGAAGAAGAAGAACGAAGAAAGAAGAACGAAGAAAGAAGAACGAAGAAAGAAGAACGAAGAAAGAAGAACGAAGAAAGAAGAACGAAGAAGAAAGAAGAACGAAGAAACGAAGAACGAAGAACGAAGAACGAAGAAAGAAGAACGAAGAACGAAGAAAGAAACGAAGAAGAAGAAGAAGAAAGAAGAAAGAAGAAGAAAGAAAGAGAAGAAGAAAGAAAGAAGAACGAAAGAAAAAACGAGAAGAAGAGAAGAGAAAGAGAGAAAGAAGAAGAAGAAAGAAAGAAAAAGAAAAAGAAGAAAAAGAGAAAAGAAGAAGAAAAGAAGAAAAGAAAGAAGAAAGAGAGAAAGAAGAAGAAAGAAAGAAAGAAGAAGAAGAAGAAAGAGAAAGAAGAAGAAAGAAACAGAAGAAGAAGAAAGAAAGAAGAAAGAAGAAGAAGAAAAGAACAAGAAAAAAAGAAAGAAAAAAAAGAAAAGAAAAAAAGAAGAAAAAAGAAGAGAAAAGAAGAAGAAAGAAAGAAAGAAAGAAAGAAGGAAGAAAGAAGAACGAAAAGAAGAAAGAAGAAAAAGAAAGAAAGAAAAGAAGAAGAAAAGAAAGAAAAGAAGAAAGAAGAAGAAGAAGAAAAGAAAGAAGAAGAAGAAAGAGAAAAGAAAGAAAGAAGAAAAAAAGAAAAGAAAGAAGAAGAGAAAGAAAAGAAGAAGAAGAAAAAGAAGAAGAAAGAAAAGAGAAGAAAGAGAAGAAGAAGAAAGAGAAAGAAGAGAAAAGAAGAAAACGAAAAAAGAAAGAAGAAAGAAGAAAGAAGAAAGAAGAAGAAAAAAGAAAGAAGAAGAAGAAGAAAAGAAGAAGAGAAAGAACGAAAGAAGAAGAAGAAAGAAAAGAAAGAAGAAGAAAAGAAAGAAGAAAGAGAAAAGAAAAAGAAAAAGAAAAGAGAAGAAAAGAAAGAAAGAAAAGAAGAAAAAAAGGAAAGAAGAAAAAGAAGAAAGAAAGAAGAAAAGAAAAAGAAGAAGAAGAAACGAAGAAGAAGAGAAGAAGAAAGAAAGAAGAAAAGAAGAAAGAAGAAAGAAGAAAGAAGAAGAAGAAAAGAAAGAAGAAGAAAGAGAAAGAAGAAGAAGAAAAAGAAGAAAAGAAGAAGAAGAAAAGAAGAAGAAAGAAGAAAGAAGAAAAAGAAGAAGAAGAAAGAAGAAAAAGAAAGAAGAAGAAGAAAGAAGAAAAGAAGAAAAAGAAAGAAAGAGAAAGAAGAAGGAAGAAAGAAGAAAGAAGAAAGAAAGAAGAAGAAGAGAATGAAAGAAGAAAGAAGAAAGAAGAGAAGAGAAGAAGAAAGAAGAAAGAAGAAAGAAGAAAGAAGAAAGAAGAAAAGAAAGAAGAAGAAAGAAGAAAAGAAAGAAGAAGAAGAAAGAAGAAAAGAAAGAAAGAAGAAAGAAAAAGAAGAAATGAAAGAAGAGAAGAAAGAAGAAAATGAAGAGAAGAAGAAGAAAAGAAGAAGAAAGAAAGAAGAAGAAGAAAAAGAAGAAGAAGAAGAAAGAAGAAAAATGAAAGAAGAGAAGAAGAAGAAGAAGAAAAGAAAGAAGAAGAAAGAAGAAGAAGAAAAATGAAAGAAAAAAGAGAGAGAAAGAAAAGAAGAAAATGAAAGAGAAGAAGAAGAGAGAAGAAGGAAAGAAGAAAATGAAAGAAGAAGAGAAGAAGAAGAAGAAGAAAGAAGAAAGAAAGAAGAAAAAGAAAGAAGAAGAAGAAAGAAGAAAGAAGAAATGAAAGAAGAAAGAAAGAAGAAGAAGAAAGAAGAAAAGAAAGAAGAAAGAAGAAAGAAGAAGAAGAAAAGAAAGAAGAAAGAAGAAGAAGAAGAAGAAGAAGAAAGAAGAAAGAAGAAGAAAGAAAGAAGAAAGAAGAAGAAGAAGAAGAAAAGAAAGAAAGAAGAAAGAAATGAAAGAAGAAAGAAGAAGAAGAAAATGAAAGAAGAAGAAAAGAAAAATGAAAGAAAAGAAGAGAAGAAGAAAGAAGAAAGAAAGAAAGAAAGAAGAAAAGAAGAAAGAAGAACGAAAAAGAAGAAAGAAGAAAATGAAAGAAGAGAAGAAAGAAAGAAAAGAAGAAAAATGAAAGAAGAAGAAGAAAGAAGAAAAGAAGAAGAAAAGAAAAAGAAAGAAGAAAGAAGAAAGAAGAAAGAAGAAAGAAGAAGAAGAAAGAAGAAAGAACAGAAAGAGAAGAAAAAAGAAGAAAGAAGAAGAAGAAAGAAAAAGAAAGAAGAAGAAGAAGAAAGAAGAAAAGAAAGAAGAAAGAAGAACGAAAAAAGAAGAAAGAAAGAAGAACGAAGAAAGAAGAAGAAGAAAAAGAAGAAGAAAGAAGAACGAAGAAAGAAAGAAGAAAGAAAGAAGAACGAAGAAAGAAGAAGAAGAAAAAGAAAGAAGAAGAAGAAGAGAAAAGAAAAAGAAAGATAAAGAAAAAAAGAGAACGACAAAGAAGAAGAAAAACGAAGAAAAAGAACGAAAAAAGAACGAAAAAGAAGAACGAAAAAAAGAAAGAAGAAGAAGAAGAACAAAGAAGAAGAAGAACGAAGAACAAAGAACGAAAGAAAGAAGAACGAAGAAAGAAGTTCGAAGAACGAAGAACAAAGAACGAAAAAAGAAGAACGAAGAAAGAAGAACAAAGAATGAAGAGAGAAGAAAGAAGAAGAAGAATTTAGAAATGCAAGTATATACTCATAACAGTTTTCTAATCTTCCCTACAAAATTTAACACAAAAAAAACATGTATAAAATGGTGTTGGAGAAGGGAGGGACATCAGTTTCTGTCGACATGTGGCGCCTGTGTGTGTGTGTGTGTGTGTGTGGGTGTGTGTGCGTGTGTGTGTGTGTGTGTGTGTGTGTGTGTGTGTGTGTGTATGTGTGTGTGTGTGTGTGAACCACTGTATCCAGGCGTATTCAGCAGTCTTGGACGAACAGTGAATATGACAGGAGAGAGACAGTGATTGCCAGACAGAGAGATAATGACATCATTTACAGACAGGGAGATGAGAGGAAGAGGAACAGAAGAACATCAGACAAGCTGGCTAAGCAGACAGGTACTCTGCCGCGCACATTCACACATACATGCATACACACACGCATTCACACATACACATGCACACATACATGCATACACACACACACACACACACACACATACACACACTCACACTCACACATACACATGCACACATACATGCACACACACACACACACACTCGCACATACACATGCACACGTACATGCATACACACACATTCACACATACATGCACACGTACATGCATACACACACATTCACACATACACACATACATGCATACACACACACATTCACACATACACATGCACACATACATGCATATACACATTCACACATACACATGCATACATACATACATACACACACATTCGCACATAACCATGCACACATACATGCATACACACACATTCACACATACACATGCATACATACATGCATACACACACATTCACACACACACATGCACACATACATGCATACACACACATTCACACGTACACATGCACACATACATGCATACACACACATTCACATATACACATGCACACCTAATGCATACACACACATTCACACATACTCATGCACACATACGCTCGTGCATTGCACACACATATATACACATACATACACATACATGCACACACACATCATCATCAGGTGCCCTGCCGCATGGCGTTGGCGACCATGGACTTCCAACCATCTCTATCTCTCGTTGCACCCAGCATCTCCCCCACCCTCTTCATCCCCATACACTCTGCAAATCCGTCCAGCATTCTCTCCCTGGGTCTACCCGGTGCTCTCTTTCCCTCCAGCTTTCCCGTTGTGACCAGGTGCTCCAAATCCCCCTTCCTCATAAAATGGCCTATAAATGTTGCTTGTCTTTTCCTAATCTTCCTTGTCAGTGATCGACTTGTGTCTGCCTCCATCAAGACTGTCTCGTTTGTTTTCTTTGCTGTCCATGGTACTCTCAACATTCTTCTGAGAAACCACATCTCGGCTGCCTCAATCCTGCTCTGGCTTTGCTTGCTGACTGTCCACGCCTCGCATCCGTACAACAGTATTGGTTCTATATAACACTCAAGGACTCTCTTTCTGATGTTAATTGATAGGCATTTGTTGGTAAGAGTGCTTGTCATCTTCTTGAATGCTGTTTTGGCTTGGCCGATTCAGCCAGCTATTTCCGATGTGCATCTGCCGTCTGATGAAATGACCGTTCCCAGGTATTTGAACTTATTAACCTGTGTCAAGATTGTGCCATTTGCTGTTATTTTGCAGGAGGGGATTTCATGTTTTTTACTGATCACCATGACTTCAGTCTTCCTGCTGTTTAGTTCCAACCCCTTACCTTTGCTTTCTGTTTCTAGTATATTCACAAGGTTTTGTAGGTCTCTTTCATTTTCTGCAATTAGCACGGTGTCATCTGCATATCGAATGTTGTTTATCATTTTCCCTCCAACCTTTAATCCAGGGTCTTCTTCTAGGTTTCTCATGATGTTTTCGCTATATAGTGAAAACAGATCTGGTGACAAAACACAACCCAGTCTGACTCCTCTTTTGATGTTTTGAAAAGAGCTTAT
>CM060305.1:70346234-70351234 GCA_030674185.1 Monoplex corrugatus
GGTGTGCGTGTTGGGTGCAATGTGACCACAATATGAATGCATGTTCCCCCTGTCGCTAACTAAACGAAAGTCGTGACAGACCAAAAAAGACGTTATGAATAGAAGGTCTTTGTGACGTGACAGACCCACTCGTCGACTGTCACGATTGTGAAGAAACACCTGTAGTGATCACAGCTACCCTGGATAGCTACCCTATGTCAGTGTACACACACACACACACACAGACACACACAGACACACACACACACACATACACACACACATACACACACACATACACACACACACACACACACACACACACACACACACACACACACACACACACACACATATATATATACTTCTATTCCATTTCATTTCCGTGCTACTTACAGACCTCTTACACGCGCGTGTGTGTCTGTCTGTCTGTCTGTCTCTTTTTTTACTTCTATATGTCTGTTTATCTGTTTGTCTGTGTGTCTGTCTGTCTGTCTGTCTGCCTGTCTGTCTGCCTGCCTGCCTACCTGCCTGCCTGCCAGTCTGTCTAACTGTCTCTCTGACTGTCTGTCTGTCTGTCTGTCTCTCTGTCTTTGTCTGTGTGTGTGTATGTTTTTGGGTGTGGAGAGCGAGAATAGAAGTCTTGCACAAGAAACGGTGTGACGACAGGATCACGCCACCAATCTTCATTTTGCAATGTCTTTTGATGACTTTCAACACAGCTGGTTCCACCGCTTTACCTTTTTCAGGGGGCTGTTTGTTGTTCTTCTTCTTTTTCTACAACTACTACTTCTTCTTCTTCTTCTTCTTCTTCTTCTTCTTCTTCTTCTTCTTCTTCTTCTTCTTCTTCTTCTTCTTCTTCTTCTTCTTCTTCTTCTTCTTCTTCTTCTTCTTCTTCTTCTTCTTCTTCTTCTTCTTCTTTTTCTACAACTACTACTTCTTCTTCTTCTTCTTCTTCTTTTTCTTCTTCTTCTTCTTCTTCTTCTTTTTCTACAACTACTACTTCTTCTTCTTCTTCTTCTTCTTCTTCTTTTTCTACAACTACTACTTCTTCTTCTTCTTCTTCTTCTTCTTCTTCTTTTTCTACAACTACTACTTCTTCTTCTTCTTCTTCTTCTTCTTCTTCTTCTTCTTCTTCTTCTTCTTCTTCTTCTTCTTCTTCTTCTTCTTCTTCTTCGCATTCTTCTTCTTCTTTGCATTCTTCTTTCTTCTTCTTTTTTTTTTTTTTTTTTTTTTTTTTTCTTTCTTCTTCTTTTCTTCTTCTTCTTCTTCTTCTTCTCTCTTCTTTCTTCTTCTTCTTTCTCTCTTTTTCTCTTTCTTCTTCTTCTTCTTCTTCTTTGGTTGTTGTTGTTGTCGTCGTCGTCGTTGTTGTTATGTTGTTATTGATTGTTGTTGTTTTTATTGTTGTTGTTGTTGTTGCTGCTGTGTTCTTGCTATTTTGTTTTGGTTTATTTTCTTTCTTTTCTTTCTTTGCTTGCTTGCTTGCTTGCTTGCTTGCTTGCTTGCTTGCTTGCTTGCTTGATGTTTGGCTATTTTCATGTCTTTTCATTTTGGTTCTTGTTTTCTGTTTGTTAATTTTGTTCGTTTTCTTCTTTATTTCTTTGTCTTTTTGTTTAAGGTTGGTTTGTTTGTTTGTTTGTTTGTTTGTTTGTTTGTTTGTTTGTTTGTTTGTTTGTTGTTTGTTTGTTTGTTTGTTTGTTTGTTTGTTTGTTTGTTTGTTGTTGCTGCTGCCGTTTTCAGATTCGTGTACGAGTATGTACCTTGTTTTGCCCATACTGTGCAGGCTGTATGTTACTGCATAGTCTGCATACTCTGCCTTCAGTACGTGTGGTGCACGCTAGATGTTTACACGTTTCCATAAGCCACCGTACACTGACGTATGATATACACGGTCTTTAACGTGCATAGTTCATATTCTGCCTGTGTATTCACACAAAAGGGGATTTCGACACCAGCAGGTCTGCAAACTTATCGACCTGTAAGATCGGAAAAATCTCCACCCTTTACTCACCAGGCGGGTTGGCAGAAATTGTTTTAATTAACCCTTTGACTCTTGCACCCTGTCCATCAGCATTCTGCATTGTCAACCATACTAGCAAAGCACACAAAAAAATTAACTTAACCCTTTGACTCACTGATAGATAGGATGAGGGGAATCAAAATGATTTTTTTTTTTTTTTGCATTTGGTGGATTGGGTTAGGTGAAAGGGTGAGGGCGTCAAACAGGTCACGTTTTTTTTTTGTAGTTGGTGGACAGGGAGCACACAATGAGACAGGTGAAAGGATACGGTACGGGAGTCGAAGGGTTAAATTAAAGTCTAAATCGTGTATGGCTCAGAGACGTTATATTTCTATTTATAACGTCTTTGAATGGGCTGTCTATGTTTAACCCTAAGCCATCCGAGTATGACGCTGTCGTATAATACCGCAGTACACCTTTCCCTCAACATTCTGTTTCCACCCTATCAGTGTGCTGAATGTTGGAGGCGTGACTATACTCAGTCGTAAAGAAATAATTGCCAAACGGCAATACTACGTCGAAAGCAAACGCCGGTTCTTGTCCAATTATCGGAGTTAAGCAACGTTTGGTCCGGTCAGTACTTGATGGACGACTGCCTGGGAACACCAGGTGCTGTTGGCAACTTTATTCATAACATTCATATTCATATATTCATATTTGTATTCATATTCATATTTATATTCATATTCATATCCATATCCATATTCATATTCACATTCATATTCATATTCATATTCATACTCATATTCATATTCATATGATATCCATATGATATCCATATTCCTATTCACATTCATACTCATATTCCTATTCACATTCATATTCATAGTCACATTCATAGTCACATTCATTTTCATATTCATATTCATATTCACATTCATATTCATATGATATCCATATTCATATTCATATTCATAGTCACATTCATAGTCACATTCATATTCATATTCATATTCACATCATATATAATAATAATAATAATACCTAGGACTTATAAAGCGCACTAAGCCACTGGATCTAGGCGCTGGGGAATGGGAGATATAATAGGAAGTCAGTAAATACAAGACTACACAACAACTTACACATCATCAAATGACAATCAAATACATACATACATCATAATCATATAACATAATGATTTACATTCGCAATCTTCAAAATATGCATACCACGCAATTCAATCAAATATCAGATTCATTCCAATTAAACACTTTTCACTCAGTTACTCCATATAAACTATTATTCCACCCCTTCCCTACTACCCCCCACCCCCACGCGCATACACAAAATCCAATTACACATATCAGCCAGCCGACAAGGTGATGTGGGGAAAAGTGATCAGATGTCAAAATACTGCTGGAAAAGGTGTGTTTTCAAGTTTGACTTGAAAGAAGAAATGGACGGAGAGTGGCGTAATTTCTTGGGAAGAGAGTTCCAAAACTGGGGACCGAAATGCGAAAGTGAGCGAAAGCCATGAGATTTGCGGTTATACTGTATCTGCCTGAGGAGTCTTGAATCAGAGGAAGAGCAGAGAGACCGAGATGGAGTATACAAGTGCAGAATATCAGAAATATACTCAGGAGCAGAACCAGAGATAGAATTGAAGCAGATGCAAGCAGTCTTGTACTTAATTCTCTGAGATATTGGTAACCAGTGCAGTTGGTGAAGCAAAGGAGTGCAAGGTTGTTGACGGGATGCCTTAAGAATAAGGCGTGCAGCTGAATTTTGAACTTTCTGCATAGGATAGAGAACAGTGTTCGGGCAGCCCATGAGGAGAGAGTTACAGTAGTCAAGTCTCGACAGAATACAGGAAGTGACAAGAATCTTGGTGGCATCTACACTGAGAAAGTTTCTGATAGATCCAATCCTTTTCAATTCAAAATAAGAAAGCTGGCAGACTTTGGAAACGTGATCTTTCATGGAGAGAGAAGAGTCAAGAATGAAACCTAAGTTCCTAGCTTTTGGACAGAAAGAGATGTCAGAAGAGCCAACAGTGATAGAAGTTGGAAGTGGAGGATTATAGTCTGAAGAACCAGAAAACAGAAGAGCTTCAGTCTTACTGTCATTAAGTTTTAACATGTTGTCAGTCATCCATGTCTCTACATCATCCGTGCATGTCTGTAGTGTCTGTATGGTACTGTCAATGTCTGCAGGTTTGCATGCCCGTTGAAGCTGTGTGTCGTCTGCAAAAAGCTGGTGACTAACTCCATGGCGCTCAATGACCTCAGACAGGGGGGTGGTATACAAGACAAACAGAACTGGCCCTAGCACCGAGCCTTGCGGAACACCAAAATCAAGAGGAAGTGATAAAGAATTATGACCATCGACCGATACATACTGTTTTCGATCCAGCAGATACGAATGAAACCACTGGAGGGCTGTGGAACAGATGCCAAAAACGTTTTGAAGTCGCGAAATGAGAATTTTGTGGTCGATGGTGTCGAAAGCAGCGGAGTTGTCCAAGAGCAAAAGAACAGAGAGTTTGTTTTCGTCAAGAGCAGACAGAATATCGTTTACAACACGAAGTAGGACGGTCTCAGTGCTATGGCCAGCACGGTAGGCTGACTGAAAACGGTTACACAGGTTGTTGGCTTCCAGATGACCAAGAAGCTGACTCAGCACGACCTTTTCTAAAACTTTAGATAAAAAAGGTAAATTTGATACGGGCCTGTAATTGCTCAGTACGTTTTTGTCCAGAGAAGGCTTTTTCAGCAAAGGTCTAATGACTGCTGTCTTGAAATCACTAGGGACCGAACCGGAAGCTAAAGAATCATTGATGATGCTTGTGATGGTAGGGAGAACAACATCAATGTTTTCGTACAAAAGTTTGGTGGGGATGGGGTCTAACTCACATGATTTTGGCACAGTACTTTTCAAGACGCTCAAAACAAAATCTTCTGAGACAGGCGTAAAAGCCGTGAGGGGAGTTCCTACAAAACAATCCACATCCAGTACAGTGGTATCAGAAGAGGCAAAAGCAGTTCTAATTTTCCTAATCTTT
>CM060305.1:70353734-70356234 GCA_030674185.1 Monoplex corrugatus
TCACTATTCTGAACAGACATTCCTTAAGCCACAGGCAGAGAGGGGCGACGACTACCAAACTGTGTCAAGAGAGAAGCCAATGATCCTGACTTGCCATAGCAGGCTCCACACAAGTTCACCAAACCATCAAGCAAGCGCACTTGACCATAATTATGAAGACCTCATGATATCGGTTCATCATCATCATCAAGTGCCCTGCCACATGGTGTTGGCGATCATGGCCCTCCATATGCATCTATCCCTTGTCGCCGCAAGCACATCTTCCACCCTATCTGTACTCAGCCACCCTGCAAGTCCGTCCAATATTTTCTCCCTGGGTCTATCTGGTGCTCTCTTTCACTCTAGCTTTCCTGTTGTGACCAGGTGCTCCAATTCCCCTGTCCTCATAAAATGACCTGTAAATGTTGCCTGTCTTTTCCTAATCTTCCTTACGAATGACCTTCTTGTGTTTGCCTCCATCAAGACTTTTCGTTTGTTTTCTTTGCTGTCCTGGAACTCTCAACATCTTTCTTAGAATCGCTCTCGGCTGCTCAATTGTTCTAACATTGCATGTTGACTGTCCACGCCTCACAACCGTTATAACATTATCGATTCTATATAATATTCAAGAACTCTCTTCCTGATGTTAATTGATAGGCAATTTGTTGGTAAGAATGCTTTTCATTTTTCTTGAATGCTGTTTTGACTTGGCCGGTTCTGCTGGCTATTTCTGATATCGGTCAAGCGGGGGAAAAAAAAGTTGGTTGGATAATGTAACAAGATCCAATGGTCTTGCTGAATCTGTCCTTAACCCTTTGACTCCCGCACCCTGTCCACCAGCATCTTGTATTGTCAACCATGCCAGCGAAGCAAAAACTTATCCCTTTGTCTCCCTCACCCTATCCACCAGCTTCCTGCAGGAAGCTAGTGGATAGTGTGATGGAATCAAAGGATTAAGTTTTGCAGTTGGTGGATAGGGTGCGGGAGTCAAAGGGTTGAGGGAACAGTTGAGGGGAGGGAGGCAGAGGGAAAGAAAGAGAGAAAGAAAACGATGGACTGACAGTATCGCGGAATGGACAGAAAAATACTACTTGCAGAGACGCTGACTTCGGCACACAACCGACAGAGCTGGGGAAAATGTAGTGAAAGATTCTTTAGTGCATGCAGTGCTCCAACGACTCTTTACGAAGTCAAGCGATAAGAACAACAACAACAACAACAAGAAAAAGAAGAAGGAGAAGAAAAAGAAGAAGAACAATAAGAATAAAAAGAAGAAGAACAGCAACAACAACAATAACAACACGAACAAGTAAAACGAAGAAGTAGAAGAAGAAGAAGAACAACAACAACAATAGTAACAACAACAACAACAACAACAAGACAAAGAAGAAGGAAACAACAACAACAACAACAACAACAAGACAAAGAAGAAGAAAACAACAACAACAACAACAACAAAAGAAGAAGGAGAAGAAAAGAAAAGAAGAAGACGAAAAGAAGAAGAAAAACAAGAAGAAGAACAAGACCAAGAAGAAAAACAACAACAACAACAACAACAACAATAAGGACAAGAACAAGAAAAAAAAAGAACAAGAACAAGAACAACAAGAACAAGAACAAAAAGAACACGAACTACAGCAAAATAATGCTGAAAAGAAAAGAAACCCAAAAAAAAAAACCAAAAAAAGAGAGTTTGGAGTGCAGGAGTTCTGTCAGTCGGCAAACATACACCAGCAATACGTGGGCCATCTCCTTGTCGAATGATCACGATGTGTCAAGCCTGTTAGATACAGCCCTTGAGGCTGTCATTACCCGCAACAACGACAGTGAAACACGATTTTACATGCACATCGATGTGGTTTGTTGATGTATGCTGCATGAATTCTATGAATAAGAATGTGTTTAATTAAACCAAACACGATTCTTTTGTTTACTTTCCACGGTCTCTGGGTCCCTTAAAAACGGACAAATTAACCCTTTGACTCCCTGTATGTCACATGAAGTTTGTGAATTAGAGTATGTTTGAATCAAACACGATTTTTTTTTTTTTTTTTACTTTCTACTGTCTCTAGCCTTTAAAAACGGACAAATTAACCCTTTGACTCCTGTATGTCATAGAAAGTCTGTGAATAAGAAGAACCTGTTTAAATCAAACTCGATTTTTTTTTTTTAACTTTCTACGGTCTCTGGCCCCTAAAAACGGACAAATTAACCCTTTGACTCCTGTGTGTCACATGAAGTCTGTGATATAGAATCTGTTTAAATCAAACTCGATTTTTTAGTATTTTACTTCTACTGTCTCTAGCCTTTAAAAACGGACAAATTAACCCTTTGACTCCTGTATGTCATAGAAAGTCTGTGAATAAGATCCTGTTTAAATCAAATAAATTTTATTTTACTTCTACTGTCTCTGGCCATTTGAAAACGAACAAATTAACCCTTTGACTCTCGCACCCTATTCACAACTGCAAAATCTTAACCCTTTAACTCTCCCACCCTATCCACCAGCTTCTTATTGTGT
>CM060305.1:70368734-70371234 GCA_030674185.1 Monoplex corrugatus
TGAAATGCACTTTCACCAGTAGAACTAAAGGACACATGAAATGACACTTTCACCAGTAGAACTAAAGGACACATGAAATGGCACTTTCACCAGTAGAACTAAGGACACATGAAATGGCACTTCACCAGTAGAACTAAAGGACACATGAAATGGCACTTCACCAGTAGAACTAAAGGACACATGAAATGGCACTTTCACCAGTAGAACTAAAGGACACATGAAATGGCACTTTCACCTGTAGAACTAAGGACACATGAAATGACACTTTCACCAGTAGAACTAAAGGACACATGAAATGGCACTTCACCAGTAGAACTAAAGGACACATGAAATGGCACTTTCACCAGTAGAACTACATGGACACATGAAATGACACTTTCACCAGTAGAACTAAAGGACACATGAAATGGCACTTTCACCAGTAGAACTAAAGGACACATGAAATGACACTTTCACCAGTAGAACTAAAGACACATGAAATGGCACTTTCACCAGTAGAACTAAAGGACACATGAAATGACACTTTCACCAGTAGAACTAAAGGACACATGAAATGGCACTTTCACAGTAGAACTAAAGGACACATGAAATGGCACTTCACAAAAGAGCTACTCTCTTACCTCATCTCTCTCCCTCATCAGGATTGGCGGTAGGAGACACGCTTGACGTCACAAGTCTTCTCCCGGTCACACGATTGAGACATCTGTGGGTGACTTCCTGGATCCCCAGACCACAGGCTTCTGTGATGTTGTTGAAGTAGGAGGTGTGCGGTCGTCACTTTCTTCTCCACACCTCAAATTTCCCCAGCAGGACTGTTGATATCAAATCTGTTTTGGTGTTTCTAATCGCAAGGCCTACATATTTTAGCTTTCTTTTGTTGCTCTCTGTTAGCAGTTGGCGCTTAATATTCAGTTCCTTTAATATGCTCTCATTTGTTCTTCTGTCTATCCATTTGACTCTGAGAAGTCGTGTATAGAGCCATATTTCTGCTGCACTGATTAGAGCTACTGGACCACACGAATGGTACTTTCACCAGTAGAGCTACCGTACCACAGTACTACGTGCCAGTCTGTAGTAATGTGTGCACGTATCTTCAAGGAAAAAAAAAACAGATCAATAAAAAGGATCAAGCGATGGCTTAAACCAAATTCCAGTAACAGCGTTAAAGACATACCTGTCGCCATGGACTACCGACTGGAAGGTAGTGGGTTCGAATCCCCATCAGTCCCTTCAAAGATCATTATGAGGTTTTTTCAGCTCTAACCGGCTCATACCCAGAGTTGGACATGCTATGGGCGCATTGGGGAGACTGGGACCACACAGTTGAGTCTCATCCACCTCACGGATACATCATTGAGGATGTTGCTCAAATCTTCTGACCAGCACCGCAGGTGTCTGTAATTCTCGGGCCTGGTTGACGCCAGGATGTATTATGATAGTAAGCGTAGAGTGCAGCCCTGTCACGCAGTCTCAATCCTACATGGAACTCCATAGCATCTTGATTATCATCCTCATCAACATCATCATCATCATCACATTGTCAAAACCATGCCAGCTTTTGTGGCCATTAAGGTGGCGTAGAAAATGGGGCGAAAAAAAAAAGGATGAGCACAAAGGTACCCTCCCTGAGTGTGATGATCCTTAAAAAAACAATGGCGTTAAAGACCATTTCATTCATTCATTCTACTCACCCTGGCCCCTCATAACAGCTTTCTATAGAAGGCTGGTGGACAAGGGAAAAGAGTGAAAAGGGTAAAATGGTCATTATGCATGAAGCTGGCCTGATAGGATGTGAGGGAGTAAACAAGGGGTGAAATGCCATTCAAAACTCTTGATGGAATGAAAAGGGTTAATTGCTAGCCACGATTGAACACAGCCCCCCAAGGGTTGTCTCTATGTGCACGGATGGGGTGTGATGCGCGCGTGACGAGTGTCGACAGTGATATGTGATAAAGAGATCGTGGGTAATAAAACCTGATAATAAAGGCAACTTGTTATAGGCGATTAACATGTTGCTACAACTGATGAGAGACTTAATTTGCTCAGCCTGCCTTCTAGCTATCTGTCTGTCTCTGTGTCTCTGTCTCTGTTTCTGTCTGTCTTTGTCTCTGTCTCTGCCTCTCTGTCTCTCTGTCTCTCTGTCTCTCTGTCTCTGTCTTTGTCTCTCTCCTCTCTCTCTCTCTCCTCTCTCTCTCTCTCTCTCTCTCTCTCTCTCTCTCTCGCACTCTATGTGTCCCTCCGTGTCTGTGCGTGTGTACCGCTCTCTGTCTGTCTGTCTCTCTCTCTCTCTCTCTCTCTCTCTCTCTATCTCTCTCTCTCTCTCTCTCTCTTCTCTCTCTCTCTCTCTCTCTCTCTCTCTCTCTCTCCTCTGTCGACAAAGGGAAATGTTTGGATCCATCATGAAAGTGGCAATGACATTACATGATGTATGACAGTTGAGAAAATTCATTGCTCCTGCCATGAAGTATTTCTATCATGCCCGATAGACTATAAAAACAAA
>CM060305.1:70376234-70378734 GCA_030674185.1 Monoplex corrugatus
CTTTCTCCTCATCTGCATGGAAGCGTGCGTGATACGTGTCGGTCGTGATGCGCACTAAAGGGATCGTGAGTGATAAAACTTGATGATAAACGAAGCTTGTTATTGGCGATTAACATGCCATGCTGATATATCTGATCGGGATTTTTCTGCGGTCACTTCGACCCTCTGTCTCTGTCTCTGTCTCTGTCTCTGCCTCCGTCTCTGTCTCTCTCTGTTTCTCTGTTTCTATATTTCTCTGTCTGTCTCTCTGTTTCTCTCTCTTTCTATCTGTCTGTCTTCTCTCTGTCTCTCTCTCTTCTTCTCTGTTTCTCTCTTTCTCTTCTCTGTCTCTCTCTCTGTCCCTCTCTCTGTCTCTGTCTCTGTCTCTCTGTCTCTCTGTCTCTCTTTCTGTCTCTCTGTTCTGTCTCTCTCTCTCTCTCTCTCTCTCTCTCTCTCTCTCTCTCTCTTTCTTTTTTTCTCTGTCTCCATTTTTCTCTGTCTAAGACGCTCTCGGTCTGTCTGTCTATGTCTTTCTCTATCTCTATCTCTATGTCTTTCACTCTCTCTCTCTCTCTCTCAATCTCTCTCCCGCTCTGTCTCTGTCTCCTGTTTTCTGTCTTGTCTGTCTGTCTCTCTCCTTCTCTCACAACACACACACACACACACTTCGCACACACACACACACACACACACACACACATCACAGACGCACACCCGTCTAATATCACTTATAGTGAAAAGACGTTAAATCAAGCAACGAACGAACAGACGCACACATACAAATACACACATTACAGACACACAGATAAACACACAGACAGACACACGCCTGTGCACACACACACACACATAAACACACACACACACACGTGCATACACACACACACACATAAACATACACACACACGCCTGTGCACACACACACACACACACACACACACACACACACACGCTTGTGCACACACACACACACACACATACAAACACACACACACACACACACACCACACACACGCACACGCACACGCACACACATAAACACATACACACACACACACACACACACACACACACACACACACACACACACACACAACACACACACCACACACACACATAAACACACTCGTGCGCACGCAAGGTCAAGCATAGAAACACACAAACTCATACAACATACACATCTCCCTCATGTCCCTCTTCCCCTTCTCTCTCTCTCTCTCTCTCTACTCCTCTCTCTCTCTTTCTCTCTCCACACACACACACACAGATATACACACAACACACACACACACACACATCTCACCCATATTCCTCCTTCCCCTTTTCCTCACCCCCCCCCCCCCCGTGCACCACACACACACACACACACACAAACACACACAAACACACACCACTACACTCACATACACACTTACACAACTACACACACACAAGACACACACACACACTTCCACAACTCACACACACACACACACACACCACACACACACACAACACACACACACACACACACACAACACACACACACACACTCACACACACACTTACACAACTACACACACACATACACATACACACACACACTCACTCACACACAAACACATACTCATACACACACACACACACACTCCATGTCAAAAAACAATATACTGAAACAGCCTGAGACTCAAACGTGAGGAAATTGACAAAACAATGTAGCTAGCCTATACACAGACCTTGTTGCTTTTACAGGCAAAGTTTTCATACCTGACGTGATTTATGTTGCACAGAGCTGACATTTGAAATGTCAACAACAGGACTGACATGGTTGAAGGAGAATAAAACTTAGGGACAGTAAACTATGTAAACTTTCAGCTGTCAAAGAACGCTTCAGTTACCAGGTAGTGAGGTCTCCGTCCTGTCACTTTCTGGCGATATACATTCAGCTTTTGTGTTTTGTTGTTTGGTAGCTGTTTCTTGTTTATTGTTGTTGTTGTTGTTTATTTGTTTATTTGTTTATTTGTTTGTTTGTTTGTTTGTTTGTTTGTTTGTTTGTTTGTTTGTTGTTGTTGTTGTTGTGGCTGTTGATGACGTTGCTGCTGCTGTTGCTGCTCTGTTGCTGTTGCTTTTGTTGTCGTTGATGACTATGATGATGTTGATGATGATAATGTTGCTGCTGTTGCTGTTGTTATTGCTGTTGTTGATGATGATGTTGCTGCTGTTGCTGTTGTTGTTGTTGTTGTTGTTGTCGACGTAGTTGTTGTTATTGTTGTTGTTGTTGTTGTTGTTGTTGTTGTTGTTGTTGCTGCTGCTGCTGCTGCTGTTGTTGTTGTTGAAATTGCTGTTGCTGTTGTTGTTGCTGCTTTTGTTGTTTTGTTGTTGCTGTTGTTGTTTTTTGTTGTTGCTGCTTTTGTTGTTTTGTTGTTGCTGTTGTTGTTGCTGCTGTTGTTTTTTGTTGTTGTTGCTGTTGTTGTTGCTGTTTGTTTTGTTGTTGTTGCTGTTGTTGTTGCTGCTTTTGTTGTTTTCTTGTTGCTGTTGTTAT
>CM060305.1:70386234-70391234 GCA_030674185.1 Monoplex corrugatus
CCCGACCTCTATGGCGAAGATTTTGACCCGCAGACCTGCTTTCTTCAGGGTGCTGGCAAGACCGGCGTATTTTTCGGTCTTGTAGATATGTGCTTCTTCCATTCTGCTTTCGTATGGCACAGTGAGTTCTATCAGAATCACTTGTTTCGAGGAGTCAGAGTGGAGAGCGATGTCTGGTCTCATGCCTGTCTTGCTGATGACATCTGGGTAATTTCTCCACTCTGGGAGGTCTGCTGTACACTCCCAGTCGACTGCTCCATCCAGAAGACCCTTTGGCAATGTGCTGGTTGTCATAGCCCTTTCGGGCCAGACCTGTTTCCCTCCTGCTTTGTAGAACGTTGTCATAGCAATTGGTGCGTTTGGGGTCATGTTTTTTCGCTAACCACATCTGTGATCACTTTCAGAACTTGGTTGTGCCTCCATGTATACCTTCCTTGGGCTAGCGCTACTTTGCAAGAGCTTAGGACATGTTCCACTGTTTGTTTCTTCTGACAGAGCGGACATGCTGGGTCGTCTGCTTTCCCCCATTTCACTAAGTTTGCATTCGAGGGGAGCAGGTCATATACAGATCTGAGGAGGAAGCTTATCCTTAGAGGAGCCATGTGCCACATATCGTTCCAGCTGAGACTTCTTTGGAGTGCACTGTCCCATGTTGTCCATATATATATATGTGTGTGTGTGTGTGTGTGTGTGTGTGTGTGTGTGTGTGTGTGTGTGTGTGTATGTGTATGTATATATATATACATATATACATGTATGTATACATACCCTTGGTTCAAATTTGATAGAGGTCCACGCCGAAACAGCTGAGAAAATAACTTTCAAACATATTTTGTCACAAACGCATTGTCTCTCAGAGATGCACTTCTCTCGGGATAGAAATGATACAATCTCACCGTTCTTTAACGTAAAAGAGAGGGGGGTATGAAAAACTGAAAAAAGAATTACAGAGAGAGAGAGAGACAGAGAGAGAGACACAGAGAGAGACAGAGAGAATGAAGAGACAGAGAGGATGAGAGACAAAGAGACAGACAGACACGCACACAGAAAGACAGACAAACAGACAGACAGACAGACAGACAGACAGACAGAAACAGAGACAGAGATAGAAAGTTGGAGCGAGTAAGAGAATGAGGGACAGAGGAACAGAACAGACAGAAAGAGACGCAGAAAGAGACAGAGAGACAGACATACGCACAGAGAGAAAGTTAGAGACAGAGTAAGACAGAATGCGAGACAGAAAAACAGACAGACAGACAGAGACAGACAGGGACAGAGAGAGGGCGTTCTTATATAAACGTGCAGGAATGTCTCCATGTACTTAATGCCACACAAAGCGGAAGCAGAGGAAAGTGAAAAAACAATGACGCGTTTGTCCGGAAAATATGTTACACGGCGTCTTTGCCCCATTCATAAACGCAACAGATAAACACAGCCAGGTGACGCCACAGCACAGTCAAGCCATATCAACATTCTCTCGT
Organism: Monoplex corrugatus; assembly: GCA_030674185.1. NCBI lineage: Eukaryota > Metazoa > Mollusca > Gastropoda > Littorinimorpha > Ranellidae > Monoplex > Monoplex corrugatus. The sequence goes on from CM060305.1 coordinate 70,387,716, forward strand.
TTACAAAAAAAAAAAAAAACGACAGACAAAAACCATGCTGGCTTCCAAATTTCTTCTTATTTCGTTTGCAATCTCTTAGGTTGGTTGGTTGGTTGGTCGGTCGGTCGGTCGGTCGGTCGGTCGGTCGGTCGGTCGGTCGGTCGGTCGGTCGGTTGGTTGGTTGGTTGGTTGGTTGGTCGGTCGGTCGGTCGGTCGGTTGGTTAGTTGATTGTTTGGTTGGTTGGTTGGTGGGTGGGGTTTGGTTGGTTGGTTGGTTGGTTGGTTGGTGGGTGGGTGGGTTGGATGGTGGGTTGGTTGGCTATTTCTATATTTCTGTCTTTCTCTCTTTCTTTGTTTCTTTCTTTATTTGTCTCTTTGTTTAGCTTGTTGGTCGGTCGGTCGGTCGGTCGGTCAGTCGGTTGGTTGGTTGGTTGGCTGGCTGGCTGACTGGCCGATCGGCTGATTGGTTGGTTAGTTGGTTGGTGGGGGGATGAGGATTGGTTGGTTGGTTGGTTGGTTGGTTGGTTGGTTGGTTGGTTGGTTGCTTTCTTGTTTGCTTGCTTGCTTGCTTGCTTGCTTGATAATGAAGTTCCACAGTATCACAAACTGATCTCAGTCAAGAGGAAGCGATTTGAAAACCACGGTAAAATTCTAAGGATGCTCTATAGGTTTGTGAGAAAGTCAGTGAGGTGGCAGACAATACTTTCAAACCAGTCGTGTGAGTGGGGTAAGGAGGGGGGGCAGGGGCGGTACGACTCCTCTCCTGTGCATCTTTAGCATCCAAAACCTTGAATAAGGTCAGGTACTCATTCACTTGACTCGAGGAGTAAATACCTGCGTAACCGCATTCACGAGTTTGTTTGTAAATAACAGAAAAAGGGCAAAATCGTGAGTGAGTGAGTGAGTGAGAGAGAGAGAGAGAGAAACAGAGAGACAGAGAAAGAGAGAGAGAGAGAAAAGAAAAAAGAAACGCCCAGTGTTTTAGCCGTTTCATAGATCACTGTCATTGTCTCTCAAATAAATTATTTATATAACCGTAACATGCCCAACATCACTGGCCGTGTTTAAGCGGGAACAACTTAAGCTTTTTCAGGTTAACGCGACTTGTGTTGTGATTGTGTTTACGCGTGGTCAGGTTCTCTCCCTTGACAAGTCGTAGCTTAGTTATATATACGATGATTATACATGTAGTGTGTTGCCTCATATACGTTGTTATCTACTTTGTTATCTATCACCTTGCGGTCTTCCTTTGAACAATGAGAAGAATGAGTGTGGTGGAAGTGATATGAAGGTTATTGTATGTAGAAATTGCTCTTGTGTATAAAGTGTTTTCACGTGGGCTTTTAGAGGATTTCCGTTGCAATTGTCTTTATTCACATCACATGGCACAGACGTTTTATGATCGTGTGTGTGTGTGTGTGTGTGTGTGTGTGTGTATGTGTGTGTGTGTGTGTGTGTGTGTGTGTGTGTGTGTATGTGTGTGTGTGTGTGTTTCTCTCTCTCTCTCTCTCTCTCTCTCTCTCTCTCTCTCTCTCTCTCACTCTCTCTCTCTCTCTGAATGTGTGTGTGTTTGTGTGTGTAAGTGTGCGTGTGCGTACCAGTTTGTCTTTCTGTCGGTCTGTCTGTCTGTGTTTATGTGTATGTTTGTATATCTGCCTGTTCATGTATGTGTGTTTGTACACATGTGTGTGTGTGTGTGTGTGTGTGTGTGTGTGTGTGTGTGTGTGTGTGTGTGTCTGTCTGTTTGTCTGTCTGTCTGTCTGTCTGAGTGTGAACGTACGCGTTTCGAGTGTGTGGGTGTGTGCACTGATATTTCATCATCATTTGTGCGTATGCGCCTTCCTCTGTGTGTATCTGTGTGTTGAGTGCATGCCTGCGTGTGTGGTATGTGTACGGACGTGCATGTCTATGCGTGTGTGTTACAGACTAAGACTTGTATTTATTTTATATTTTATACTTTTCTTCTCCTTATATTTCTTTTCTTCTCCGTATTGTTTGTGTCTATTGACCTCAAACGTTCTTCCTTTTTCTACCTTGGTATTGTCTTCTGTTATTTGTTGAAGGTTAAATTACTGATCTATCGGTGTGTGAATTGCAGTGGGAATGTATTTGACAAGGACGGGGTAGCTGATGGCTGGGTCTGATTGGGTCGTGCGGTGCATGCCCCTCCCCCTCATCCTTCATCCTCCCATCTCCCCCCCCCCCCTTTTGCCTGATGGGGCGGCTGTCGTGTGGGTCGTGTGGAGTCGGGAACTTGGAGGGACCAGGTGATTGTCCGGAGGGTGGTGAGGCATTGGTGCTCTGGGTCCCTGTTCGGGTGTTTCTACTCATCGAGCGTTTTTTTGTTTGTTTGTTTGTATTTTTGCTTTTTGTTGTTTTTTTTTTACAAGGGTGGCTTGAGTTCTACAGGCTATATGACACTATTATCATTACCATCCACTTTGCGCTAGCTGGTTGTTTTTTTGTTTGTTTGTTTGTTTATTTGTTTGTTTGTTTGTTTGTTTGTTTGTTTGTTTGTTTGTTTGTTTTCAGATAGAACCGTGGACTCAAGATTTGATACTTCAAGTTCAATCCCAACCCGCTATAGTAGCTCAGTTGGTTGAGCGTCGGATCCACATGCTAATGGTTGTGGGTTCGAATCCCGGGGTTGCGATATATTAAAACCGGCCTTCTCACTGACCCATCTTGATTTTCAATATCACTGTTGTTCTGGTGGTGTCGGTATAGGGTTAGATCAGCCCCCTTCCCTCCTTCCCTACCCCACTTCCCTGGGATGGTTATCCTCGTCGACCATATCACCTGAGGTAGGTGCCTACGTAAAAACTGAACTAAACCAAACCATCCAAATCAAACTGCAATATTAAAAGCCGACCTTTTGGCTGTCTATCTTAATGTTTCTGCCATTCTGGTGGTGTTTGCTTATTGTTTCTCTCTGTCTCTCTGTCTCTCTGTCTTTCTCTCTCTCTGTCTTTCTCTCTCTCTCTCTCTCTCTCTCACTCTTTCTCTCTGTCTCTCTGTCTCTCTCTCTCTCTCTGTCTCTCTGTCTCTGTCTGTCTCTCTCTCTCTCTCTCTCTCTCTCCCCCTCTCTCTCTCTCTCTCTCCTCTCTCTCTCTCTCTCTCTCTCTCCCTCTACCCTCCCGCTTCCCCATTTCAATACCTTACTATCGCGGCATAGGATATCGCTCAGGCTCAGGGAGTCTGCGAGATAAGTGCCGGCAGATTTGGGTGGAGTGCTAAGGAATTGACCGAGTGTGATGAATCCCTCTTGAATGACAAACTCCAAACTCCAAACTCCAATCTTTTGTCGAGTCATCGTTAGGAAGTAGTGTAATAATAAGGATCCAGTGTGCGGTTGTTTCTAGTGTGGTGATGATTCAGGTTTTCCTGTGTAAGTTATAGCATTGTGAGATTTAGATTTTCTGTTACAAGATTACACGTCATTACATTCTGAATAATAAGGACGGAACACAGAACAATTCAACAATTTATTCTCTCTTTGTGTCTGTCTGTCTGTCTGTCTGTCTGTCTCTCTCTCTCTCT
>CM060305.1:70403734-70406234 GCA_030674185.1 Monoplex corrugatus
GACCACTCCCGTCCAATTTATCGCACAGATAAAGACAACAAAACGACGTAAAATTTTCCCAAATTTTCGGCTGTACACCCGCCTTCCTCAAGGGGACTTTATTCACTGACTACGATATGCTAAAACACATAGACTGTAAAAAATAGAACTATTCACCAAATCTAAAATTCATAAAGAGTTATTCATCTGATACAAAACGTGCAAAACACTGTCCTAGCCTGAGCATTCGCTACTGTCCATATTTACTCACATGCACGCGCGCGCACAGATTAGCTCTCCCACCCATATATATGGAGCATTAGGTTGTAGATCTTTGCAGAAATTGCAGTTAATGTGATTCTGCGTTAGTTCTTTATGATTCCGAGGTCACCTTTCTTGGGGAAAGGAAGCGGGCATCCTTTTGTCCACTTGTTTATTGGGTCTTGGTTATAAACGTTGTTGCAGCATTCCAGCAGTATCTGGTGAAATTCCTCTATTTTCCATACTTCCGCTGGTATCTCATCGAATCCGCAAGCTTTTCCACACTGAATGCTTTTCACTGCTATCAATAGTTCGTCCAACGCAAACGGCCCTTTCTTGACACTCAGCTCCTCCGTGAAGACTGGAGCCATCTCTTCCCCAGAGATGTCTGGAGGTCTCCCGAGCAGGTCCTGGAAGTGCCGTTGCCTCAGCCCCACTCGCTCCCCCCGGCCAGATGCCTTCAGCTTAGCTCTGTCACAGCCCCTTCTACCACCCATCTCGCTCACGGTCCCCCAGGCAACAGCAGACCTTCTGACGCCGACAACATTTTGTGATCTGGTCGATCTTGCTTTGTAGGCAGTTTGTTTGCTCTGCCCCACAGGCCTCCGTGAGAGCAGCGCGAGCACCATTGAGGTAAAAGATGTTCCCAGGGGATGGTTGAGAGTTTTTCAGCTATGCAGCCCCCCCCACCCCCCCCCTAGTTGCTTGCGCCCTTGACAGATTTCCTCATTCACCCATGGAGTTTGTTTTTTTACTTTAGGTTTCAGCGGGATAGTGTCTGCAGCTGTTTCTTTACATGCCATTTCAAAGTGGTTGTATGTCATGTTAGCAGTCTTTGCTGAGGCTGTATCTTGTAGGGCAGCAAATCTATTTTTCACCCTTGTAATGAAGATGTTACGAATTTCAGGGTTGTCGTTTAGATTTGACCAGTCATATGGGGAAGTATTGCAAGATTTCTTTTTATTTGCTCGAAGGCTCAATCGAAGTCGAGAAGAAACGATGCGGTGGTCTGATGCAACACTGACAAACGAGTTGAATGCTCTGCAATTTTTTCCACTATTTTTCCATTTCTTATTGATGGTATTATAGTCGAGTTGTGCTTTGCTCCCATTTGGAGATTTGTGTGTCCATAGCTGACCTGGTCTTTTCTGGTATAGAGTGTTGAGGCATTAAGAGACTGTTTTCATTGAGATAGTCTTTTAGCATAGAGCCGTTTCTGTTAGTCTGAGAGTGATATGCATATTTGAAGCCATCAAGGTTTCCAAGTTGTGCACTGAAGTCGCCACCAATAATGAGGATGTTGTGCTTCGGGACTTGTCTAGTGATAGTGATAGGATATCAACCAATTTTCTTTCTTTTTTTGTGTGTGTGTGTGGTTTTTTTCTGTGTTTTTTGTTGTTGTTGTTGTTGTTGTTTTGTTTGTTTGTTTGTTTGTTTGTTTTCCCTTTATTTTTTTCTGGGTTGTTGTTGTTTTTTGTTTTGTTGTTGTTATGTGTGTGTGTTTTTTTTGTTTTGTTTTGTTTTGTTTAGTTTGTTTTGTTTTGTTTGTTTTTTGTTATTGTTATTGTTTTTGTTTGTGGTTTTTTGTTTGTTTGTTTGTTTATTTGCTGTTGTTATTTTTGTTTTTTCTGCTGACAAATGCAGAAACACTTTCTGTAACAAGAGAAAGAAGACGAGAAATAGGATGAAAAAAGAACACAGACAGAAAAACAGACAGACAGACAGAGAGAGAGACGGAGAGAGAGAGGCAGACAGACAGACAGAGACAGAGAGAGATAGACAGACAGACAGACAAACAGATAGATAGACAGACAGATAGACAGACAGATAGATAGATAGATAGATAGACAGACAGACAGACAGACAGACAGACAGATAGATAGATAGATAGATAGATAGATAGATAGATAGGCAGATAGGCAGACAGGCAGACAGGCAGACAGGTAGATAGGCAAAACTGACAGATAGATAGATAGATAGATAGATAGATAGATAGATATAGATAGATAGATAGATAGATAGATAGATAGATAGACAGATAGATAGACAGATAGATAGATAGATAGATAGATAGATAGATAGATTAGATAGACAGACAGAAAGACAGATAAATAGATAAACAGACAGATAGATAAATAGACAGACAGACAGACAGATAGATAGATAGATAGATAGATAGATAGATAGATAGATAGATAGGTAGATAGATAGATAATAGATAGATAGATAGATAGATATTTAGACAGACAGATAGATAGAT
>CM060305.1:70411234-70558734 GCA_030674185.1 Monoplex corrugatus
GTGTTGTGTGTGTGTGTGTGTGTGTGTGTGTAAAAGATAGATATAAGAATATATCTATATATGTATGTGTGTGTGTGTGTGTGTGTGTGTGGTGTGTGTGTGTGTGTGTGTGTGTGTGTGTGTGTGTGTGTGTTATATAACCTACACCGACCAGTAACGAAGGAAGAAATTTTGAGTTTAGGAAATTAAAAAAAGAAATAAAAAAAACAGCAACGCAACAAAACCTGATGGTTTATTAGGTTAATTCTTTTTAAAAAAATTGTGGGGGTATAGGATTGATTTTCTCATATTATTTAAAACCTTGTTTGAAAAGTGAATCTATCTTGAAAGTTGGACGGAAAATGCCCACTCTTTACCCACCAGGCGGGAGCCAAACACGAAGAATTGAACCTGGGCTTTCCGATTTGAAGAACATTTACCTGCTTGACTATTGCGTTCGTCAGTTCTGTTCCGAAATCAAGGAAATGGCCCGCTGAGCTCTCTGACCTTCAACCCCCTAAAAATACATGTAGTTATCTACAAACGAGTATTACAAGCGAGATAATTCATACAGCCTCCAAAAGAATACGTGGTTATGTCCCTTTATCAACCGACATGTTGACAGACCAAGTGTACAGAAACCGTTTACAGAAACGTTTACAGAATTGGACGAGCGTGTGTGTGTGTGTGTGTTTGTGTGTGTTGTGTGTGTGTGTGTGTGTGTGTTTGTGTGTGTTTGTGCGTGTGTACATGCGCGTGTGTATGCGTCCGTGAGAATATACGCTCACGTGTGTGTGTGTGTGTGTGTGTGTGTGCGCGCGCGCGCACGCGTATTTGTACGTGCGTATCAATGATGCCTTGTGGGGGAGGAAATATCAATTTCACTTAACGCAGATATCTGTTCACCCAAGCCTTCCAGTGTTGATATAATTGTTGTTCATTCACCAATGATTCACCTACTTCCACTTCTTCTAACAACCGAACATGAGGCATCATGTAACCGTTCATGCAGTATATATAGGCCTTTATGTTTGTGACCATACATTATGTGTGTGTGTGTGTGTGTGTATGGATAGACATTAGTATACGTTCATTTGTGTAGGCCTACATGTATTAATGCGTTTATTCTGACGAGTGTGGATATGTAGGCCTATATGTTTGCTATTAGGGCTTCGGTTAATATTACACTCTATTACACTAGGTAAGAGGTACCTATGCAGGTTCGAACCCCAAATCTGTTAATTGGTAGCTCCTTTTCATGGTCATGTTCAAGTAGCTCCTTTTCTGATATCGCCTGTTTTTAATGTTTGTATTGTATGCTTATATGTGTAGAGTAGAAAGGACTAGCTGGAAGATGGCTCCACTGGGACTATGGCTAGTATCCATGCTTATATGTAATCCAAACCAAGTGTGACTGCCTGCGTTCAAGCAAACAGGAACCAGAAAAAAACACGAAAGAAGAATAAGAACGCATATTTAATACCAACAAGACAAGACAGACGCAAATTTTCGGCCAACTGGCCTTTGTCAAGCGTAAGATTACAAACACTGGACCAAGCAGCAGGCAAGTTTCAGTCTTTATCTCCTAATTTTTGTATCGGGTGTTTGTAATCTTACAATTGACAAAGGCCAGTTGGCCGAAAATTTGCGCCCGTCTTGTCGTTTTTTTATTAAATACGCGTTCTTATTCTTCTTTCGTGTTTTTTGGTTCTTATGTTATATATGTGTAGAGTAGAATGGACTAGCTGGAAGATGGATCCACTGGCACTAATGCTAGCATCCATGCTTATATTATATGTGTAGAGTAGAATGGACTAGCTGGAAGAATGCGTCCACTGGGACTAATACTAGTATCCATGCTTATATTATACGTGTAGAGTAGAATGGACTAGCTGGAAGATGGGTCCACTGGCACTAATACTAGTATCCTTGATGTATGAACTGTTTGAAATGTTTTTAAGTTTTCATTGTCATGTTCTATTCTTAATACAGCCTCAAAATTCTATTCTTGGCGGCAGGAGTGTGTGTGGTTGTGCTGGACGTTTTTTGTTTTGTTTTGGTTTTTTTGTTGTTTTGTTTTGTCTTTTTACCTGTTGTTTCACTTAGGCACTAATCAAGATCAAAACAACCCAACCAGTTGTAGGGGCACTGCAGAGATAATGGCACCTCCTCTCCATCTCTTATCTCTGTGTGTACATGTGTATGTGTAAAGAGAGGGAACAGGAAGGCTTCTCAAGTATTCATGGTTTTGAAAAAAAAAACAATACTCTGGATTTTTAAGATTTTCAACACACGATTTTGTACGCAAATACGGAGATGCCCGGATACCAACAATCAAAATCAAAAATACAAAGACCGATAAATAGGCCTATTTGATCATTTCCAGCTCTCCCACAACCAACAGAAGATTAAACCCACGTGTGTCTGCCATGCTTACAAGTAGGTCTATTCCATTGTGTGGACATGCATTTATGTGCATGCAAGTTTTCAGGCCCATGTGCTTTGGTTTTATATTTTCCCCTATGCTCTTACCATCCAGACAAAAGTCAAGTCAAAACTCAAAATATTTTTATTCAAGTGGCTTTAATGGTCTTCTGAACCTCTTGCAGAACATGACAACCGATACATAGAAATCATGAAAGACAATGAATGAAATGCATGATTTTTTATACAAATGGACAGAAAATGTCATCATCTACACTCAACATGTACCCGTTTCAAAATTCAAACATCAAGCAGCACACACCTCACATCTCTCCTTCCAACTTAGAAGCATCCACTCATTTTTATTCAAAAACATCCTTTTGTCACATCATCATCCCACAATACTAATGCACACACATGCAGTCTCTTTTTTTTTTCCTTCTTACACACAGACATGCACTCTCCATTCATCAAATCAAACACACCCTCATTGACATTTCATTGCTCTACTCGCTGTCAGAATCAAACTTCTTTTTCTTGTTCTGAGGTTCACCTCCAAAGCCACCTGTCAAAGAGAAGACAAAACATTGACCGATTTTCATATGCTTCCAAATGGAATAGTATTTCAAAACAAAAGAAAATTTACAGAATCAAACTGGAGAAAAATTACACTATGTTTCTCATGTAGTTCAAAACATATTTTATTCCTTTGATTCCAGCACCCTGTCCCCTACCATCTTGCACTGTCAACCATGCTAGCACAGCGAAAACTTAACCCTTTGACTCCCTTACCCTGTCCACCAGCTTCCAGAGTCAAAGGCTCAAGTTTTTGCAGTTCATGGATATGGTGCAGGAGTCAAAGAGTTAGACATATAACGTCTTACACAGAATAGAAGTACTAATTATGTTCTTCATGATCTTCTGAAGGTAACAATTAAGACAAAATAGTTATGTTTCAGACATTCTTTTAACACAGTAGGCAAATTACTGCCATTTCTAATATTCTTCCAAACAAACAATTCAAACAAAGGACAAAACAGAGTGCTTTTTGTGTTTTTAGATAATGTTTCAAAAAGTAACAAACAATATTTATGATACTTCTCTGTTGTCAAAAAGCCAATGTTTCAAATATAAGACAAAATATCAAATATGTTGTTCATGTTCTTCCATTGGCAACATCAACTGTAAAATGCTGTTCTACTGAATGAAGTCTCAGACAAATGCCTCGATCTGTCACCATGGTTCGATGTAAGGCTCGTCATCTACACTCATCATAGACTTCAACAGAACAACATAACTTAACAAATACAAAGAAAACTTACACAAAGGAAATAATACTTTTAAAAAAAAATCAAAATAACTACTGGTTTATGAAAAAGAAGAGACAGAAAAGAATGGAAATGACACTGCTTGCAGGAAAAACATTCCAGACCATGTGATTATCAATGAGACAGTCTACTCACCTCCACGACCGCCGAAGCCGCCACGTCCACCTCGGCCTCCACGGCCTCCCCGGTCACCGAAACCACCACGGCCACCATAACCACCACGCCCACCACGGCCTCCTCTGTCACCAAAACCACCACGGCCACCACGACCGCCTCTACCACCACGGTCAAACCCTCCACGGCCTCCTCGTCCACCACCGCGACCACCACCTGCACAGTACCATCATCATCATCATTATTGTTATCATTATATTATTATTATTATTATTAATTATTGTTTATTATTATTATTACTATATCATCACTACCATTATCCTTAGAATCACTTATTTCTATCATGGAAATTTTCTTCCAAAAATTACCCTGACTGAACATAATGTCTCACTGGTGTATTATCTGTTAGCAGTCTGCTTCATGCCCAGAACCAACATACTCTGCCAAATGCAGAAACTGTATAACTGTATGTGCACAGCGCATGTACTGCAATGTCTGTGAAGGCAGCCTGTCAGTGAAACTTGCCATATGCACTCTAAGGTGATGAGGATGGGTGGGCAATAAAGTGAGATGCAGTTTTTAAACATGATTTCAAGAGACTTATTTCTATTAATATCAGTTTATCATATTATTACCCTTATTACAACTGGTTTATCATTATTATTACCTTTATTGTACTTATCAATATCATTACTACTACTGCTGCTACATCACAAAATTTCTACTAATCAATATTAGTTGATCAGTATTACATTATTACCCTTATAGTTATTATCCACATCATTACTGCAACTACTACTATTGTTATTATATCATTATTACAATCATTACAATTATCCTTATCTCTGTATCTGGATTTAAATATGCTGCTTCAGTGGGAAGACATTACTGGCAGATCTGCAATCCCAGGTGACTCCAAAATAATAAAAACATTTACCAGCTCTTGTTCTTCAAATAACAGCACACAATTTCATTCCTACAAGTCAGAAGATTATGGGGGGAACAAGAGCATCAGCTAAAACATACAAATACAATTCAGGAATACTTACCAGGTGAAGCGAAGTCAAGGAACACCTGTCTGCCATCAATTTCTGTGTCCTGCATTTGATCGTAAGCGCTGGCAGCATCATCAGGGGTGCTGAACTCTACGAAACCAAATCTGCAGCACAAATAACACGACCCAATCAGAACTGCTAAGACAAAAAGAACTGCAATGAGCTTGTAAGAAGCAGCAGTTTACATTTCATAAACACAGTTTGAGACAAGGAATCATTTCTACAACTGAAGACAATATTTATGAAGACAAAGTGTGTTACTTTTAATACAAATAGAACTGGCTCAGAACTTTCGAGTACAAAGAAAGGAAAACCATTCTCGTCACCACTGAGGTCAGAGAGGGCAAGTTCCATTCATCATAGCCAATTTATCTGCCAATTTTCAATCTCTATCCTGTCAGGCGTGAAAGCCAAGGTTTAAATGATGAAATTTCAATCTGAATTCTGGGTTTGATCAAGCCTTGGTGACACTTGGCAAGTAAGAGTGAAGATTTTACCCCCTGTGAAATCATTCATGTGCTGACCTGCCAGTGCCTGAACCCCCCCTTGTGTGCGTCTACATAAAGAACATCAAGTACTCACTCATAAGAAAAATCTTTTTTAAGCCAAGCCACCAGGCCAGTGTTCAATGGCTTGTACAAAAGAGGAAATATTCAGCATGCACATTGACAAACAATGGAGTGTGCACAGCTTGGGTCAAAGAACAATTGTACATAAATCCCAGAAAACATTCATTAGAATGCAAAAAACAAACGAACAAACAAACAAAACCTAACGGCAATAGAAAAACAAATTTAAAAAGCTTCACAATCCCCTTCACTTTTTTTGGTTTTGGTTTTTGATAAATTACATACAAAAAAATCACTGTAAACACATACACCAAAAAAAAACCAAAAAAACATTTTAACCTTTCAATGATGAAGACTGAAAAATCCCACAGGTTACACTAACACACTATAGTATCAGGTTAAAATGCACAATTCCTTCCAATCAATATACATGGAATAGTTTCTTCATTTTGGCCATAGACCATATAAAAACACACAACAGGGAAACTAAGTTAAACACTACCACAGCCACTATAAAAAATATACACGCCATAGACCATATAAAAACACACAACAGGGAAACTAAGTTAAACACTACCATAGCCCCTATAAAAATACACACAACAGGGAAACTAAGTTAAACACTACCATAGCCCCTATAAAAATACTAGCCCCTATAAAAATACACATAACAGGGAAACTAAGTTAAACACTACCATAGCACCTATAAAAATACACACAACAGGGAAACTAAGTTTAACACTACCATAGCACCTATAAAAATACACACAACAGGGAAACTAAATTAAACACTACCATAGCACCTATAAAAATACACACAACAGGGAAACTAAGTTAAACACTACCATAGCCCCTATAAAAATACACACAACAGGGAAACTAAGTTAAACACTACCATAGCACCTATAAAAATACACACAAAAGGGAAACTAAGTTAAACACTACCATAGCCCCTATAAAAATACACACAACAGGGAAACTAAGTTAAACACTACCATAGCCCCTATATAAATACACACAACAGGGAAACTAAATTAAACACTACCATAGCCCCTATAAAAATACACACAACAGGGAAACTAAGTTAAACACTACCATAGCCCCTATAAAAATACACACAACAGGGAAACTAAGTTAAACACTACCATAGCCCCTATATAAATACACACAACAGGGAAACTAAGTTAAACACTACCATAGCCCCTATATAAATACACACAACAGGGAAACTAAGTTAAACACTACCATAGCCCCTATATAAATACACACAACAGGGAAACTAAGTTAAACACTACCATAGCCCCTATATAAATACACACAACAGGGAAACTAAGTTAAACACTACCATAGCCCCTATAAAAATACACACAACAGGGAAACTAAGTTAAACACTACCATAGCCCCTATAAAAATACACACAACAGGGAAACTAAGTTAAACACTACCATAGCCCCTATATAAATACACACAACAGGGAAACTAAATTAAACACTACCATAGCCCCTATAAAAATACACACAACAGGGAAACTAAGTTAAACACTACCATAGCACCTATATAAATACACACACAGGGAAACTAAGTTAAACACTACCATAGCACCTATAAAAATACACACAACAGGGAAACTAAGTTAAACACTACCATAGCACCTATAAAAATACACACAACAGGGAAACTAAGTTAAACACTACCATAGCCCCTATATAAATACACACAACAGGGAAACTAAATTAAACACTACCATAGCCCCTATATAAATACACACAACAGGGAAACTAAATTAAACACTACCATAGCCCCTATAAAAATACACACAACAGGGAAACTAAGTCAAACACTTTCCTCACTGAGAACCACAGCCTTAAATACTGTGCTAATACACTTACCCTTTAGGTTTCTGTGTGTCAGGGAACTTGGCAATGCGGGCTGTGGTGGCATTTGGGAAAGCATCTTTCAGTCCTTCTTCATCTAGATTGAAGCTGAGATTTTTCACAAACAGAACACTGCTTGATCCTCGTTCTCCTGCAAAAATGGGAACAAATATTACGTCATGTTTAAAACAGAATAACAAAGATCATGGTTGTTATCTTTTTTTTTAAAAGATAAACAAACAAACAAAAACCAGAGCAAAGCACATCTGACGCACACAAGGGGTGCTGGGTGCAGGACCATGACACCCTGTAGAGCTACTTTCAATGTATGTTACTATTCAGGATGACAACTGGTGGAAGTGAAAAAACAAGAAAACAAGGAAACGTAGTGAGGTCCCACAACACTTTTTAAAACTTACATGAGAATATGCATTTTGGTTCTTAAATAAAGAGTTTGGAAACAGGTAAAAAATGATATATTCAAATGTCATTTCATGACAATGACAATGTGAACCATTCTCAATTAACAATAAACAGAGTAAGCCGTTCATACATACACACACACAAGTTGTTGCAGACCTCACAGAAAGAATTAAATTACTTCTGCCTTTCTCAAGACGTTTCTTGGATTAGAGAGAACTTGTGCCGATACATACAGTATTGCTCTCAGGTATCAGGAACATTTAAAAACAGACTCAGTATTTTTGCCTTTTTTCCACCTGTTTTCATCAGAATTTTTAAACCCCTGAGAGCAACTTTTTAAAAAGTGGGAATTCAGGTTCAAATGAAAAAAAAAAAAAAAAAAAAAAAATTTTTTTTTTTTTTTTCCAATCCCTGTTATTATTAATAATACCCGCTAACTCAAGCTGAGATAGAGCGAGTAACTGGCACCTAAATGCTTGTCAGTCTGACAGTAAGTATACTTAGCCAAAACATGTATTTAGATACAAAAAAATGACACCAGTTTAAAAAAAAAGACAAGGTCATCCTTCTTGATGGAAAAACAGCAAATCCATTAATACCTCTCAGATAAAGAACAATCCTGACTTTCCCTACAATTTATTTTCACACTCACACATATTCTCACATAAACAAAAACACACAAAGGACAGAAAAACAGACAGGGAAGAAACACACCTGTTGATTTACTGCCTCTGTCCCGACTGCCAAAGCTATCGTTGAAAGATCTTTTGAAGGTGCTCTTGGTGCCTGTGTAGTCCAAGTACAAGGCATTACCCTCCAAGTCTGCACCCTGCTTGTCTGTCATCACCTTGTCTGCCGTCTCCTTGTCAGGGAAAACGATGTAGGCGAACCTGTTGAAAATATCAAAATGAGTAGGTGAACCTGATGCAAATATCAAAATTGACTCATTCGCAAACTTTCCATCAAGTCTACTGTACTGCAATTTCAATGATACATACACGATAACTGTAAAGAATGCTTCCACAACATAGATATGTCATTTCAATACTGTCAACAGCAGTTGCATAAATGAACAGACTGATCAGACCTATGGGACACATTTTCCCCCCATGAATGTAACAGATTATAAATAAGGACAGAATTTTGTTTTGTTGCCGTTCTGTTGTTGTTGTTGTTGTCATTGTCATTGTTGTCAGACAAGGTTGTGTTTTGCCACCAGATCTGTTTTCACTTTACAGCGAAAACATCATGAGAAACGTAGAGAAGACCCTGGATTAAAGGTTGGAGGAAAAATGATAAACAACATTCGATATGCACATGACACTGTGCCAATTGCAGAAAATGAAAGGGACCTACAAAATGTTAGGAATATACTAGAAATAGAAAGCAAAGGTAAGGGGGGTTGGAACTAAACAGCAAGAAGACTAAAGTCATGGTGACCAGTAAAAAACATTAAATCCCCTCATGCAAAATAACAGCAAACGGCACAACCTTGAGACAGGTTGATAAGTTTAAATACCTGGGAACGATCTTCCACCAGACAGCAGATGGATGCACATCAGAAATAGCCAGCAGAATCGGCCAAACCAAACCAGCATTCAAGAAGATGAAAAGCATTCTTACCAACAAATGCCTATCAATTAACACCAGGAAGAGAGTTCTTGAATGTTACACAGAACCGATAATGTTATACAGTTGTGAGGCGTGGACAGTTAACAAGCAAAGCCAGAACAAGATTGAGGCAGCCGAGATGTGGTTTCTAAGAAGAATGTTGAGAGTTCCATGGACAGCAAATAAAACAAACGAAACAGTCTTGATGGAGGCAGACACAAGAAGATCATTGATAAGGAAGATTAGGAAAAGACAGACAACATTTATACGCCATTTTATGAGGAAAGGGGAAATGGAGCACCTGGTCACAACAGGAAAGCTGGAGGGAAAGAGAGCACCAGGTAGACCCAGGGAGAAGATATTGAACATACTCACAGATTGGCTGAAGACAAAGAGGGTGGAAGAGGTACAAGGGATAGAAGCAGATGGATGGCCATGATCGCCAACGCCATGTGGCAAGGCACTTGATGATGATGACGATGTGTGGGTTTGGTCTGGTTTGGCTTGGTTTGGTTTGGTTTGGTTTGGTTTGGTTTGGTTTGGTTTGTGAATTGTTCACTGAATGGATACAGATTACAAACTCAAACTAATGGAACAATGCAAACATTTTAATAAAATAACCGACCCCACCAATGACACAGGTCTGTGATCTTGGAAATGGCTCAGAGCTCTTGAGTACAAAGATGGAAATGTCTCTCGGCATGGTGCAATAAGAGAGGGCAAGTTCCATTCATCATTGCCATACCAGTCCAGCCCAACAGACAAAAATACCTATCTACCCCTCTTGCTGAGGGCATTGGGCTCTTGAACCAACTTGAACAGAACCACCCACTCTATCCTGCTTCATTAGACTAGCCAATTTTCTGGCTTCAGTAGACTAGCCAATTTTCTGGCTTCAGTAGACTAGCCAATTTTCTGGCTTCAATAGCCTTGCCAATTTTCTGGCTTCAGTAGACTAGCCAATTTTCTGGCTTCCGTAGACAGCCAATTTTCTAGCTTCAGTAGATCTGGCCAATCTTTTGGCTTCTCAGTTGATCTACCTCTATTTTCTACGATAAACTGATAAAGGGCTGCTATCTGTACAACCATCCAGCATCTCAGAGATCCCGACTTCTCATACGAAAACTCCTCTCAAAAACCCTAGACTCGTCTCTTACAGAAACAAGAACCTCTTGCCAATTTCCAGCATGAGACCTCCACATTGTTCTTCTGATTAAAAGAACCTATCAAAAGAGACATTCCTATTGAATTGTTGTCCTCCAAAACTTGTTTCTTGTGTCCAGCCAATGCTGCATGTATTTATGAACAAAACAGTTCATATTCCTTAAAAAAAAATTCCATCCAGAAATCCAGCAATAGTAGCTTCCAACAATGATCGCTATCTGTGCCCAGTGTGAAAAGCATGAAAGTTAAGGCATCGACATCATCTCTAGTCTTTACCTCTCTCTTTATAAGAGGTAACATCTGCAGCATATGGTAGGCTACTCTACGAACACGTTCACAGATTTCTATCACAGTAACATAGCTTACACCTGAGAAGACAACACCCTCAGCTTCTCATCAGTAACAGCAGCCCAGTACAGAGTCTCTTCTCATAAGGTAAGGCCATCTTTCAAATAGTACAACCCTTCATCTCTGAGACATGGTAGAGTATATACATTTAAAATAACTTTTTATTTGCTAAAATTCTCTTTAGTAAACATACTCTCTCACCCACATTATCACCTGATCTTCCCATCTTCCTGTGAGCTAGTTCACACAGCAGCTCTTAACCCTCTGCCTACCGGATCGACCGCGATCGACCGCGAGATTTCTGCTTTCTGAATACCGGATCGACCAAGATCGACCGCCGAATACTAGGTCAGCGACTTTCACTTTCACTATCGCATATCCCAGAATGCAATCGCGATATAAGCGTCTTCCGGTAGGGCCGTTTCCGGACGACATTTTGTGCTTTGTTGCAAGAAGTTTGGTTGAGTAGTTTTGCTGCTGTGATTTTTCAAAGTTCAGCCTTTTTTTCGCGAAAATTTTCTGCAAAAATGGCGGATCAAGAAACCATGCAACTTCTGGAATCCATTTTTGGATATGTTAGTGATGAAGAGAGTGTTTTTGAAGGCTTCAATCTTGAAGAAATTTCGAAACAAGATGAGTCCGACGTCGATGTTGACCTAGTTATCAACAGTGATCGTCTGCTCATTGATTTGGAGTCCGAAATCGATAGTGAATCGGGTGATAATGACGGTGATATCGATTTGCCTATCGCTGCTGGGCCCAGCGCCAAAAAAAGGAAAATTCGGAAAACAAAGGCTGCTAGAGATTCAGTTATTGTTCACTGGAGTGATAGACTACATGAGGTGAGGCCCAAAAAAACTTTTGCTGGTTTTGACAGCCAGGAAACTGAATCGGACGATGACCAAATTTTGCGGTCAGTTGGCGTGTCCCATGATTTGCCTGCGTCACCTTTTGGATTTTTTTAGTCTTTTGATACCAGACGAATTTTGGCAAATGTTGAGCACAGAAACAAATTTATATGCTGCACAAAGGCAAGCAGAAAAAGGTGTAGATAAACTCTGGCAGCCTACCACACCTGATGAAATGAAATTATTCATCTATGTTCAGTTTATGTTTGGGATCATTCGCGTACCAGAAATCAGCAACTACTGGTCCACAGATCCTTTATGTATTGCTCAGGTTGCTGATGTCATTAGTAGAAATAGATATATAATAAATTAAATCAGTATTTTCATTTAAATGACAGCAGTAAAGCTATTCCCAAGGGTCAGCCTGGCTATGACCCCTTGCACAAAGTGCGTCCTCACTGGAGGTTCTGCGCGCCCTGCGTAACAGCAACTCTGTTCGCCAGAAATCTGCTCCCCAGTCTGTGGCACAGGCAGGTGTCACAGCATCAGACCCTCTCTCCCATGGACCTGTCCGTCTTCCAGGCCTAATAAAGAATTGCCTGGTTTGCCAGAAGGCGAAGAGGAAGACGGACAAGGGATATAGCATCACCACAGTGTGGGGATGTGTAATTTGTTCTGTTCATTTGTATAAAGGCACATGTTTTGCTGAGTTTCATCAGCACCTGAAATCTACCTGTCACTAGTGTCAGCAATTATATGTTCACTCTGTTGTTTTTTTCCCCTCAGTAGTTAGTAGACAAATCTTCTGTATGTGACGCTTTTAGTTTCACAACACTGTTGAAGTTTGGGTTTTTTTTCTTCACCACAAAAGTTAACTATTCAGTGTGGAGAAAACACAGAATGACTTTATTTTGTTCCTGAAGGTTTCAGTACTATGTCTGGACATGGAAAATCACTATTTGCTCCTAATCCATGACATTCTGTGGTTCCAGTGAATTCAGGAAATATTCTTACAGCGCCAAGAACTCGTAAAAATTAGTCTGATCGTTTTGTTTTTTTTCTTCATATACTAGTTCACTACATATGAAAAAAAATGGCTGTTTTGGATGAAGTGATGTCTTTGGCATTTTTTCATCAAATTTATGTAATTGGTGAGTAAAAATTAAATTTTTTATTGAGATTTATTTGTGGTGGGTGTGCATGTTTTCCGGAGTTACTTCCCTTGCCATGGTATTCTCATAGGCATATAGCACAAAGTCATGTGGTAGGCAAAGGGTTAATTAAAATCTTTTCAAAAGGGAGAGAATCACCTTGCACACAACAGGATACCGCAAAACTATACAGGTTGCTGTACTGTATCCATTCACTTTTTCTAGAGAAGTAATATTCTGTACAGAGACAAGTCAAGGTTAATCACTACTTATCAGCCCTTATGAGACAGGGTACAGTATGTGCAATTACAAAGTTTTCCCAAATTTGTTTAAATAACATATCCGATCAAACAAACAAACAAAAGAACTGTGACCCTGGAAATGGCTCAGATCTTCGAGTACACAGAAGGAATGTCTCTCGGCATTGTGCAATAAGAGAGGGCAAGTTCCATTCATCATTGCCATACCAGTCCATGGTCCAGTCCAACAGACACACGAAAACACCAATCTGGTCTGTCAAGAAAATACAACTTCATTACCAGTATAATCTGTTGCAAAGACAACAAAAAGGAAGAACCACCCTTTTATTCAAGCATCCTACCCACCAGCTGCAAAACCTTAACCCTTTCTGCAGGAAGCTGGTGGATAGGGTGAGGGAGTGAAAGGGATAATAAAAAGGAAATCACATAATGCAAATGCTGGTGAATAGGGTGAGAGAGTCAAAGGGATATTTAAAAAAGGAAATCACATACCCTTTGTGGTAGCCATCTTTCTGTGGAAGACGGACTTCTTCTGCCTCAGTGAAGAAACCCTGCAGCTTGGATTCATCAACAGTGTCTGCCAAGCCTTTCACGAACAATGTGCGCGCATCCGCTGCAATAATGACAAGGAACAATGAAAAAAATCTGCATGACCTGAGAAAATTCGGTGCAAAAAAAACCCCAAAAAACCCACCGTTTTCAAGACATGAATGAGCAACACACTAGAAATGAAAATGGTTCAGATCTTTTGAGCATATAGAAGGAAAATTTCTCTTGGCATCATGCAATAAAGAGAGGACAAGTTCCATTCATTACCGCTATTTTTCAAAATATTCAACAAAGACCTAAACTATACAAAACAAAAAACATTAAATCAAAAATGTATGTATATTATATCACAAAATATAAGACACTTTTACTGCACGCAGGCAATACTCCAACAAAGACCAAAACTAATCAAAACAAATTCTAGATCAAAATTACATGTATATAATAATATATATAAGACAAAGTATACTTTTACTGTACTCAGATGGCTGTTGTCACCATTTTACAATGAAAAAAAAAACAAAAAAACAGCCACAACAACTAAAACTAACAATGAAAAGAACAAAACCTTAAGCAATCTTTCCCAACTTTAACCAAGAAAAAAATTCAATCATGTTTTCTCTGGTTCCTGTTTGAGTGCGGGCAGTCACACTTGTTTTGGATTTCTGCAGGAAGTTGGTGGATAGGGTGAGGGTGTCAAAAGGTTGAAGTTTTGGGGTCTTTTTGGCATGGTTGACAATGCAGGATGCTAGTGGATAAGGTGAGCGAGTCAAAGGTTAAGTATGTAAAACTTCTGACATTCAGAGATAACACAAAACATAAATCTTTCTTCCAATCCCTCTCTTCCTCACCAGACTCGTCACGCTGTCCTCTCCCTCCCTGCTCAGGTGTCCTCTGTGCTGGCTTATCCTGCCTGGGGCGTGGCTGCTCCACTTTGATCTGGTTCCCCTCAAAGTCTTCCCCTGACAGAGCCAAAGCTTTGTCCAGGTCATCTGGATTCTCAAGGTCCACATAACCAAACCTGCCGGGTGAAACATGCCACATAAGTCTACAAAATGAACCAGGTCAACAATCTGCATTTGAAGGTATATTACAGCTGACACAGAACTGTCACAGAAGCAAAATTTGAAATGCAGAATTGGAAAAGAAAAAGTACGGCAAATTTTGAATTCATGTGTTCTGACACTGCAACAGTTTTACTGATATGCTGTACCTAGATCTGCCAGAAAGATATCATGTAAAACTGTCCATGCAGGGTTTTAATAAAGGGGAGAAGGGCATACATTGTTCAGGCAAGATCTTCATAAAGAAATTGGAGTGGGGCACAAAATGTCCATCACATCTAAGTCAATAAAATGACAATAATGACACATAACTTCAAATTTTTCACCCTTAAACTTAAAAATTTTTAAGGTTTTACTAATCCCATCAACAATGAAATTGTAGGGTCTCCAAAGCAGAATGATATTTCAGAAGACATCTTATTAGAATCAAAAGGAAAATGCATAGACTGACTTAAAGAGCTCTTGAAAAGTAACCTTAATAGCAGATGATGAATGTCAAGAAAAATCTCGAGAGAGAGAATCAGGGAAGGAGGAGAAAAGTCACTGCTGAATTTATTGGAAGCTGCTCCTGTTGAGAGCCACAGTTACATCTACCACACATCTTTCACAAGATAAAACATTTCTCAGTGCACATGACTTCGAACTATCCCCACTGCCCTCCCCTGACAGAAACACAACATATACATACAACACTTACCTTCTGCCAACGCTTTTACGAACATCCGTCACCTTGACACCCTTCTTTTTGAAGAACTTTTTGATGCTTTCAGGTGTGGAGTCCTGGTTCAGCTGACCAATAAAGAGTGTGGAGGCCTCACCTGTACACATGTCATGTTTATCATTAGTACTATGGTGATTCACTTCCCTTGTCTGCTCTACATTTATATGCTACAGCAGAATCTTTAGAACTCGCGGCCACAATGTATGGTTAACACAACAGCCTAAAGACTGGAAGATTCAGGGTTTGGATCCCATCAGTTTGTTTGTTTGTTTGTCTGTTTGACTGGGGTTTTTTTCTAACATATTCTTACTCAGCTCATTAAGAAAACCAGCAGTAGTCCATACAGGTTCTCAGCCAGAGCTGGGCACGCTATGAGCTCACTGGGAAGACTATAAGTAGTTCATACCAGTTCTTACCCAGAGCTGTTCATCCACCAGATAGAATTGCTGTGTATCTGCACATCACTTACGCCAGCTGAACACTGGATGGCCTCTAGAGCTGCACTAAATCTGTGATACATATATTCTTACAATCATGTCATCAGTCTTGCTTATGTTCATGCAGAAAAGAGCAATATAATATAAAGTAGCAGAAAAGAGCAACATAAAGTAATGTCAGTTACTCGACAGTGTGTCAACTACTGTTGTCTACAGCTGTAAACCCCCTACAGATAAATGACATAAGGAAAAGGATCAACTCATTGCTTTCCGGCACCGTAATTTTTGCCTGAGAACATGATCAACGCATGCTTCCAACAGATTTCAATTTTTCTTTTAAATGCAAATAAACCAGCTCTCCCAAAACAGTTATGCAGTAGTTCTTTTCCTCAGATCATAATTCTTTCATTCAATAAACCTTTTTATATGCCTCTGAACTGACCCCCTGCAATAAACTCCCAGAATTGCATACATTTCAACACCGGGACTCAAAAGCAGAAGTTTCAGTATAGTATGGATTTGTGGCCATTTTTGTATTTTTCTATAAGTATCTACAGTGGAGAAGAAAAAAATCATGTGTGTTTATGTGTTTCTACATCTAAGTTTATGTGTTTCTACATCTAAGTTTATGTGTTTGTATGTCATGCATGTTTCTGTATGCGAAGTTAGGGAAAAGAGAGAGCATGCTAAACAAGTTTATTACAGTGTGCAAGTTTTATATTTTACACACATTTTATGCATATCTTTTTGGATTACTTATAACAAGAAAACTGTCCAGTATATTCACTTCAGAAGTTCATTTCTGATATTTTTCAATTTGTTTCCTGTCAAGCCGTTTGTTTTTGGTAATTTTTTATAATTTGATAAAAATTGTGTGCAATGAAGGAAAAGTTGCACCCATTTTAGACTCCATGGTGTTATGCCTAACTTCGCATACAGAAACATTCATGACATACAAACACATAAACTTAGATGTAGAAACACATAAACTTAGATGTAGAAACACATAAACTCTCATGTAGAAACATAAACTCAGATGTACAAACTCAGACCAGCAAACCAAAGACGCCCAAGAAAAATACAGAGAAAACAGATCAACACAGACATGACACAGACAACCAACTCACCTTCCACTTTCTGTTTTTTGGCTGGTAAGCCCTCTTCCCTATCCTGCACCTTTCTCTTCGAGCTTTTGCTCTCTACTTCCATCGCCTCTTCTGCATCATCTGGCGGGGAAAAAAAACAACTTTCCTGTAGATACATGCTCTAAATAACAGGCCTATTTTTAAGGTACTATCATAGTGCTACTAATATTACAGAGTCAATCAAAATTTTAAAAAAATTTACAGAGCTTGTACACTCGAAGGTACATGGAAACTTGTCTTTCCTTAGATTTATTACAATCTGTTTACATTAAAAAGATTTGGTATAAAATGGAAGTAAAGATAATTGTAAAAAGGATGTCTTATATACATAGGGAAAGAGAACTTGATCAGAGAGAGAGAGAGAGAGAGAGAGAGAGTGTGCTTGCGTGCGTGCGTGTGTGCACGCCGTGCACAGGCACGCATGCGTGTGCATAAGTGTATTAGACCGAGGATGACAATTTGAGTCAAGGGGGCGAGATGCCTGACAGTAAATCTTCATCCAGAGAGGGGGGGGGGGGGGGGGGGGTAGGGGGGAGAGGGAGGATTTCAAAAAACAGCACCTAGTAACTGATTCTGTGATGGCTCAGAACTTTCGAGTACAAAGAAAAGAAAACTTGTCTCAGCACAATCTGAGGTCAGAGAGGGCAAGTTCCATTCATCATAGCCATCATACAGAACCAACATTAACTGCTCGACTCCCACACCCTATATACCACTGGCAAAAACTTAACCCTTTGATGCCCTCATCCTATCTACCAGCTGGTAGATAAGGTGAGGGAATCAGAGGGTTAAGTTTTTGCTTTGCTAGCATGGTTGGCAACGCAGGATGCTGGTGGACAGGGTGCAGGAGTCAAAGGGTAAAAATTAAAACAAAAACTATCACAACAACCTGGCCTGCATACACATTTCTCTGTGTCTATGGTTGTACAAGGGAAAATGTTAACAAAAGAAAACTTAACCCTTTGACTCCCACACCCTATATACCAACTGCAAAAACTTAACCCTTTGACGCCCTCAGCCTATCTACAGCTTCCTGCAGGAAGCTGGTGGATAGGGTGAATGTGTCAAAGGGTTAGTTAAGTTTTTGCTTTGCTGGCATGCAAGGAAGCTGGTGGATAGGATGAGGGCGTCAAAGGGTTAAGTTTTTGCTTTGCTGGCATGGTTGGCAATGCAGGATGCTGGTAGACAGAGTGCAAGAGTCAAAGGGTTAAATTAGCCTACCTTTCTTCTGGGGAGCAGCCGGAGCAGCAGCTTCGATCTTCAGAGCACGACCAGAGACCTCCTGACCTGACAGACCAACAGCTTTTACGGTATCTTCACCAGCCTCAAAGTCCACTGTGAAAGCCCTGCAAAAATAACTGTTTCGTCACTTTCAGTATCACTGTGATCAAAGCTTCCCATTCATTTTCGTAGTTTCCTCCAACTAGTCGTCAAAGATGAGACCGTAGCAATCTATCTATTCCCATCAGAACACTCAAAATACAGGTTCTACTATAGGCGTAATAGTCAAATGCTTGGTACATTTGACTTCCTATTGGAACATCCAAGTTCAATTTCGAACATCCAAGTTCAATTTCGAATGTCCAAGTTCAAATCTGCCAAGGATGCAACTAGTAGGGAGATTTTTCCCCCGATACCAGGTCAATGACTGTGCAGACTTGTTAGTGCCTGAAAACCCTTTACATGTATATGCACACACATCAAATGCCCAGCCTGCAGACTGCAGTGACATAATGGATGCAGATGTGGGCCAAGTAACGTCCACACATGCTTCCAAGAAAACACTGCTTAAATGCATAAACAATACCCTACCACCACCACCATTTGAAAAAGACACTATGCATTTATATTCTCTCCTCTATCAAGTAAATTCACATGAACAGACCCGACAGATAAAGAGAAAGCAACAACCACACACAGGACAGTTAGTTAAACATCTACAAATTACATGCAGAGACAAGGGCAGTTCTAAAAAGACAAAAGCCATTCTGCTCACTTTTTGCCGGCCTGCTTGATTTCCTTGACTTTCACGCCGTTAGATTTGAAGAACTTCTTCAGCTGTTTTTCTGTGACTCCCTTGGCATTGGACACAGTTGCTGACAGCACTGCAAACACAAAAGTCAACCTTTCACACAAGCAAGAGAATGGAGACAACGTCCCCCTTTTAAACCAGGCCTACTTGACCTACAGAAAAATCCCAATTTAAAATTTCTTAAAATTCATATCCTCAATGCTTTATAAGAGTCAACAGACAAAGAGAAGAGGGGGCGGGGGAAAAGGCGATAGCTGAAGGACGATAACTCAAATCACTGCTTTCAAACAGATCACCAGTGTTTGTAACAGAAACAGCTATCAAGAAGCAACTCCCAAACTACACAACACACATCATGCACCGCCATGCACTATATTGTCTGGCGATCGCCTTTCT
The DNA here is from genome assembly GCA_030674185.1 of Monoplex corrugatus. Lineage (NCBI taxonomy): Eukaryota > Metazoa > Mollusca > Gastropoda > Littorinimorpha > Ranellidae > Monoplex > Monoplex corrugatus. The sequence continues at coordinate 70,430,727 of CM060305.1, forward strand.
GCACTCCCACTCTAAAACCCCAGAAAGCAACACTACTAGCAAAAAATCAAAGACAACAACAACAAAAAACATCTGGTTTGACATTTCTATGAACTCAGCAACACACATACCTGGTGGAGCTTCTTCCTCACTCTCGCTCTCATCCTCTGAAACAAGAAAAGAATTTCATTTTCAGTAAATCTGCAGAAAATTAAATGCATTTTTCGATTAACTCTTTGACTCCTTGCCCTATCTGCCAGCATCCTGCTTTGTCAACCACAACAGAAAAGCAGAAAGTCGACCCTTTCACTCCCTCACCCTATCCACCAGCTTCCTGCAAGAAACTGGTGCTAAGGTGAAGAAGAAAAAAGGATTAAATTTTTGCACTGCTGTCATGGTTGACAAAAGTACAACGATTCTGCTGCGGCAGACCATCTCTCCTGAATATCGTCACATTTCCTTTGAGTTTCGCAATCAGAAAGCACAATTTTTCCTCTTGAAAGCAGCCTGTGGATTTCCTCAGATTTCCAATAAAAATCGAAAACCTGGGAGCCCTGGAATGGTTTGGCTTCACAATATCTGCCCCCCACCCATCCACCCCCCCCCCCCCCCTACACGCACTTCCTTTAAAAATACACAATAGACACTGCCTTCTCTCAACTTAGTTAAAGCCACATTATTAACCCTTTCACTCCCACACCCTGTCCACCTGCATCCAGCATTACCAACCGTGCTAGCAAAGCAAAAACTTTAAACCTTTCTCTCACCCTATCCACCAGCTTCCTGCAGGAAGCTGGTGGAATGGGTGAGGGAATCAAAGGGTGAAGTTTTTCAGTTTGTGGATAGGGTATGGGAGTCAAAGGGTTAATGATTCAATGTAAAATCCACAGTCCATGAAATGAAAATCATTTATTGATATCTTTTCACCCCACCACAGAGAAATCTACCAGTGGGACATCTGAACTGTATAGTTTATTCAAGGTAGTGTTACCAAAAGTGTATAATTCAATCAAAAATGTCATCAATCATTCAACCTAGCCTCAATTTAAAATGAAAAATAAAAGACTACATGCAGAGAAATCTCAACTTTATGAGATCAAACTATCAACTAATGAAAAAATCATCGCAAGAATACCCCCCCCCCCCTCTCTCTCTCTCTCACGCACGCACGCAAGCAGGCATACACGCACACATGAGCATGCGCACGCGCTCACGCACATATATACACTTGGTCCTAATAAGCACTGGTTTTTACAACGTCAACAACTGATTAAGTCAACCGAAATATGTGAAAGATGTCACTACAAACCTTCATCACTGCTGTCTTCATCATCTTCGTCACTTTCTTCTGAAATGAAAACATCTTCAAAATATGAATTAAACCAACAACACATAAATACAAGTCCTTTGAAATACAACATAACATCTTCTGATTTAACAGGGGGAAGGTGAAGGAAGGGGGTGGAATTGTCAAGACTAGCCCTATAACAGATAGCACATGAATATGAATGTTTAATTCTATATAACTTTAACATCAATTATCCCTTTGACTCCCACACCCTCTCAACCAGCATCCTGCTTCGTCAACCATATTAGCAAAGCAAAAAGCAAAAACTTAAACCCTTGGACTCCCTCACCCTATCCACCAGCTTCCAGGAAGCTGAGAAAGCTGGTGGATAGGGTGAGGGAGTCCAAGGGTTAAGTTTTTGCAGTTGATGGACAGCGTGCAGGAGTCAAAGGGTTAAACTCCTCTGAAATACTTCAAAAAATGTGTCACACTTTCATTTCAACAAGTATCATATGAAAAGAATACGCTATATCACAGTCTCAGTTGAAAACACACTTCACAGCAGCATCATTATCATCCCAAAACGCACTTCACAGCAGCATCATTATCATCCCAAAACTTACTTCACAGCAGCATCACAAACATCACAAAACGCACTTCACAGCAGCGTCATTATCATCCCAAAATGCACTTCACAGCAGCATCATTATCATCCCAAAAAGCACTTCACAGCAGCATCACTATCATCCCAAAACGCACTTCACAGCAGCATCATTATCATCCCACTGAGATAAATCTATGTCAAGGTCTGTAGGATCTGTTGTTTGCAGGAGCTGTCTGTGAAGAGACACTGTGGCAGTTTCTATTCCAACAGGACATTCATGAATCCCAACACCAACAATGATATTGTCTCTGAAAGCGACTTTGTAAATATCATCTTTACTGATACTGTTATTGTCATTTAAAGCCCTGCCGAGTGCAAAGATCCATATCAGGGCTGTAACTGTTCCAAAACATACACAGTACTTCAACCAGGGAAAAAAAGGGAAAAGAAAATAAAGTACACATTTCAATGCAGCAAATAAAAAACAAACACTGATACCATCAATGAAAACACTACCTTTGGCTGCTGCTTTGGCTGCTGGTTTCTTGGCAGGGGCTGAAACCACACAGAAACAACCATTAATTATGCAAATGAACTCTCATGTCCACCTTTATCTCTCATCTTCAGGCATGACTCTATCTGCAGTCCACAGGTCACTGCTTACAAAGCTAGTCCATATTTACTCTCTCATTCAAAGAGCAACACAGAACTCTCATGCAAAAAAGCAACACAGAACCCCATAAATTACCAAGAACTGAGCTGTTCATTGTATAAACTGATATTCAACATCTTCCACGAGCAAGACAAGACAGAAATAAATAAATCAAGCATGAAACAAACATGAATAAATCCCACTGTAATGGTAGCATTGTTCCAACTGTGAATTCAGAAAGAGGGGGGGTGGGGGTTGATTCACTCTTGTTTTCTTTAAGTCCAACGTCCGATCTATCAAGTTAGGACAACTGTCAGTTCTGAATTAACACTTTGACTGCCGATGTTTTTTGACACCCAATGTTTTCCATATGCCGGGGATAAAACGTTACATCACTACCATGTACACTAAAAAATAAAACCAACTTGCTTTCCACATTTGTGGGAATCTATGCCTGAAATTACACACAATGGTGCATTAGACATGACAAAATGTATTTTCAAGAAATTACTTCATATTTGTAATATTTTGTGGAAATTCACATTTTCAAAAAAAACTCATAACTGCTAAAACAAAGGAAAACACAGAAGATATGGCTTTACCGGTAAAATAAAAAAAAATGTTTTCAGACAATGGATGACCACCTATGACAGATCACTGACAGCTGACGAGTTACAATTAGCAGCAGCCTACTAGTGCACAGAGTGGGTTGACCCAGTCACATCACTGCCACCATACGACTCACCCCCCCCCCCACCAAAATTCCATCATCCTTGTCCTCGCCTTACTGCTTGTAATGCTACTCACTGTAAGTGGCAAGTGATTTTACAATATCATGACCGTGTACTTGAACATTCTGAAGGTGTTGGTTGGCTGTCACATTCTCGTAGGATCAATACTTTTCGTGTCTGCTCTGTCTGGTGCACAGTTCACACCAAAAGTGAATATTGCTGTTTTTGATCTATTTTTGTGTTAGAATTGTCTTCTGAATCATCCTACAGTCATTCATAATTTCTTGACTCTACTCATATGCTCTGAAATTTGAAAATGTGCAGGATTGCAAGACAGTCCTGGTGTCACCATCTTCCTGAAAACCAGTTTCGCTTCTCAGAAAAATACACCCAATCTGGTGAGGGTTTTGCATAGGTTAACAAATCATGTAAGGGAAGCCAGTCACTTTTATGAACCCTCTCTGAGACCGACAACAGGTGTCAAACTACCTCAATTAATTTTACATTTGTGTCCATCACAGCCTTTGACAGCTCCGTAAATTTTATGTTGGTGGCAGTTATGGGGTAAATCAACATCCGAAGTGGACTTCAAACATTTTGCGACACAGAAATTAGTCCCACTCTTTTTGTTTTCTATTTCTCACCTTTGGCAGCTGGTTTCTCATCTTCACTCTCTTCTTCATCGCTTTCTTCGCTGCTGCTCTCTGATAACAAAATAAAAGATTTCTAACACACTATTGACAGGGAAACCTGGGAACAATATTGCTACTACAATTACAAATGTTGTTGCTGTGTTGTTGTTTTCTTGGACAGATAATATGGTCAAAATATTAGATCAGCAATTCAGTAAAAGCTCTGTGATCTAAATGGGTCTCTAGACACAACTCATCATTTTCAATTTACAAAATTCCGCCAATGCACACTGTTTTAAACTTACAACATAACAACAATCTAATAGACATTGCACATTATTTTCAATTTACAAAATTGAAACAATGCACATTATTTAAAATTTACAACATTACAACAATCTAATAGACATTGCACATATTTTCAATTTACAAAACTGATGCAATGCACGTACTTTGTTTTAAATTTACAACATTCCAACAATCTAACCCTGTTGTTAAAGCTGAGTTAAAGCTAAGCGTTACATCCTTCCAAAATCAACATCATTGTTCCTTTTCCTAGATCTAAATGGGTGCAGACATGACATATTTCAAATTTTCATTATAAAACAACAATTTGTCTTTACATCAAAACATCAATCCTGTTTTTAAGCCCGACACCAAGACAAAGCTATACCCCTGTCAATAGGTGACGCAAGTCCTATCTCGCATATTGCATTATATGTTGAATTAGAACAGGCAGCCCCTGACTTCCCGGCAGACGCATCATCTCTTCTGATATGTGGCTTGACACTGCTGACTTCTCAGAGACATACTGTTACAGATTTGGACAGAATGAACCTGGGTTTGATGGAGTACTAGGCCAAAATCAGATATAAGGGGGATGATGCTACGAAGGTAGTCAACAAGGGGGGGTAGTGGATAAAAAAAATATTACTAATAATAACAGGCAATCCATTCAAGCAACAATGTGTTTCAAGGAAAAAATGTGGGGGGTCCAGGGGACCGCATAGGCCCCCTGGCAGGGTGCAGGGGCAATGCCCCCAGAAGCTGAAGCATTTTAGTCTAGTAAATGGAAATTTAACCCCCTCTGGTGAAAGATAAATCAAATATTTTAATAAAAGAACAAAAGGGCACAAGCATTGTTAACAATGAACAAAACATGCAACTTTTCCTCATTCTCTTTTGCCTCATCTGACTTTCGTTTGATGTCCTGAGCCTGTCGTTGTGCTGCTTTCCTTTCAGGTGATCAACCAGTGCTCATTTACCGCCGGACTTGTAACTGATTTCCGAGCGGCAAAGTCTGCAGTATGCTTTACCGGCAATCTTCAGTTTCTCGAAGAAACGAGCAAACTTATTTCTATCGTACACTTCCTGCAGCCAGTCCCATTTCCAGCGATTTTTGAGGCCTTCATGAATGTCAGCGATGGAAGCATTTAGTGGAACAAAGTCCCTACGTATACTCATATTTCAATGTGTCGATAGAACACAAGAGAGTGACGCTTGTGAAATCTCGCGGACAGTTGCAAAAGTAAAACCGCGCATGTGCTTACGGCTTGTTTTGAATAGTTTCAGTGATCCCAGTCCCGGTTCTCCATACTTTCAAGGAGCATTTTTATTTTTTGATGTTTTTTTCCCTTTCGCGGATATCCGCGGACATTTGGATTGCCTGTAATAATACAATCATCAATAAAACCACTACCTTTGGCTGCTGGTTTGGCTGCTGGTTTGGCTGCTGGTTTCTTGGCAGCAGCTGAAAACAAAATAAACAACTATGCAGAATATAACTAAACATACACATCCAACTACCCTTTTCATTTCCAGCCATAAATCTATCTGCAGTTCATATGTTACAATTAACAAAGCAAATTTTCAATCTCTGATGCAAAAACCATGCAACTTTACCACATGGCAGCAGACAATCCTTGCAAATGTCCATCTACTCTGACATGGTTTGACCATAGGTTTTTATTCCCATTTTGACAAGGTGTTACACCACATTTATTTTCCATGCAATAATAATCCCACAAGCCACAAGGTTAAGAAAAACTTTCAAAATTCTGGTGTAAACCTACAATGGGCTAATACTGCCCTAAAAGGTTCATATGATGCAACAACATTCATCTCAAAAGAAATGTGATCTCCAGTAAGCATTATTCCAGAGAAATTCATCAATTATAACTCCTGAAATAACAAACAAAAAACTTGAGACATTTACTGCTTAAATGGATATTCCACATCTTCCACAAGCAAGAAAAGAAAACGAAAGAAATCAAGCAAGTTAAAAAAAAAAACAGAGAGAGAGAATAAATCCCAGTGTTGATGAAAGCATAGTCCAAGGGCAAAGAAGGTGGGGTTGATGGGGAGGACTTAAGATTCATTCCTATTTCTGCAACTCCAACGTCCTTTCCAACTCAAGTTAGGACAACTGTCAGTCCTGAATTCAATCTTATCTTTGAATTCGCCCCCAAAGATTTTGCAACACAAAAATTAATCCAATCAGTTTATCCATTTCTTACCTTTGGCAGCTGGTTTCTCATCTTCACTGTCTTCTTCATCGCTTTCTTCACTGCTGCTCTCTGATGACAAAACATAAAACACACCGTAAGTTATGCTGACAGGGAAACCGCAGACCAACATTTCCACTACAATTACAAAAGCTGATAGTGCTGTGTTGTTTGTTTTGTCTTACTGTTATTTTTGTTTAAAGCCCAGCCAACTGTGTGGAGCTATATCAGGGCATTAACATGTTTCAAAACATACTTCAACAAGGAAAAAAAAAAAAAAAAAAAAAGACGAAAATTAAGTACACATACTTGTCTTGTTGGAGACAATATGGTCATAACTTCAGGTTGGCAAGTTATTACATGCAATGTGACCTTAAAGGGTCTGTAGACATTGCATATTCTCAATTCACAAAATTACAACAATCTGAACCTTGCTGTTACAACTGAAGAATTCTTAAAACTTAAAAGATTCTTTTAAAAAAACACACACAAAAACTCAAATTCTACGAAAGAATTTATCAATTTTCAGTTTAGAACACTGTTTCAAAATTATTTAAGCACACTTGGTTTTTATACTCCACTTATTTTTGATAAATACATGATAGAGAAGTAGGCTATGTAACTGGATATTTTTTGGGTGCGCAGCTCCTGAACAATACCCCTTAGCCCTGATTACAGAAAGAAACAAGCTCAGTTTTCATTACCTTTACTGGCCTTGGTTGGGCTCTTCTTGGCAGCTGGCTTTGCGGGAGCTATGAAGGAAAAGAAATTGCATATATATAAATACACCAAGCATATATGGCGGATACATTCTCAGTTACATTTACACCATGTATATATGGCGGATACATTCTCAGTTGTATTTCACCAATCAGAATAAATAATCATAAATCTGCAAAAGTACATATATTCACTTGTTTTCATGTCTGAAGGAGTTCGAACCCCAAGGCTGCACTGTTGCCAGGAGGTCTCACGACTTCAGTTTTGTTGTTGTGCCCAGCACCAAACCCCTGCCTATTGTCCAGGCAGACATATGGGTGCTGTGACACCAACCTCATCCACACAACCTTCTGTAACTAGATTAAAAAACAAAAAACTACTGCTATAACCGAATAAAAATGAACCATTTCTTGTACCCAGATTCACCTACCCCTCTCATGCATGCATGAATGTGTGCATGCGTGCAAACACACACACACACACACACACACACACACACACACACACACACACACACACACACACACACACACACACACACACACACACACACACACACACAAATATCCACACTGCTCATTTACATTCCTAGATCAAACTGGCTTATAAATGGTCACAAATCAAGGGAACGCAAAAGTCAGATGATCCCAGATGATCTGAGTTCGAACTGCATCACTGCTGAATCATGTAATGTATGGGCATTTTATGTCTACTACAGAGGCATTTAAGCTTAGCTGGTAGTTAAACCTTTCCAAGAAAGTCTTCCCAGTTGCTGCTTCACAACAGCATCTATACATTTCATGACCACCAGCTCTGCATTCTCCATTATAAATCAGTGCAAGAAACGACTTTATCACAGTATCAAGCTAAGTTTCTTTCAAAAAACAACTTTCCGGACCAGAAAAGCATTCTATAATCCTGTAATTTCAAATTTTCATGCAGTGATAATTACTAATTTTTCTTCAGTGCAATATGCTGATAAATATTTTGAGACTGCTCAGAAGCAATCTACAATATCTATCTAGTCAGTGGGGAAAATATCAGGATTGTACTCAATTTAGTTTCTGATATGTACTTGAGTAAACACAGCAAGAGAAATATTCCCCAGCATAAAAGAATGCATGTACACTATACAGTGATAATGTCAAGCACTGGTCTACAATCTAAAATAAAAAATATGCACAAACTGTCGATACCAGACTTTGAAACAATGAAATATGTATACATGATTACAAGACAAGTATAGATATCAAAAATAAAAACAAAGAAGAGGAATAATCCTTAAATTAATGAACATCAATTACCTTTGGCAGCTGGCTTTTCATCTTCACTGTCATCATCTTCACTACTCTCTTCGCTGCTCTCCTCTTTGGAAACAAAAGCACACACACAAAAGGTAAATTTTACACACAACCAGTATAACTAAAAGCCTCGTTATGTTAATATGGAGGCAGAGCTCCTGCTTTCTAATCTGTATGGTTTGAGTATGGCTAAGAATACTGTGTGCATCTTTCCGATCTATATGGTTTGAGTATGGCTGAGAATATTCTGTGTGCATGACCAGTTCACCCAACTGTGCATGGGTATCTGGCCCTTTTCAGTGCTGGGGAAGCTGAAGAATGGCATCATCATCTAAATGCTGACCCTGAAAAATTTAGTCTCTTGCACATACACAACCACAAACTTTTCTGAAGATTCTATCCTCACATCAAACAAAATGGCTTACCACTTATTCATGGACTCAAGGTATGATACCTCAAGTTTAACCCCAGCCCACCAAATGAAAACTGGAAAGTGTGCTGCCCATTTTAACCCTTTGACTCCCACACCCAATCCACCAGCATACTTCATTATCAACCATGATAGCAAAGCAAAAACTTAACCCTTTGACTCCCTCACCCTATCCACCAACTTCCTGCAGTTGGTAGATAGGGTGGGGGAGTCAAAGGTTTAATGCCCCATTCTGGTGGTATCAGTGTAGCGTTTCAAATCAGCTTAGTGTTTCACATGTCCTATCCTCTCCCACCCTCCCCCATCCTCCCAACTACTCATTTGAAGACCTTGCTAGGACATTAACATTTTCTGCAGACTCAAGGTGTTTGCCAGACAACACAAAATGGATGGTGTGCATATGGAACTGTCTAGAGTGAAATAAATCCTTCTTGAATGAACTTAATGGATGATGTAAAAACATACTATAAACTCTTACAATTCAAGCAGCACTGTATGTATGTGTGAGTGCATCCACGCAGGTTTTTCCAAAAAAACGTTTTACAAAACAATGATAATGACTTGGTCTCAGACAAATGCCTCAATTTGTCAACATGGTTTCAACATGTCTGACTCGTCATCTTTACTCATCATGGACCATCACTGCATAAACACTCTTCTTCTTTTCTGTGCTTTAAAACACAAAAAATGCATTACATACAACACTCATCCTAAACACACACAAAAATCAACTGTTTACCGCTTAACCCTTTGACTTCCGCGCCCTGTCCACCAGCATCCTGCATTGCCAACCATACTTGCAAAGCAAAAACTTAACCCTTTGACTCCCTCACCCTATCCACCAGCTCCCTGCAGGAAGCTCGTGGATAGGGTGAGGGAGTCAAAGGGTTAAGTTTTGGCTGTTGGTGGATAGGGTGTGGGAGTCAAAGGGTTAAAGATGCGGCATATATATCAACAATTCTGAGAAAATTCCTTTCTTTTTTTTTCTTTTTTTTTTTCCATTTGGTTACTCGCAACAAATTTCTTTTCTTTTCTGAAAACTGGTATTATACCTTTCTTTGCAGGTTTCTTCACAGCAGCATTTCCACTCTTTCCATTGACAGCATCTGTGGCGGTAAAACATGTATCAAGAATTTTTAGTCCCGTTTTGCCTTACTTTGAACAATCTGCCCCGTACCAAATTCTCTAGGCAACCACACCACACCATCCTTCTTTGTGCAATCTAAAAACATACCTACAATGAAGGTACACTGTCGTGACCTCAGACAAATGCCTCGATTTGTCACCAACATGTGAAAACATGTCTGACTCGTCATCTTTACTCATCATAGGTCACACCTTCCTTACAACGAATGAATCATACAACTAAAATGAAAAAGCTGTAATTCTAAATACATCTTAATGATAATAGGTATTCCAAAGTGCTCTTCGCGGGCGGCGAAAAGTACGGCAAAGTGCGATTTTTCACTGGTTTTCAACTTGCTCGTTCTCAACAAAATGCAGTGTCAGAAATAAAAAACATAGATCATGTTGATCTGTGATCCTTTAAGCTTTGTTTAAAGTCAAAATAAATCAATAAGTGTAACATTTACCGTTTGAAATATGCTTTTGATGATGGGTACTAAATTGCGATTTTGCTGCAACTGGAACGACGAAATCGGAACGCGGTTTTGACACCTACCTTGAAAACTCGCCTCGCGGAGATCAGCTGGGTCAGATATCAACAAACCATTTACACAGTCAAAAAGACGACTAAACTTGCTTTCATCCGATGTAAAAAGTGAACTGATAGGTTTCCATTTAGTCGGTCGTTTCGTGCGTTAAAAACTTCCGTCGATGATTTCGCAACCTTACTCAAAACCAATCTCTCCATATTTTCCACTGTGCAAAAGGTCAAGGTTTCAACTTTCAACTTCTGCTAGTTGCATACGGATTCAACCACTGGCTGTCTTCCGCGAGGACTGAGAAAAAGCAACATATTTTCGCTTTCCCTTAGCGTCTGACGCGCAATGGCGGACACGCGCGAAGATCGTTCGGGCGAGCACATGGACGTCGAAGTTTACGTCGACCGCTCCAGCCACGACGAATCAAGCGATCCAACTTATCTAGAGGGTAAGTGAAATATCTTGCAGTTTGTTTACTATTACTTTTCGACATTTTCTTTCCTGATTTTAGAATATAATTGTTTGGAAAGCGCACAGCTGCAGCACCCACAGTATCATGAATATGTTAGAAGGTAGGGGTAGGTGACGGTTTGGGGTGCGTTAATTTTACAGAGAGTGAGATCAGGCATATGATTAAAGGAAAATGTTTACAAAAGATTTTTTTAATAATCCATGCCTTTATTATATTTATTTATAATGATGTTAATGAGAGATTAGCGATTTATTGTGGTCACGTGACCAACGCTTTGATCGATCGATAGTCGAATCGGCCGAGTGACCTCCCTTGACTTCACTCGATCTGGTTCAGTGTCGTTCAATAATTTCACAATGTTACACCTTTTTCTTTTCTGCCTTTGTGTAAACTTCCTGAATGGTACCATTGAATCAAATTTGCATGTTTATCAATCCTATTATTTTTAGGCCCAATATTATTATCACCTAGATCTAGTTCAACAGCTTTAAAAGTTTATTATTATTAATATTGTTATATTTTTGTTGTTATTATTTTACTATCATTATTCATTATTATTTATCATTATTATTATTATCATTATTTCATTATTAGTTTACTATCATTCATTACTATTTATTATCATTACTATTATTGTCATCAAAAATAATATTTAAACAAAATAAAGTAGGCCTACCAGGTTAATGGGTTGGACACTATGAACCTTCCTAACTAGGCTATAGTGTTTATGAGATAAATTTTGTTGTGCTGATTTGAGTAGGCCTAAATGTATGGAACATTTTACTTTGCCCACTGCTTTGTGAGTTAGGGTAAGGTATTATAATTTTATTTTCAAAGCTGACAATAATACTGGTAGGCTTCTTACAGCTCCACACCAATCTCTCTCTCTCTTGATCCTTTCTCTCTTTGACAGGCAGGGAAGTTAATTGAGCAGGGGTACAAAAGTCCTTGTGTTCCTGCATGTTTTATGTTCTTGTTTTTTGGATTTGTTTTTGTTTTGGTCAGTATTTGCCTCTTGCTCTGTATGTATAGGCCTGTTTGTCCCTACAAATGGGATTTTCACATTACGCTACAGGATAGAACAGATAGATGTACTAATACTTTCCCTCTACACTATTTTTCTCACAGATGATCTCTTCATGAGGATGAAGGAGCGATTTCTTAAGACTGGCAGAGGGCGGAGACCTAGTCTTTTGGACAACTTTGACAGCAATGATGATGAACTGCATCTTAACATGTTTTAATTTCCTGTCACTTGTGAAGGGGAATCACTGATCATAGACACTGACAAGTATTTTTTTACATTTCATTACATGTTTTTTGTAAAAAGAGATGATTTCTATCTTTTGTGCTTCCAGTTTAAGTTGAAGGTCAGGACAGTTATCTACTGTAATTAAGCAACAGTGAAAGGTCAAGACAATGATGTGGAAGCTTTTGATAATGTTCTACACACAGTTAAGGAACAGTTAAAGGTCAAGACATGTTTTAATTGTTGTTTAATGATAAAAAAAACAACAAATTGGCATGTAAAAACTATGAAGATAAAAAAAACAACAAATTGGCATGTAAAAACTATGAAGATGACTTCTTTGAATGAATGTTGTTGATGTACATGTCTTGTTTGATTCGATATGTAAACAAAACGCATTATTTGTTACTATTATCAGCTGACATTTGTTATAATTTTGTCATCTGATTTTTGTTTACAGAAAGATTGAAACCTAATGTCTTGTTTGTTATACTGACAGATCATAAAAAACTGATCATTTTGGTATATGGTACTTTGCAATAGGATGAATGTGACAGAAGTTACGGAGTCTTGCAAAAAGCTAAAATACACATTTTTTTCAAAATAAGTATTTTATCCTTACCCAAATATGGTTTGTTTAAACATACAGATGTCTGGGGTTGTTTTACATTGAAAGAGTTTGTCATGCTGAGCAATTTGATATCAAAACCATTTTTGTAACTTTAAAGTGAAAAAAGTTATGGTGCACCAAATATGTGTAAAATTCGCCATTTTTTTCACTGTGACAAATCGGCATATTTCGCATTTTTGACATCTGATATCTTTTCAACCAGCTTTCAGATGAAGCTGGAAAAAATTAGGGTTAAATTCCTTAATATGTTTATCATATATGATTCATTTCAGTGTCACTGTATTGTATTTCTTAAAGATAATGGAGTTTGAAATTAATGAAAATGGGTCCCTTGCCCAGCTGTTTGGAACGGCGGCGTCCAATTTTGCTATTTTTTGTCATTTTCATAGGTCTGTATTTTTATTGATATGCATTTCTGTCCATATGTTTTTTGCACATCAACTTAACAAGTAAAAACCTCCTCAGAAATGATTTTCTGGACTTGTGTGATTTTATATGTGTGTTCAAGGCATGTCTGAATGTGGCCTAAAAAAATGTGCAAAATTTTTCTAAGTCCAAAAAGAAAGGAAAAAATCATAAAAAATTTATTTTTTATCCCACATTAAAAAATAAAGTATGTATGTGTTCAGAATGAAAATCTCTATTTTCCCAGCTGATTTTTATACAGATAAGTTCAAATTTGAAAATCACTTTGGAATACCTAATGATAAAGACCATCCTAATGCATGAAATTTTGTTTGGCTGGTTGGTTGGTTGTCGTTTATTTTGTTTTTCAAAATGTTGGATACGTTCCATTTGAATCTAGTTAACTTTCCATAAAAAAAAAAGTATATCATTATGGGTCAAATTTTCCTACTCAAAACAAAAGAAAAACCCACCCAGCTCAGAACTAATGAAAATAAATATCCCCATCTCTGTGAAAACAGTATCTGGATCTTCAAAATTTCCTTATTGACTTGTTTCGATACATTATATTTAAGTTCATTGTGGGCCATGTCATGTGAATAAAACTTGTTTTAAACAGCACTTTCAATGAAAACTTGGTTTATGCGCTTTCAAATAAGAGAGGGGACACAGAAACAAAAAAAACTCAATCTACCAAACACTAACACTAAAGGACAGAAAAGTTCTTCATTTTCACATTAACAAGCTCCAAAGAGGAATTTTTGTGCATGTGATAACATCAACGTGATTCACTAAACAGATTTACTGAAATAACAACTGTTAATGACCGACAAATATCGGCGATAACAGTAGTTTGACAATGCGTCATATTTATAAACAATTCGAGGATGTGCAAATGCCAGATGTAACTTAACCTTGACACAAACACGCACCACACACACACTTCTTTTCTAACTCCTGAGGTTACAGATATTTGAGACAGCAAACACTATAGTTTATTTAATAACAAATATTTTAACAGTATGACATTATAAACACTTGAGACAAATATTCAAGTTCTTTTTTTAGTACTAATACATAATCTGAAAATATGACAAACGTTTCAAGTAAAATAAAAATAAAAGGTCTCAGACAAATGCCTCGATATGTCACCACCATGAAATCAACATGTCTGACTCGTCATCTTTACTCATCACTGACCCATCTTTTTTCTTGACTGTATTTTCTTTTCATTTTCAAAGCACAACTGATATGAATTACAGAACACAAACAATAACAGACTGACAAAACTCAATGGACAGAACAAATGATAACATAGCAATGCGACTGTTCATCAAACCCAAAATACAACTTGAAACATAATGCTATCCTCCTCATCATCATCACTGACAACAAACTGACACAACTCAATGGACACAACAAACATTGCAATGGAAATGTTCATCAAACCCAAACTATAACCAGAAACATACCACTATCATCCTCATCATCACTGTCTTCATCACTGCTGTCCGAGTCTTTAGGGGCAGCTGCTTTCACTGGTGTAGCTGCTACCTTTATTTTAACAGTTTTTACTGGTACCTGAAATCAACCAAAATAAAATAAAAGATAACGTTCATTTTCATGGACTCGCTAATAAAGTAGGCTAATAAAGTAACACTTTGTGCAACCACATCAAATACATCTGTTAGCAGAAACAGCCCAATATCACACGACTCTTTTTTTTTTAATCCTTTGACTCCTGTACCCTATCTACCAACTGCAAAGGCTAAGTTTTTGCTTCGCTAGTCCAGTTGACATTGCAGGATGCCGGTGGACAGGATGCAGGAGTCAAAGGGTTAAACTAGAAAAGAAAAAAAACATTCAGACTCATGGGTTCAAGTATTAACCCTTTGACTCCCACACCCTATCCACCAACTGCAAAACAACCCTTTAATGCCATCACTCTATCCACCAGCTTTCTGCAGGAAGCTGGTGGATAGGGTGAGGGAATTAAAGGGTTCAGTTTTTGCTTTGGATTGCATGGTTGACAGTGCAGGAAGCTGGAGGACAAGGTGCGGGGGTCAAAGGGTTAATTAGAATTAAACAGCTTTCTGACACTCCCAACTCAGCTAGGTGATGACTTGTTTGGGGAATGTCAAAGCATTCCACACAACTATGTGGCTTTAGACAGGTGTACCTATAAGCTTTTACAAAACTTGAAGAAGAAATCTCGCACGGTATGTAGAAAACCATGTAATATACGCAGTGTACCATGCAGTCTTGAGCACTTGTTTGTTGTAAGTCAAGACTATTATATTAAGCTTGGACTTTGGGAAACAACACCTTGTTCGTACAGAGAATAGTAACTTATTCACGACAAGCAGGTTTTGTATGCTGTAGACAGTAATTTATGAAAACAAAAGAGATGGAAGTAGGCAGGGAAACCAAAAGAGTATGTTTTCACTAGAAAATCATTTGTAGGCAGTTTTGTTAGTATCTGATCAGTGTTGGCATCATCTTTGGCATGACTGAAAAGAAGAAATCAAAGACTTTTAGATGAACATATTTTCAATACTTTCAGATATTCCACACTGAGACAATGCACAGACTGGGTAACCATAACACAAATCTAATGAAGTTCAGAGTTTGACGATCACTATTAAATCATATCATTCAGATAAACCGATACAAAAACAACATTCACCTTACAACATATGATGCATCTCATATCAGCCATGATCCATTTTTACAGTTTCTTAGTTTCTGACACTCAAACAAAAGCGAATAACTTAGCAACTTTCAATCAATCACTTTTCAGTCAAAATGACCATTCACAGGGTTGGGTTTTTTTGTTTTGTTTTGTTTCAAGGGCTTATGTTAATCAGCCAAAACTGGCCTGGAAAGGGGGACATTACTATGGAAGACTGCTCAATAACATGTTTTTGTTCAAAACATGAGCTCAAATGTGCATGCAATGTGGCAAATACTATGTCACATATGCTTTTTTGTTACACATGTGCCACCAACTTTATTACAGGACAAGAAATCAATACCTCCTCCTCTTCATCAGAATCGGAACTCTCAGTCTCTGGCTCCTTGACCTTGACAGGTTTGGCCTTCACTGGGCTGGTGACCTGTCCACCCTAAAAATCAGATCACATCCACAGTCATGATTCAAAGGTCATTCATTTGATACTTAATACTCAATTCCACTCAAAATTATTCAAAACCAGAGATCACACAACCCACCTTATATTTGTTCTTCTAAGACTGATTTTTTAGTTTTATCATCATCTTGTGGAATTCATACAATCTCTGTTAAACTTGAGATCAATTCATTCCACAGTTTTCAAGTAATAATGTAATGTACAACAAGTGTCCATGAAAATACAGCTATTTCTACAAGTACAGAGTGTCTGAAAAATTCCTTCATGCTGCAAGTTGCTTCTGTCTCGAGAAGTCTTATTCCATCTATTTTCCATTAGTCCAACTGTCAATTACCCCTTGACTCCCACACCCTATCAATCAACTGCAAAAACTTGACCCTCTGATTCCCTCAGCCTATCCACTAGTTTCCTGCAAGAAACTGGTGGATAGGGTAAGGAAAACAAAGGATTAAGTTTCTGCTTTGCCAGCATGGTTGACAATGCATGATGCTAGTGGACAGGGTGCGGAGTCAAAGGAATAAGAGATTATGTGAGACATTTGTGTTGCTAACAAAACCACACAAATTCACTGAACCCACATTTATTTCAATGTCATTTGTTGGGCTTTTGCCTTGTTACGAGAAGAATACTAACTACTACATCAAATACATCATGCACTCACAATTCATAAACTGTCAGTCTTTGTAAATACTTCTGACTGAGAAAGTAGGGAGAGACAGGGGGGGGGGGGGGGGGGGGGTGGACTGACTAAGAAACTAGTCACAAAATTGGGAGGGAAGATGGGGAGGAAGAGAAAGGACGATAAGGGAAAGGGGTAGGAGATACTGTAAACATGTTCATGACAAACTGACATATACACCAAAGAAAAAAGAAAAAACCAATCATAACTTTTATTGCAATATCATACATATATACTTTCCACGCTTTCATAGAAAAATCTGTCAAGCAATGCAGGCTGGTGAACTCTCCAACAAGAGACCTCAGAAACCAACCAGGCAAAGATGAACAATAAGGCCTCAACAGGACACAATTCAAGTTGACAAGTGCTGTAACTTGTTCACTTAGTGCAAGGCTTTAGTTCCAACTTCTTAAACACAGCTTTTACTTTTTCTGAATGCAGTTGTCATTTAAAAGTGTGCAGATCAGTAAAGTTATCCACCCTGCTGATCACTTACAACATTATATCACTAAATTCACTTATAAATATATATGACAATGTGTACCTTATTGATCGTTAACATTATATGATTATAAAACTTCAAAATTTTCATATCTCTACGAGTCAAAAGGTGCTCAATTGGGAATCTTGAATATTATCATCAAATTTTGGAAAACTGAAACAGCGCATCTCCCTGGTCTCATCTGGAATACATAAATTTGTGACTACTTGAAAATATAACCAAACAAAATATTAATAAAAAAAAAAAGGGCAAGCAGATGGTAGGTAGGCCTACAATTAGTGCCCAGACGCTGGTTGTTGCAACAGAGAAATTACTTCATGACATCACAACAGCAGGTATACAATGATATACACTATAAAACACCAACAAAATGAAATGATATACACAAATACCAAAAACATAAAATGATATACACTTTTAACACCAACAATATACAATGATATACACTTGTAACACGAACAAAATGAAATGATATACACTTATATATCAAAAACATAAAATGATATACACTTACAACACCAGCAATCAGTTTCATTTTAATGACCTCTGTCCAATTTCTTTGCACACCTCTTGTCTCAGTCATACAGAACAATAACAATATTAATCAATCATTTAAGTCACATAATGCCATTCTCAACTCAATCAACAAAACCATTTACAAGAAGATGTAAACTGTAATACATTCACATGCACTCATAGTACTAACATTTTACACTTACACACACAAACCAGAATACTCATACACATACAAATGAAAACAACACTGTCTAACCACACATACACACACAATGTACCTAGTCATATACACATGAATGGACAATGCCACATGGTCAGTTTATATTGCTTGATGAAGACAGTACACACAGGTGGACAAGTTTATTACGTCATCAATACAGCCTGGTAAACAATGTGTAATATGATTTTAAAAAAAACACTTGAGCCATGGTAACAACCTGCTCAATCTCTTGCACCTTCACTGGCAAGACAGAGTTTATAACTAGAACTAGAAGTACAAAAAGGATCGACAACAAGGGATCACATAGCCAAGTCAAGTAACTGTCTATCGTTTGCCACAGCCCCAATAGAGGAAAAGCAGGCTTATCTCCCTTGCCATGAGATGAACAAAGACGAACCCTTGCCATGATATGACTGGAGACGAAAACGAGCAGACAAAAGAGATCTTTTAGTTTTACTCGACAGAATAAACTGGCCAAAAATACAAAACCAGACAGAAATCTGAAAAGACGACAACCAGGGTCGAGAAATAAACAGGATTGGAAGAAAGACTACTAGTAAGGACTACTAGGTTTAGGAAGCAGCTCAGGAGACCCTCCCAGACACTCTGTAAGTGTTTAGGTCCATTAACCCTTTGACTCCGTACCCTGTCCACCAGCATCCTGCATTGTCAACCACGCTAGCCAAGCAAAAACTTAACCCTTTGACTCCTCATCCTATCCACCAGCTTCGGAAGCGTGGATAGGATAGGATGGAGTCAAAGGGTCAAGTTTTTGCAGATGGTGGAAAGGGTGTGGGTGTCAAATGGGTTAATGGGCAAATCCTACTCTCCAAAACTGGTGACGTTTTATTAAGACCTGCTGCCTGGAATGGCAAGAGCAGAGAGTTCCCTTTCCACCAGCAGTCTTTTTCTTTTCCTTTTATACAGAATGTATTCAATTGTTTGTTTGTTTGATGAAGAGGATGATGATGATGACGGCAATGATGATGATGTTAAATGTTGTCGTCTTCCTCAAATGTTTTTATTCATTTTGTATTTTAGACCAGTCTACTCTGTCGAGTAAAAATTCTATTTTGCCTCTTTGTTTTTGTCTGTTTGTGCGTGCGTACCACTGCAAAGCAGACAACCCAGCTTTCCCTCTCTTGAGGCTGTGGAAAATTATCCTCGTCTATTGATTTAGTTTAGTTCATAATAAATTATTGCTACTTCAAACTGCCATTTCTAAAACCATTCTGACCCCTGTTTTGCTTAACATCATTATTATATAATAAAGTGCATTGCCAAGCACGTTGACAAGATATGGCAATGTCTTTTTTCTTCTTCTTCTGCATGCACATTTTGTTGTTTTTCTTTCCAACACTTAGTGGATTTTTCTACATGACTTTGCCAGAAACAACTCTTTTGTTGAAACGGGATCTTTAAATGTACTACATGCATGCTGCACACCAGGCTTCCATCTGATGTGTCACTGGATAGACCTATATCCACATTTTAGCAGAGGCATGATTCATGCAAGCAAATATTGAAGTACGAAGTATGATTGAAGTATGTTGTGATGTTGCATATTAATTAATCTTACCAGAGCCGTAGGTCGAAGAGGCCAGGGCGGCAGGTAAGGACACACTGCCTAGTCACAGGTATCTGGGAGGAGAGGAGGCTGCGTGCTGGCATAACATCCCCCTTGGTTTGATTATCTTTCCCAGACATCACAAGACCAAGGACAGCCCAAGGCTGCTGCCATAACTCTAAGTCATCAGGCATATCGTCCACCTTGATTTGATTGTCCCAAATCAAAGTCAGCCTAAGGCCGCTGCCACAACAACTCAAGTCAAGCATTTTGTCCTCCTTAGTTTGATCATCTTTCCCAGACATCACAAGACCAAGGACAGCCCAAGGCTGCTGCCATAACTCAAGTCATCAGGCATGTCGTCCACCTTGATTTGATCGTCCATTTCTCAGACATCCAAACCAAAGTCAGCCAAAGCCGCTGCCACAACAACTCAAGTCAAATGCATTTAGTCCCTTTTGGTTTGATCATCTTTTCCAGACATCACAAGACCAAGGACAGCCCAAGGCTGCTGCCATAGTTCAAGTCATCAGGCATGAGAGTCCACCTTGATTCTGATCATCCATTTTTCGGATATTATCAAAACCAAAGTCAGCGCCAGGCTGCTGCCACAATGACTCGATCACGAGGCATTTTGTCCTCCTTGGTTTGATCAGCCTTCCCAGACCTCACATACCATGGTCAACCTAGGGCTGCTGCCGTAACTCAAGTCATCTGGCATTACATCCACCTTGATTTGACCGTCCATTTCTCAGACTATCAAAACGAAGGTCAGCCCAAGGCTGCTGCCATAACAACTGGGTTACTAGACATTTAGTCCCTCTTGGTTTGATTGTCTCAGAAATCACAAGACCAAGGTCAGTCTCAAGACTGCTGCCATAACTCAAGTTATGACATTTAATCCCACTTGGAAGGATTGTTGATTTCTCAGACGTTATCAAAACCAAGATCAGCCCAAGGTTGCTGCCACAACTGGGTAAACAGGCATTTAGTCCACCTGTGATGCATGCCCAGACACCTGAACACCAGTCAGCCGTCAGCTGCTGCCACAAGGGCACTGTGTCCACTGGCGTGTTTATATCCAGACATCTGACAGCACGACATCCAGGAAGGCCACGACACAGCCTCTGCCTTATAACATGGGTCTCACTCTCAGGCATGTAGTCCCCCTAAGTGAACATGTCAGACATCTTGTGTTGCCACATCACTAAGACGGACATAAAGACCACTAATTGCCAGCAAATGGGCTACCCATGCATTCATTACTTCTGATCTGACAAAAATCTTGGTGAACCCTGTATCAAGTTGATTAACCACAAAAAAGAAGGAAAAAAAAGAGAAAAATTGCAATAATCAAAAAATTGTTCATCAATCATTTGTTAACAGAACCTCTCCTCAAAAGGAAATGGGGGGGAGAGGGGGGTATTCAAAATTTTCTTCATCAATCATTTGTTAACACATTTTGATGAGCAATTCATGCTACTGGACCATAAAACAGCTTCCTAATTTTTTTCCTTTTAGCTGCTTTGAATAGTTCTACCAAAGAACAAAATAGGCCTCTACCGGGGTTTTGTTTGTTTGTTTGCTTGCTTTAGAGGTTGGGGGTTTTTTGTACGTGTTTTTGGTTGTTTTTGTTTTCATTTCACCTGGTAGACACAAATCTTCCTTCAGCTGCTTGTTGCAATGTCATAAAACTATCACAGTATCAGACCGTTAACTTCAGTGACTGAAAGTTTGCAATCAGAATCGTCTAATGCATGTACATAATAATAAAATAATAATTACAATATTTTTATATAGCGCAAAAACATCCCTATTACAATTTCAAATGAATGACAACTTAGAAATTAAAAAAAAACACTTTTGAATGAGAACTCAAGACTTTTTTTCCTTCTATGACATCAGAGGATGACCAAGAATGCCAAAAATCAGAAGATATACTGTATTAGGTAGCCAGGCATGAAGTCCTCCTTAGTGATACTGACAACACAGACATCATATATGAACACTAAGGTCAGCTGTACAGCCGCTGCCTTTATACACAGTCACTGCCCGGACTGTCAACAGATTCTGTCATGTCTATCCCTGCCGCCAGGGACCGCCTCAGCCCTGCATTGAGGACTTGTTAATTTATTCACTCACTTCATCCATTTCATTTTCAATGACTCTGCCGCCAGAGTCTCCCACACAACCCTGCCGCCAGGGTCTTTTAACCTCACCACTGCCCCTCTGGGGGGCGTCTTTCCGTCATACCACTCTGCCATGTGACAGTGTGCTCCATGTCCACAGGACCCCTTCAAGGGCCAGCCTTCACACCATCTTACTGCCAGTGCTTTATATGTTATAACCCACCACACCACTGCCCCTTTGGAAGGCTCTCTGTCACCCATACAATATTTCAACCACCAAAAAGAGCATGTCCACAAAACCACTCCAAAGACTTGCACAATATCCAATCCTGATGCCTTCATCATGTCAATTTGTTGACCAAGCCAATACCACGCCGTAAAACTCACCTCAAGATTTCCGCATATGAATAAGAATTCAATTTAGTGAATTTACAAACAGTCTTTTGTATTTCAGTCCATTAAACTTACATAAAATAAATTCAACTCTGCCTGTAGCCAACCTGGAATCTTAGTTACATTAAGGCCAAGGCCAAAGCTTCAAGGCTTAAAGAGTTTTTTATGTTTCTTTTCTATGACAGCTTTTAGCCTGGTGTAAGTTATGAATAATTTGACGTGTGCCCCGAAAACCCTACTGCAAAGTACACTTTCATTTTCACAGCTACAGGGTTTAAAAAAATAATGGATTAACAGACAAACAGCATTTCTCAATTCTCAGAAATTAATTTGGAATTGTCCTGCAGGAAACAACCAGCAAAGACTAAGATCAGGCAGACACTGAAACAGTGCACACCATGTCTTTCTTCCTAATCCCAGTTCTACAAAAACAATGCATAGGCCTGCATATGTCACTTAAGGGCTTAACATTTCAATAACTTCTTGTTTAAACCACACTGGCTTCTGGTGAAACTTATGGGTGGACACCTCAAAAGGCTATGGTGACACTTGATTGTCCATCTTCATCATGGATTACATTTGCTTTGAGCAGACTTAACACTTACACAAAAACTGCCAGAATATTTTTCCCAATACTTTTCTTAAAAAAGAAGTTTCCCAATAGCCTAATCAGGTTGTAAAACACAAAAAAAAATTATCTTCATCTTGGAGCAGCCACATGGTGACAGTCAAAACTAGTCTGTGTTAATAGGCCCTACTGACTTTCCTGATCACTGTTTTCAATTAATGCAAATAACTTTTTTTTTTTAAATAAATTTATTCCAACCACAAACCTGCCAATGATTTAATGGTATCAAATTCAAATGTCAAACAGTTTGATCACAGATTCCCAATCCATCCGATCCAAATGTCAGTTACCCGGTTTCACCACAGAATGAAAGAGCAATCTGTCATTTAGGCCTACTAGTACTACGTAACTATGATTTAGTCAATTTGGCCTACTAAATTAAACACCCTTGGCTTAAAATCAATCGTCATTTACTTGAAAAAACGTAAGACAAAACTATTCTAAAATGCATAAGAATCCTTTCGGTCCGCCTGTATATACCACTGTCGACCATGCAGATACTCGACCACGTGTCCTAGGCTAAGGCTGTCTGGACGTTGAATATGTTCAATATTGCGTTCTTTCCAAAAGCTGATTAAGAAAAACACACTAACAAAATCATCCATCTCTTAGTTATAAATCTTTAAAGCTTTGGAATTTCTTTTTGAGATGGAAGTAAAACTGACAGCCAGATTCAACAAGACATACTCTATAAATTAAGATATGGCGATCGATCGCAGAAGCACGTGTTCCACACGGGTCTTCATAAAGTACGTCACACCGAACATACTAAATTCGATTAAGATCAGCACAGATTCCAAATAAACGAAAAGCAGAACCTCCAATATACTATACATTAATCAGCCAGACATACCTTGTTCTTTTTTGAAGCTTTGGAAGGCATTTTCGATAAAAGAATGAGCTGATCGTAGAATACGTTTCAGTCTTGTCAGAGCGCTTCGTCGAATGACCCGTCCCTCTGAAATCTCGCGCAGAAAGAACGCTTCCTACCGAGGTCACTGCGCATGACTTTATTCCACATGAAAATAAAACGTTGTTTTCGTAAGATTTCACATTTTATATCAAATCTTTATTTCTGTTTCGTGCTTGACGAAGATCAGTTGGCCGAAATTTTTATGAATTAATTATGTGCTCTCATTCTGTTTTTGCATGCTTCTAGTTTCTGGGAAAGAAATTAGTTTTATCGTCCCCACAGTTTCGTATAAAAGAAAACTTTTTCACTGATAAGAATAATCAAAATGAAAAAATTTGATTCTACATTCTATTCTTATTTTAATTACTACAGCGATGACGAAATGTATTCATTGAAATTTTCATATAAATGCTCAAGCACACATAAAGGAAATAAGAGGGAAGCAGGGAGAATTTTGTTAAGATTAATCAAAGATAAGCTCAAGCACACAGTTTGCAGCTAACGATTTCTTGCCAAGCACAAACCTAAAAATAGATTTGAGCATCCTTTTTGTTTGTTGGTTGTTTTTTTTTTTGTTGTTGTTGTTGCTTTTTTTAATATAGGAATGACTACGCAGTCGCCCAATGTTTTATAAATGGAATACAAGTTTTATTTCCAAACATGGAATATTATCCAAAGTTCGTAATATCTTTTCAACCATTCGGAAACGTAACCAAGTAAGCTAATGTTACACGCGAGTATCCTTCCCGGATATTAATTTGGGGAGGATACTCGCGTGTAATATTAGGCTACTGAGCTGAGTTTTGGCTGGTCATCATCGTGCAAACCTCTTCTTCGTTATACGTGTTTTATTTCGTCCTGTAGCCCCCGTGTGGTGTAGGCCTAGTTGTTAGGACTCGCGATCCTCATTCACAGAACCTCGCACCCCCCCCCCCCCAAAAAAAAAAAAAAAACATTAGGGTGTAGACGCTCATGATCTTCACTTTGCCAGACAACATTGAAAAGCTGAGGGAAAGAATGCATTCTCATCCATCAGTGGGAGGAACTATGATTGGTAGCAGGCAGATCAACGACAGCAGGAAAACAATTATCAATGGACATTGACACAGCTGCTCTCCAAGAGAACGGGCTTGCTGTAAACAACATGCTGTGGGAGAGGAACTATACCTTCTGCTGGCAGGATAGACTACTGAGAGCCTCACCTGCTCAGCATCAACCTTAAAGTTTAGAGCAGCCTGCCACCCATGATCACAGTTCCTCCCAACGGCCGTTCAAAACACCATCTGTCCACCAGCCTTTCAATGCTGTCCAGGAAAGTGAAAATCGTAAGTATGCCCCAACGCTGTGCTCACCTCAAGAACAAAAGATCAGTTCTATGACTATTTGATGCTACCATCAGCAAGATTCCACAATCTGAACACGTAATTCTGCTTGGTAATTTCAATGGTACAGTTGGACTGGACCACAGCTCATAGTCAGTCTGTCTTGAACGCTTCAGCACTGGCAAGAGAAAAGACAACGGCCAGAGACTGCTGGAGCTCACCTTCTATTGCAAGTGTGCATCTCAGACACGTTATTCGAGAAAGGCCTCGCCACAAAGTCTTCTAGAGGCACCATAGGTTCGGACATTGGCAACAGCCAGACATTATCATTACCAAAAATGCTGCCCTCAACAGTGTGCTCTCACATGCAGATTTTTACTGTGCTGACTGTGACACGGACCATTCCACAGAGTGCAGCAAAGTGCAGCTGAAACCAAAGATGATTCACCATAGCAACCAATAAAGATAACAGGCAGGAAAGATGCCCACGCATCAACAACACTGTGGCAGTCAACCAGAGCTTCGCACAGAACTCAAATACCAAATGGAAAGAATTTCAAAGTAAATGCAGCCATAACCATGGAGGAGAGGCGGCAAGTCATTTGTGACACCGTGTATAATACTGCCATATCATTCCATGGGAAAAGGAAGAGAAAAAAAAAGATTACTTTGGGGCTCACCTATCTAAGATGGAACTTGTCATCATTGCCAAGAAGGAAACTCAGATCAACAACAAAAAAGCATCGTCAGAAAGAAATCTCACTCACTGATAATTGCAAGAAACAACACCCAATATTGTGCAAATGACTACTGGCAGACCATCCAGTCCTGCACTGAAAGTGACATGTATGCAGGGATTAAAAAAAAAGGCTTCGGGTCTACCACTGGAAAGATCACTCTGCTGAAGTCCAAAGATAGCAAAGCCATCAAAGATCGTGACAAGTAGATAGAGAGATGAACTGAACACTACCAGAACCTTGACTCCACTGAGAACGTGGTACTGAGTCAGCTTTTGCCATCATCTCCACATTTAAGTTGCCTGTGATAATGAACTGGACCTACCCCAGACGACGAAGTCAAGGTCAATTACTTAGTTCCATAAGGCACCAATTGAGAAAGTGGTCTCCGTGGTAACAGTGCGAAAGAATCGACTCTCAGTTCATAGTTATTACTTAGATTGCCCACTGCAAGGCACCAGGCAAAAGTGGCATCTCTGCTGTGGTGATTCAGTGCAGGAAAGCAATACTCCTGGTCATTTTCATGATTATGTCAGCTGAATCAAGATTGTACGCCTCAGAGCGTAAGAAGACAATAGAGCACATGTCCTGATCCAGAAAGACTTTTGCTAATGATGCTGCCTTGACATCTCCAACGCAGTCTGATCTCCAGAGGCTAGTCAGCACTTGGGCATGTTGCCAAAGGTACAGTGTCCTCTCGAGGCTAGTCAGCTCTCTGGGGCATGGCTTAGTGATCAGTCTGAAGAAGACAGAGACCATGGGCCAGAACGTCAGTAAATACTCCACACACCCTGCCGTAAACGAATTTACCAACTTAGAATCAACAATATCTGGCAACCTGTCCCTCGACTCAGAACTCGACAGGAAGGAATGCTACTGCTGCCATGGCCAAGCTGTCCAAGACTGTGAAAATAACAAGCTCGATGTAGTCACCAAGATAAGGATATAGAGAGTTTGCATAAAGCCTACCCTTCTCTTGAGTCTGCATAAAGGGTACCCTTCTTTACAGCAAGCAAGAGCTGGGCGACTTAGGTGTACCAAGAGCACTGTCTCAATAACTTCCACCTGTGGTGCTTGCACTGTTTCCAGGAAGGACCATGTGCCAAAGAAGGACGTCCTGAGCCAGGCCATCATGCCAAATGTGTGTGCCTTCTTCACACAACAATGACCGTGCTGGCTTGGTCACGCTTGCTGCATACAGGGCGACCACATCTCAAAATAAACCCTGTGTAGAGAGCTGACTGCAGGATCCTGAGTCACAGAGCCCCAACTGCTGCGATACAAGGCAAAAGTTACCTGAAGTATGGCTGTTGTCAGAGTGGACATTTGGGAAAAGGTGGCTTCAAATTGCAATGTTTAGCGACAGATTTACGTGCTGGCATCGCCACTGCAGAAGAGAAATGGAATCAACTGTGGTTCGACAGAAGGGAGAGAAGAAAAGCTCTGGCAGTGACCACCCAACCACGGCCATCAGACTTCATGTGCAGGAGCTGTGCCAAGGGCTGTCATTCAAGCATTGGCTTGTTTAGCCACAGCCAACGCTATTCCACATCCAACCGAGTCCTCAGCCATGTGCATCCGTTGTCTAATCAGAGACATCATCATCACTCCTAGCCTTCTCTGCTCTGAAAAGATACCCACGAGGCAGCAGGTTCCAACTTTGTATGTCCATCTTATCCACCTTCGCAGATGCTGAGAATTTATCATCTTCCACCTGGTTTGTCGTCAGGATGTCCAGTCCTCTAGTTTCTGCATATATGGGGATTGGTTCATGAGAACCATGGCATATCCACATAACGGTTCAGCCTTATGCGCTGCGCGTTTAAGGGGTCAGACTTAACCTCTCTTTTTACCCAGGTATACCACCAAGTGCTTGGTCACGCCATGACAAAACAAACCTTGTGAGAATGGGGAATACCACAAGAAAATGTCGTTACAGGCACAGTAATGTAGCTCTGAGAGACTGTGTGCAAGTTACCTCATGCCTGGCAAGCCAGAGAAGGGTCATGCAGTAGTCACTACACCTGGAGAGGAATGTTCTAGTATATGCGTCAATTTCCGTTTAGTGAACGGGATTTTATAGCACCAGGCCTCACTACCACACACACACACACACAGACAGAGGGAGGGAGAGAGAGAGACATACAGAGAGAGAGAGAGAGAGAGAGAGAGAGAGTTATAATTTGTCACAAGATTTCAGTCAAATTACTAACACAGTCTAAAAGTAAAATAAAATCAGATTTACGCTTACTTAACCCTGTGATTCCCACACCTTATCCACCAACTGCAAAAACTTAACCCTTTGACTCGCTCAGGAAGCTGGTGAATTGGGTGAGGGAGTCAAAGGGTTAAGTTTTTGTTTTGCTAGCATGGTTGAAATTCAGGATGCTGGTGGACAGGGTGCGGGAATCAAAGAGTTAAACTTGAGTCATATGCCTGGATTCATTCTTTTCGAGAGAAACTCAATTTTTGGAAGCAAAATCATCATCCATCTCATCAGGGAAAACAAACAAGTACCACTGCTTGAGTGAGAACTTTTCATAAGAAGTCTGAGATCTAACATGACTTCAGACATTACAATGACACCTCAAAATAGCCTCATCTTGTGATAGATCGTCTCGTTTTGAAATTAAGACCAAAGACAGTGGCCATGTTTATACATTTAATTATCATTCATACTGTTGGGTCCTGTCGTCAGATCCTTCAAGGAGAAATATTGTTTTTTTTTTGGTGTTATTGTTGTTTGTTTGTTTGTTTGTTTTGAGCATGGAATACATTCAATTAAAATCTGAGAAAGTGCTTTTCATTATACGTAGGGACAGAAGTTGTTTGGGACCGTCGTAATTATATATGTTGCAAAAGTGGTTATGCTGTTTGTAAGAACTGAAGTACTTATAGAAAACGATATAAGCTCTTTCCAAAATATCAAAAGAGGAGTCAGACAAGGTTGTGTTTTGTCACTAGATCTGTTTTCAAGAGAAACCTAGAGGAAGGCCCTGGATTAAAGGTTGGAGGAAAAATGATAAACGACATTCGATATGCAGATGGCACCGTGCTAATTGCAGAAAATGAAAGAGACCTAAAAAAAACTTGTGAATATACTATAAATAGAAAGTAAAGGTAAGGAGTTGGAACTAAATAGCAAGAAGACTGAAGTCATGATGATCAGTAAAAAACATGAAATCTCCTCATGCAAAATATCAGCAAACAGCACAACCTTGAGACAGGTTGATAAGTTTAAATACCTGGGAACGATCATTTCACCAGACCCCAGATGCTCATCAGAAATAGCCAGCAGAATCGGCCAAGCCAAAGCAGCATTCAAGAAGATGAAAAGCATTCTTACCAACAAATGCCTATCAATTACCATTAGGAAGAGAGTTCTTGAATGTTATATAGAACCGATAATGTTATACGGTCGTGAGGCGTGGACAGTCAACAAGCAAAGCCAGAACAAGATTGAGGCAGCCAAGATGTGGTTTCTAAGAAGAATGTTGAGAGCAAAGAAAACAAACGAGCGAGTCTTGATAGAGGCAGACACAAGAAGATCTTTCATATGGAAGATTAGGAAAAGACAGGCAACATTTACTGGCCATTTTATGAGGAAAGGGGAATTAGAGCACCTGGTCACAATAGGAAAGGTGGAGGGAAATAGAGCAGATAGACCCAGGGAGAAGATATTGGACGGACTTGCAGAGTGGCTGAAGACAAAGAGGATGAAAGAGGTGCTTGAAGCAACAAGTGATAGAAACAGATGGAAGACCATGATCGCCAACGCCATGTGGCAAAGCACTTGATGATGATGAAGAGACATCAAGCAATGGGTTGTCAGCAATTTCACTCAAAAGAAATAACTTCACGTATTTCTTCATGCATTCCGCCCATTTAGATCTGCTAGGACCAGAGGCAAGTTTCTTAGGCATAACAAAGTGAGGCAAAGCTAGCTAAAACGAACCAATGAAGCAAATGGGTTTCTTATGGTTCCCTTGCGCTAGCAAAGCTAGTGGCTACATTAGTAAAACGTTACGGTCTCGATAAGTGCAAGCATACGATTTCAAGATGGCAACATCTATGCTTCAGGATTCACGTATTTGTCCTCTGTTGCTTTGTAATTACATTTGCTGCAAAAGTGCTTATGATATTTATCAGTACTAAACAGACATCAAGCAAAGGGTCTTCTGCAATTTTACTCAGAATAAGCAACTTCACATATTTTTCCGTGCGTTCTGCCATCTTGGATTTGCTAGCTTTGCTAGCTTTGCTGTGACCTGTTTCATACACGCGATCACTCATAGATTAGCTAGCTGCTAGCATCTAGCTTTGGCTTGATTTGCAATGCCCTAGCGTGTCTTACCCAGTAGAGCATCTAATGTTAGCTTGATTTGCTACACCAAGTGAGCCAGCGTGTGCGTGCCGTGACACCGTACAGCCATGTTCATTTGGCACTGGAGTCAATTGGACCGTCAGCCAGGTTTCCAGATACACTGTGTCTGTGTGCTGTGTAGCGTGAGATAGCAAAACTACCTGCTAATTGAGTTTTGGGAAGAATGTGTACAGGAACACTAATATCTCATCTAGTCTCACACATACACGCACGCACACGCATACACACACACACACACACACACTCTCTCTCTCTCTCTCACTCACACACAGACACACACACACACACACACACAGACACACACACACAGACACACACAGACAGACAGACAGACAGACACACACACACACACACACACACACACACACACACACACACACACACACACACACACACACACATATATATATATATGTATATATTCATATATACAAGTCTGAAGCTCACTCAGTCATCTTCTCTCTCTGCCCGTTTGTTTTTCTGTGTCCTTCTGTCTCTCTTTCTCTATCTGTCCGTCTCTCTTTATTTGTCTCTTGGTCTCGGTCTGTCTCTGTGTCTGTCAGTCTGTGTGTGTGTGTGTGTGTGTGTGTGTGTGTGTGTGTGTGTGTGTGTGTGTGTGTATGTGTGTGTGTGTGTGTGTGTGTGTGTGTGTTTGTATGTGTCTGTGTCAATGCATATGTGTGTGTGTGTGCGCGCGCGCGCGCGCGTGTGTGTGAAACATAGACAGACAAAGAGAGAGACAGTCAGACATAAAAACACGGAGAGAGAGGGAGACAAAGAGAGACGCACGCACACACACATACACACAGACACGCGCGCACGCGCGCGCGCGCGGGCGCGCACACACACATACTGGCTCACACGTGCGCGCGCACTCACACACACACACACACACACACACACACACACACGCCATGATTTCTCATCACAGATAACGGGTGACTGTCACTAAAGATATAATGAATATATGTAATATGTGTATAGTTGTTTAAAAAGAAAATCCAGATTCTTATCTGCTGCACTTGCAGCATGAATTACCGGACAATGCATGCTACCACGGTGATTTTCAGTGACAGTGGCTACACCACATACCACATGTCTCACGCTGCCAGTGAACTAACAAAAGGATGGGATGGCTCCAGTGTACCGTGTGACGGCCATCTTGGTTGCAGATCATGCGGGGTGACATGGGTGGGATGGGCAGTCTATGTATAAGGATGAATCAGAAAAAGACGAAAATAGAATCAGAACGCGTGTTTAATATAACAGACAAGACAGGCACAATTTTTCGGTCAACTGGCTTTTGTCAAGCGTAAATGTAAGATCACAAACGAATAAACTCCATATACAAAAAAATTAGGAGAAAAGGACTGAAACTTCCCTGCTGCTTCTTC
The DNA here is from genome assembly GCA_030674185.1 of Monoplex corrugatus. Lineage (NCBI taxonomy): Eukaryota > Metazoa > Mollusca > Gastropoda > Littorinimorpha > Ranellidae > Monoplex > Monoplex corrugatus. The sequence goes on from CM060305.1 coordinate 70,462,522, forward strand.
CAGTGTCCTTTTCTTCTACTGGACGAAGCAGTAGGAAAGTTTCAGCCTCCTCCCTCCCCCCCCAATTTGTTTTTGTTCGTTTGTAATCTTACATTTGCGCTTGACAAAGGCAAGTTGGCCGAAAAATTGCGCCTGTCTTATCTGGTTATAATAACCCTTTGACTCCCGCACCTTATCAATCAACTGCAGCTGGTGGGTAGGGTGAGGGAGTCAAAGGGTTAAATTTTTGCTTTGTTAGCATTGTTGATAACGCAGGATACTGGTGAACATGTGCAGGAGTCAAAAGGATTAAAACTGGCCTTCTAACTGTCACTGTTGTTCGGGCGGTGTCATTAGGCCAATAGGATTAGATACCCTCCCCCACCCCCAATTTCCTGGGATAGTTATCCCCGTAGGCAATATCACTGAGGTGGGTGCTGACGTAAAAACTGAAAAACAAAAAGAAACAAAAAAAAACAACAACAACAAAACATACTAAACAAAACAACAAAAAACAAGCAATGAAACAAAAAGCTAAAGAGTGGATGGTGCGTGCTCGTCTTTGTAAGGGAGACAACCCTTTCCCTCACTTTGGACCATGCCAATCCACAGATCTACGTTTACGTGCTTTTTATGTTTGTTTGTTTTAAAACGAGGGGTTAAAACCAAATAAGCAAACAAAAACAAAACAAAAACAAACAAACAAAAACAAACAAAAACAAACAAACAAAACCACATGTCACGAAAATATCCCAGAATTTACTCTGACCGAGAACCAATCCCGCGAATTATTGTACCATATAGGAACAGTCTGTTTGAAAACGCACTTCCGACTGGTAGGACTGAACCGAGGAGACGCCAGCACGTGTTGATATTCAAGAGCGCTGAAACAGACAGCGCTGTCGTTGATTTCTGAAACTGAGTTAAAAGATGGGTCGCAAAAACAAATCGAAGGTGCGTATTGCCGTTATTACACATATTTTGATGCCATATTGTGGCTAAACAGTCATATACAGTCAAAATGAAAACGGCTGTACGGAGACCGGTGCTTCGTAATAATAATGGCCACATGGCAAAACTAAATTAACGCTATAGCGGTTATGCTGTGTAGTATGCGCCCATGGGATTGGCGCAAAATCGTATACAGAATTGCTCACTAGTATTACCTAGTATTAGGCTACCTAAATACTATTGAAAAGAGCTATTAGTTTAATCCGTTCTCTGGGGGGTATTAAGTTATTAAGTAATTAAGTAATAAAATATAAAGAGATCTTTTGCCAGTTTGGGTGACTTTGATCAGTCACAGTGTCACACTGAGTGTGATGAAAGTTATGCTTTTTTAGACAATTGTATAACTTTTTAAAACGGGTTATATAACAGAAACTATGATTATTTATCTTCATTTTGTGAAAAGTCTTGTAAAATGTCAAGATTGAAATAAAAACTGAACATCACCAGAAAGGTTTTTTACATAGGCCTAGGCCTATATATAGTCTTAATAATTAGGCCTATATGTAATGTAAGCATAAAACAACTAACTTTAGACTAAAATGTTTATGAGTTGATGGAACAATGTACCAATTAGGCCTAGTAAAAATGTAATAAATTAGGTCAAATCAGGGTTCGCACAGTCCTTAAAAGTCCTTAATTTTGAGGGCATGCTTTTTAAGGCCTTAAAAGTCCTTAAAAATCAGGCTTTTGCTGAAAGGTCTTTAAAAAGTCCTTAAGGTTTGTCACTGCCTATGATTTTTAATAAAGTCTGTGTGAAATCTTGAGTTTGTAAAAAAAAAAAAAAAAAAAGGTTGAAATTGAATTGAAAAAAAAAAGAAAGTCGGAGTTATGATCGACGATCTCACCGATACGTCGTCTGCTATAGGTCAAAACTTCAGAGTTACGGGCCTTCATGGCGCATGCGCGTACGTGAAAGAATGTTCCACCATTTTGAAATTGAGAAGTCAACATGCCGGGGAAGTGTTTGTTTAACGTGGTTTGGCTGGAAAAAGACGAATACAAAGAATGGCTGCAGGCAGACCCAAATGGAGACAGATGCAAGGCCTTTTGCCGCATTAGTAAGAAGACCATAGACATTCGTTCAATGGGAGAATCGGCTGTAAATACCCATAGAAAAGTGAAAAAAATCACTGCGACCTGATGGAGGCTTCAGATCCTGCAGTTTGTCTTTCGAATTTTTTTACAAAAAATTTTACAATGAACGATCCCATCACTTCACTCTAGCAGTTCGTCATCCTGCAGTTCATCAACCAACTGTTCTGCTCAAACTCAGATGTCAGTGAACAGCCTGAGCCGTACTAAAACAGAGGCAATGAAAGCTGAACTACTGTGGACTTTAAAAGTAGTGACAAGTCATTACAGCTTTCGTTCGTGTGAAGGCATTTTAAAAAAAGTGCTTCAAAAGTCCTTAAAAAGTCCTTAAAAAATCCTTAAACTTTTTGTCTGGAAATCTGTATGAACCCTGTCTAATTAAACTAGGTTTAAAAAGTAAAACTATCATGTGACTCACATTGTGAGTGTACTAAAATTGTTGTAACTTTCATAATTGTTGGAAATTCTTCTTGTAATTTGCTGTACACACAGACTCCAGTTATTATTTATCATGAAAAACTATATCAGTCAGAACAGTTTTGATTTTGAATCAGTAGTTAATTGATTACCTTAAACAAGCTTTAAAAAAAAAAAGAACGTACTACATGACACTATTAACAGCCCTTAAAGTTAAACCATTTTAACTTCCACCATAATTGGAATTCTGGGTTGTAATTTGCCATGCATGCAGACCCAAGGTATTACTCATCATGTGGTGCTGTTTTTAATTAATGATATGCTTAACAAGTTTTAAAAAAGATATAAAACTTACTGACTTAGTGACTGTCCTAAAAGTACCTTTTTCACTTCCATCTGATCATAATTGGAATTTTGGCTTGTAATTTGCCACACACACTCTCCAGGTATTACTCAAATGTTCTGAAAAGCTATTGATAAGTGGTAGTCATTATAGTTTTGATAATTATTCCGGGAATTGATTATTTGATTATTTACGTATGGATACAAGCTAAGAAATGTTAATCCTAAAACCAGTAGGCCCTATAAATAATGTCCATAAAAGTTGGAGTCTTGGCGTAGGCCTATATATTTGCCACATACAGACTCCAGGTGCTGACTACTCTGACTACTCATCATGGAAAATTATGATTACTTGAAGTAGGCCTACTTAAATTTTAAATGGTTTGGCATAACCTTATTTAGCATCATATGTAGAGGGTAGGGATTTTCCTGTCTTTCTGGTGAATACAAGTAGGTGTGCAGACCTGCTAAAGCCTGAACCCCCTTGGTGTGTATGCATGCACAGATTATATACATGGGTGCAACTTTTTCCGTTTGACAACAGAATCCGTCTTTTCAAAAGAGTCAAAAATGGAAAACCCGTTTTTTGAAAAAGCTTCAGCATCTGGCGGGTTATGCCCCCCCCCCCCCCCCCAGACTCCCATACGGGGCGCTGCCGGCCCCTGGATCCCTTTCAGTTTTTTTACTTTTTCTAAGTAAGTTGCACCCTTGTATATTATATACATTCAGATATGCTTGTAAGATCCTGCAACATAGTATCAGCTGTATCAGTGGTCTGTGGCTTATAGAAATATGAAAAGACCCAGCAAATACCTAAGAGTATGGTTCAGAATGTATAAGACCATACATGATATAAAAGTCCACTTTTATAACCAGTTTCTATGGGAGTTGCAGCTCAAAAATGGAAAAGAAGAAAAGGAATCGAAACAATTAACAATCTTACCTGCATACTGTGAGTATGAAGAGAGTTAATTTAATCATCTAATCATGAAAGAAAAAATTCTGCTAAGAAAGCTGAAGAATAAAGCATCAGCCACTTTCTCTGTGAGTGCTTTAAAATTTAAGTGTTGAGTAAGCTAATTTGGTATGCGATTGTAACAATCTGTTTGTTGCAGTTTTGTCTGCATTTAGAAGATTAACAAATATTTTATCTTATATTTGATGTCACTGTTTTTACCATGATGACTTTTGTTTCAGACTCCTCAGCCACAGCAAGGGCAAAAGCAACAGGGACAGAAGGTACCACAGAGTGCTCCTCCCATGAACAAACAAGGGAAGAAGGCAGTCAATGAGGTCAGTTGTGAGACGAAGTCAGTGTGAAGTGTGATTATGAGTAAGGCTTATTGTGTCTATCGTTACATTGATTCATTACATAACACAAAGCCCTGGAATGGTGTAGAGATAGAGTTGAAGCCTTCCGGGAACCAGAAAAACAAGAAAAATGAGTCAGAACGCATATTTAATACAACCAGACAAGACAGGCGCAAATTTTCAGCCAACTGGCCTTTGTCAAGGGTACGATCACAAACAAACAAACATCAAATACAAAAATCAGGAGAAAAGGACTGAAATTTCCCTGTTGCTTTGTCCATCGTGAGAAAAGGACTCGGTCCTTTTCTCACACTGGACAAAGCAGCAGGGAAGTTTCAGTCCTTTTTTCACTCTGGACGAAGCAGCAGGGTAGTTTTAGTCTTTTTGTATTTTGTGTTTATTTGTTTGTCCAAGGCCAGTTGGTGGAATATTTACGCTTGTCTTGTCTGTTTGTATCAAATACGCACTCTGATTGATTTTTCATGTTTTTCTGGTTCCTGTCTGCTTGAAGGGGGGCAGGCACATTTGTTTTGGATTTTGTAGCCTTACAGTTTGAGTGCATGAGTCATGAGTGAGCCTGATTTGAGGGAAAAAATCCATAAAGCTTCCGCAGACTCCAGTCTGCCCAGCTGTGAATGGGTATCAGATTCTTTTCAAGGTTGGGGTCGATGTAACAGTGAGGCAGAGGTGGGCACCGCCCTCATAATGCTGGCCCATACAGAAGTGAAGAATAGATCTGTACCATATTACTGAGGTAGACATGATCATATTGACTGTTGTGCAGTACTTTAAATTAATAAAGAATCAGCTAGCTCTTGGTTTATACCATATCATGATGCAAATTTGTTCATTTAACTTTTTTAAGACTACAGTACTACACTTGCAAAATTAGAAACATTTTCATTTTATGAATATAGATATGTAAATGAAATATTATTTTGTTTTAAATAAGTGTCACTCAAACATTGAATCTTTTTCTTTTCTTCCTTTCTCTGTTTTCTGTCTTCCTCTCTGTCTGTTTTTTTCTTCTGTTCTTCTTCCCCTCTTGCCATACCACTTTTCTTTATTTTCTTATTAGTTGTGTTGTAATGAACTTATGTTTTGTTGTTTATTTTTTATCCAGGCATCCCTGAGTGCTGTGAAAGGGAAACTGTTCCAGAATGGAAAGGTAAGTTTTTGTGGATTTAGGCTGTAGCCTACAGATTGTGATCTCTCATTCTCTGTTTTTGTTGTTGTTTCCTTTTTTTTAACTGCATCTTCTCCGTCACTGAATTGAGTAAAAAAAAATTGTGTATTCGAACTTGTAAGAGCAAAGCCCAGAAAGTGTTGGAAGCGCTAGCAGTGTCAAATCAAGTGATTGACTTTGGGTTTTGTGTTTGCACTAAAAATTTAAAGGAGTGTTCATTGTGGATATTGTATAGTACCAAGTTTTGCAGATTTGTGGCACTCTTTACTGACGCTTGTGTCAGGCACGTGTTTTCCGCAAGCTGACAGAATTGCTGTTTTACTGTTGAAGGATGGTCATTCATGTGCTTGTGCTTTTCATGGTATTCATGATCATCACGATGTGCTTGCCATGTGGTTGTGCCGTTTATGGTCTTTCATGCCACTAGTGACTTGCTGGCCATGCTGGCCATATGTGCTTGTGTTAGTCTTTCATGTCGCCAATGATGTATACATACTTCTCCCCCCTCCCCCGTGGGGATGCCAAGGGCTCTTTCAGTGTAAATAGTATCCCCACCTTCTGGAAACTGTGATAGAAAAGCCCTCTTTTCTGTCACTCTCTTTGTTTCTGCTGTATTCCTTTGCTTTCTGTCATTTTTTCCTATCATTTTCTGCTTTGCTGGTCCATTCACCTGTATGTATTCGATAAAGTCTTACATACTTTTTCTTAGGATTGATAATTGGATACATGTATTAAGTGCATTTTTGGCTCTAGGGAAGTGAGATATGCGGAAGCAGCTTGAGGTACTTTATATCCGTTTTTATATGTATATATATATGGTTCATTCTCAGAAAAGGTGTACCAAAAGTGGGACATACACAGACAAAAATAAAAGTGCTTCAGATCTGAAATACTTGACAGTTTTGTAAAGTATAGTATGTAAACTCTGCAATCAAGCCAAAAAAAAGATAGTTCTTTGTCAGATATTTTGTATGTAGGGGGTCAAATGCAGCAAGATGCACGTACATTACTTGCGTAACCGGACACCAAACAGCATCCAATGTGATCAATAAATCCACTCTAAATAAGATTTCCAAAGATTTGTTTAGCTCAGTATCATGTCATATAACAAACAAACAGAAATAGTTCCCTTTCATGTGTAAATATATGAATAAATGAAACAAACACAATGTAGTGACAAACAACAGCTATCAGACGCTTTTGAACATTTACGTTGCAGAAAAAAAACTGTAGAAAACCAAACTTATTGCTCACTTTTCCTGACTTTTAGATCAGACAATGTTGTTTTTAGTAGAAAATCTGATCTCCAATCCTTTTAATGTGACTGGAACTGGATTAGTCCATAAAAACATTACTTTTGTAACATGGAAACTAAACAGGCTGAAGAACACAGTTCTGTGGTTCAAGTACCACATGAATACACAGGCATGCCTATCACTTGTTTGATTTGCTCATTAGATACAGCACTTTTGTCCTTTGTGTAATAATGAGAATCCACTTTCTCCAGCACTTGATGTGAAGAAACCCAAACTCTCCAGAGTCTGACCAAACATATATGTCAGTTGACCCCAATTTCAGTTCAAGGTATCAAACTTTTATATCAGTGACAGTCTTATTATTTTATACCACACTTACTATCCTGGTCACTTTTGCATCCCTTGCAGGCATAATAGCACACAATTGGGTGGACTGTGAGGTGCTCATCGTGCCAATGAGCTGCCTGAATTTCATCCTGAAAAAGGCAGGCGAAATTTTCTGCAGAATCTAAGACCATGCAGACAGTTGTGCAAGGAAATGGTGGTTTTCTTCAGCTTGTCAAACAGGCTGGTCTGCCAATGAGCATGAAATAAGTGCTGTACCAGGAAAGCCATGTCCATCCTCAGCTGGGACACTAGATCCTTCATGGTACCTTCCTTCCTCACCAGCCTCTTGCGATCTGCCTGTAAAATAGCACTTCATTCAGAATCAGGATGCCCCCCTCTTACAATTGTACACATGCACATTCTCACAAGGACAGACACAAAGTACAGTCAGTAAAATCATTCTGATTCATGGATAATGGATAATTCCTACAATACTGTAAGATTAAGAGGCTCTCGATTAACTTTACTTTGACACGAAAGAATAGAAAATGAATTAATAAACCAGGCATGGTGATCATGTTTCAAATTTCAAATTTCTGTCCAAAACATAATTCACAAAATTAAAATACATCTGATAGCATAGTTATATGAATTGATAGTGTGCTCTCAGTGACATAAAAGTTTTCCCACACTGGCCCTATAGTTTCCTTGTTACAATAACAATATTTTTTTTACATGAAAGAACGGTCCATTTCATTAATAAAAAACAGGACATAGTTATTATCTTTCAAACTTATGACATGTCAACCCCAAAATCACACTACTGTAAATGAATTATACATCATAGTGCACTATCAGCAACGCAAGATTAACTTTTTATATTACCTGCTAAGTGTTTAACATGGAAGCAAACAATGGAGTTTCCTGGTTACAACAACAACATTTTTCTCATTTTTAATGCCTGTTATTGTTTTGCTCATAATGTTATCAGCTTCCATTTCAAACAAAAATAATGTATTCAACTTTCATAATTTTAAAAAGTTATCTCAGGAAAATTCAATGCATTTTTGGTTCACAGACTGACAGTTGATGTCTGACCTTATTTTTGTAACAAGAAAGGTAAATGAAATAAATTCAACAGGAAAATGCATTAATGTTTGTCTTTTTCAATTATTGGAAACCTGATAAATTAACTGAAATGTGTTAGTCAACATACAACATGCAGTATTTAAAAAAAAAAACCCACCAAAACTGTCAGATATCTCTTAGAAACGCAACAATGATGCCAGTTTTTTTGTCTCTGTGTTACAAGTATAATGGACCCATGACAAATCCATCTTGACATCAAAATACTTTGTTTAAAAAGTTACTAGGTGGCATTCCTTATCAATAAATATGTAACAGACATAACTAAACTGGTTTGCATGTAACACAGTCCTAAATGAAGTTGAAAATGAAGTGAATTGCCGGTTGCGTGACATCTCATTGTCCCATTGTTGCTCGTCGAATCTTTCAAGAAGGTTCCAGTAATCCTCATTGTCAACAAAAATAGGAAATCACTTCGTTAAAATACAACAAAAAAATCCTTGTGAAATACGTTACTTACATTAAAAAGGCAAAATCATAATGAAATAAGATTAAACTTACCGCTCAAAGTTGGCCGATGCTCTTCGTCATTTATTTGTTACAAGCGCCACAATGTCGGACATCAAACACGTTTGATCGATGCTGTCGCTAGCGCGCCCAAAATTAAGAAACAGAGGAAGTTGAATGAAGTTCCCCTGATGTGGTAGTCGTACGCAAGAGAAAATAGTGCAGTTTCTTTTTAAATTAATGAGTGAGTGAGTATTTTTCTGATTTGAAACGTTACCTTAAATTCCGGACACAACGCACGAAGATGATACTAAAATCATATTTTTTACAAGTTACAGCGATTTTGATTTAAAATTTTTGCTTGTGCTGTTTCTGGAACTACTTTTATGAGTTTATACAACAAGCAGGTGTGTATCTCTGCACAAACGATATGCACGACCGGCGATCTTGGAGGGCGAAAATCGGACACGATTGGTAACGTTTATAATGAACTTTTGTATTTCTAATTACTTCTAAATTATAATTCCAATTAAAGCAAGCGCTCCAGGAAATTTAAATCAAATCCTTACTGAACAGTTATGGATGAACAGATTCATTTTATAATGTTATAGCAAAAGGTTTTACATATGATTGTTACTGATGCTGTGCCAAGTCCCAAATCAGACTCACATTTTATTCACACATTGCTGCATTTTCACAAAATTACAGCACACACATTCACAGCTGCTGTTTGAAATTATATGTAATATTTCTTAAACAGAATAGCAACAAAAATCAACTGACATAGTAAACTTTAACCCAGTAGTTTTTATGAAAATATATTCTGAATGACATCACCCTTGGTGGTACATACTTTCTGAGAATGACCCATATATGTTTTAGTGTCCTTAGATATCCTTAAATTTGTATTCATTCAGGTGTGTTTTTTTTAAATCCCCTGTGCAATAAATTGGATGGAGTGGTCAGCGCCAGGGGCATTTCCTTAGATTATGTGTGTGAGTGCGTTGATATGTGTACTTAATGTTCTTTCTTTTTTTTTTCCCTGCCGAAGTTTTGAAGCAGTTATAGCTCTGATGTGACTCTATGCAGTTGGCTGGGCTTTAAACAACAGTAACTGTGCATACTTTACTTACCTCATAGCTTCTGCCACTTTGACAACAGGAAAAAAATTAGTGGGAAAGTCATGACGTTCAAACGGCCAAGTTACATTAATACTTTAGTTAGGTGAATGTTAATTATAGAAAGCGGTTTACCAGCCGTATTCCTTGATTTTTGACACAGCTATAGATATTATTTCCTGTATGAGCTCTTCTTCTATTGTTCTAATCATCAGTCATGACTCATGTGCATTTGATATTGGTTTACTTGTTTGTACTGTCTAGACTTTATTATTTGAAATATAATGTCCCCCTTTTTTTTCTTTGCAGAATACGCCAAATCAAGCAAAAAGTGAGTGCTAATCTATTTTTGCATCTTTTCTGATACAGTAGAAGTATTTCAATGTATCGTACAGATCTGTTACAGTAGACTAGAATGTACTGATAATACGTATTGTATGGATCTGTTAATCTAATCAGATCTGTTCTGGACATGGATATAAAAGCATTGAACTTAAATTGAAGGTCCCATGATAGGACCAAACCATTACCATTTCAGCAGTCCAGCAAAACTCTGTATCTGTATTATTTGTTTAGAAAGAAAATGTTGGAGTTGGACATTAGTCTGCACTCACAAAATATGTTGAACTGGATTGCACTGTTAATATTGTTCACTATAATGCATTTGTGAAGAACTTTCAAATGTTCAGTATTATGAACAAACTACCACATCCCTGTTGCGAGAAGGCGAGGAAAAGGTGAACATTTCCCCATAATCCTGAGTTCTTAGGAGGGTGATGTGGTATAGACCTTAACTTTTCTTGGGAGCCAGCATTATTAGGACAGTGTTTATCTCTCCCGTACTGCTTTACCTTTCCTAACTTTGATAAGAAAGTGAGGAGCTCATTCACAGTTAGTAGACTGGAGACCACATACATAAAGGTTTGCTGGAGTGAAATTTCTCACTTGTGCAAACTTGTGCGGTCGATTGGAAAGTGAGTAGAGTGTCTCTGCACCACCCAGGCCTTGTTGTAATTAACCCTTTGACTCCACCAACTGCAAAAACTTAACCCTTTGGCTCCCTCACCCTATTCACCAGCCTCCTGCAGGAAGCTGGTGGATAGGGTGAGGAAATTAAAGGGTTAAGTTTTTGCTTTGTTGGCATGGATGACTGTGCAACATGCTAGTGGACAGGTGCAGGAGTCAAAGGGTTAAAATGATCAGTCTTGTAAACTGTCAGAAACGCTGCACATTTGCTGGTTCATTCATTTGATATCTCATGTTACTACTTTTTGCTTTGGTTTACGCTATAATGCTGAACATTAAGATATAGCCCACTTACATTCCGTTTTGAAGACGTACCTACAGAACAGTCAAATTTCATTGTTTTTCTTTAAGTTTCAGAAAAAAGTCCTTCCCACATATTGTTTTTGAAGAAAACATATTGTGAATAGTTCCTTATGCATATTGATTGATTTTGTATTATAATCATTCTGGTTGACATTAAAAATGTTGTAGGGAAAAAAGTATCTATGTTTGTCAACATACAATATACTTCCTTTAAAAGACAATAAGTATATTTGCAGAGATGGTTAAAAACTTGGCATTATTTAGCTGTAGAATCCAGAAAAGATTTTTGTATGGAACACACAGCCTGTGTTTATGATAAAGTTCACAAATGTCCTGACAATATGAAAAGCATGGACACAGTTATCTTTATTTTGTTGATACCTGTGTTTCTGTTACCATGTTATTTATTCCCAGTCATTCACGGCAGTTCTTACATGATGCCTGTCCACAGCCACACCTAAAGCAGGTGACAAGCGCAAACTGGACAGCAGCCTTGCCAACCAGACACCCAAAAAAACCAACACGCCTGTCATCATTTCAAGTAAAGGAAAGAACACTCCGGCAAAGACACCTTTGGCTAAAACACCACAGCTGATGAAAACACAGACTCCAGGGGGAAAGAAAACTCCTCAGGCCAAAACGCCCGCCTCCTCCGCCAAGGGGAAGAAGAAGACGCCCCAGAAACCACCATCTGATGATGAGGATGAGGAGGATGACGATGATGAGGAGATGGATTTTGAAACCGTGGACTTTGACAGTGATGATGATGACGATGATGAGGATGACAGTTTGGAAGAGGACATGGATGATGATGATGATGAGGACATGGGAGACAGCAAAAAAGGTTGGTTATGCTGTGACATTGCATGTATTTTGATTAATTTTGTGGTTCATCTAGTTTCTGAATTTGTTCAGAATGTTTCCTTTACTTTCATCATTTCCTTTGATTCTATGTTTGTAGCTTCCTTTTTTTATATAACAAAAATGTATCTATTGCTACTAATGCTATTATTGTTATCATTCATATTTTTGTTGCTTCACTTATGTCTGCTTTTTATTTCTGCTTTTGTGAAGTGCTTGACCAACTGACTATATAAAAGTCAATGTTTTATTACAATTCATTTTAGTAACTTTTTTTTATTTTGTGTGTGTGTGTGTGTGTGTGTGTGTGTGTGTGTGTGTGTGTGTGTGTGTGTGTGTGTGTGTGTGTGTGTGTGTGTGTGTGTGTGTGTGTGGCAAGGACTAGCTGCAAGACATGTCCAATGGGAAATTATATTACTATCCTTGAGTTGTATTTTGAAGTGTGAAGCATAATGTTTGCCCTGTGTGATTTCCAGATGTTTGAAGCATAATTATTTGCCATACATGGTTTCCAGAAACACACAAAGTGGAATTCATTGTTTATGGCAGTGGTATTTTTTTTTCTTAGAAGCGAAAAATGATATTAATTCTATGGATCCAAAGCTCAGTGAAATAGAAATGTCTTAAAACAACAACACAATATAGGTGACACTGTGGATCAGTAAGTGAACAAAATCAGGTCTCTGAATCTTTTTCATTGTTATAATGAATAAACATTTTCACAACACACAGCAAGCCACATGTTACAGGAATGTTCATTGCAGATGATCTGTCTCTGATACTGTGATAGTGTCAGCCAGTACATGCTGCAAATATAATTGCTAATAAATAAAAAAAAAGATCGACTGCCCTCGTTCAAGCAAACAGGAACCCGAAAAAACAAAAATAGAATCAGAACGCGTATTTAATACAACCAGACAAGACAGGCGCAAATTGAGTCTTTTTCTTCCACTGGACGAAGCAGCAGGGGCGTTTTAGTCTTTTTCTCCTAATTTTTGTGATTGGTGTTTGTTTGTTTGTGGTCTTAACGTTTACGCTTGACAAAGGCCAGTGGCCGAAAAGTTGCAACTGTCTTGTCTGGTTGTATTTAATATATGTTCTGATTCTATTTTAGTATAATTCATTAATTGCGTCAGACCTTCTAGAAATAACTAAAGAGTTTTTCACAGGATCTCAAACAGTGTGTTCTCGATACACAGTTCAATTTTCTTGTGATGTATGACATGAGTAGTAACTTAATTATGATCAGTTTCATTGGTTAACCCTTTGACTCCTGCACCCTGTCCACCAACTTCAAAAACTTAACTCTTTAACTCCATACAGGAAGCTGGTGGACACAGTGAGGGAATCAGAAGGTTAAGTTTTTGCTTTGCTAGCATGATTGACAATGCAGGATGCTGGTGGACAGGGTGCTAGAGTCAAAGGGTTAATGTGAAGAGAGAGCAACCATCCTGTGCCTAGCCTTGAGCTCTATATTTTCACTGACAGAATGATCAGACAACAGGTTGTGCTAGCAGATGGTTCAGGTGAAGAAATTTATAGAAGTTAATCATTAGTACTAATAGTAGTAATGAGAGTTTTTTGGGGGAAGATTGTGTTGCTGATATTTCTGAAAATGACAGAAATCAAGTCTTTGAAGATGATAAATAGGCACCATCAGGTGTCAGCAGTGAACCGCCACTACACTAGTATTCCAAGACAAGGAAAACCTCACTGCTTTGGATGTGTACAGTGTGTGTGTGTGTGTGTGTGTGTGTGTGTGTGTGTGTGTGTGTGTGTGTGTGTGTGTGGTGTGTTGTGTGTGTGTGTGTGTGTTTTTCAGTATTTTTAGTTTGTCTACATTGTCCTAACAAAAACTGAAACTGAATTTGGAGGTGAGGGTGGGGTGTTTGGAATGGGCAGAGGATTGCTAATCTATTGTCTGACTGTATGATTGTATAGATTAGATGACCGTACCGTGGCAAGAAGCTGGTGGATAGATGAGGCAATGAATGTGTTAAGGAGAAGTCCATAGTCTAACTCTCCAGAATGTTTGTTTTGAATTGTGTGATGTGATAAATTTAATATCTGGGGGGAGATATAGTTCCTGGCTACAGATCAGCACTATGAGTTCTGTGTTGCCAGATGTACTTCGTTTTGTACTGTCTGTCATAACTGGCAAAACCTCAAATTATTGTCTCTCTCATTCTCTGTCTTTCAGTCTCAGGCTAGTTGGCAGAGCCTTGGACTTGAGATCTAATATCTTGAGTTCAGTCCCAGCCCTCAACATTAAAAACTGGCCTGTTTGCTGCCCATCTTAATGTTTACATCGTTCTGGTGATGTCGGCTTAATGTTTCATAAGGTTTTGCGCAGGCATCGAAAGTCTGTCAGATAATTGCTGGCAGATTTGGGTGGAGCACATATGGAGTTTTCCGAGTGCAGTGAATCCCTCTTGAACAAACTTCAAACTACAAACAATCTCAGTCTCATACACCAACCACACAGAGGAGATACAAGCAAATATTTTTTAAAAATTTATTTTAATGAAAGTATGATTGCATTCTTTTCACTATTTTCAGTATTTTCACCAAAAAAAGCGATTTATTTTTCAGATAAAATAGCTGCAGCAGCAGCTGCTATGTTGCTGATGCAAGATGGTGATCATGATCATAACAATGATGGTGATGATCATGATTGCAGCAGTGATGCAGATGATGATGATGAAACCACAGAAGCTGCTGCGTTAATGGAGGAAGAAGACAATGGCGATGATGATGATGAGCTTGGTGATGATGATGATGATGACAATGAGGATGTGGATAATGGAATTGCTGAGTTAATGGAAGAAGAAGATGATGATCATGATGGTGATGATCATGATAAGGATGATGATGATGACGACAGCAACAGTGCAGATGATGATGAAACCTTAAAGGGTGGTGATCATGATCAAGATGATGACAACGGCGATGCAGATGATGAAGGTTGATATTTGGCGAACATACATCAAAATAATGGATGGTCATTCTATTCATGGGGGTGGATGCATGGGTGGAATGGAGAAACAGAAGTCAAGCGATAAAAGTTTGTATATGTAGGGATATATATATTTCAGCAGAATAAATGTTGAATTTTGGTGTCCCACTGATATTGAAACCAAAGCTTAAACTACATTGCAGCCATCTTCAGATCAGTATATGACCATAAAAGTTTTAATGTTAGAACATGTTATACTTTCTTTCAAAATAATTAAGTGTGGCGAGATATACTCCAAACATTGTAGTAATAAAGAAAATGGGTGTTTATACTGTTGTCCATAATATGTTAGCGTGACCTAAAAACAGTTGTTAAATCTGTCATGTTTAGTTACAGTATCTTGTGGCAGGTATTCATAAGAGGCGTATTGTAATATGCTGTTGAGTACCTAGATAAATTCACACTTTTATTTCAGTGTAATTGCATTTTTTAAAATTATTTTTTCATGTTCTGTCATTATTATTAATGTTGCTATTATTATTGTTGTTTGATGATTTTGTGTTTGATTATTGTCATTACTTAGAGGTATTACATAACATACATAGTAATTTACTTTGGAGTGTGCTTTTTTTTTGTAGCAGAATTGATATTAGAGTATTCAGTAATGGTATCTGAACTGGCACAGGAAACTAAACTTAAAATTGGTCCATCTGAAAAGTCAGTATGGCAGAGTTGTCCCTGGAGATGTGCGGCATCACCTGTTTGTCAGGACATCCAGTTCCTCTGTCTGTAATGCAAGAATAGCAGAAATTGATCTTGTGGTTGTTAATGGCAATTGGAGGAGGTGAAATTCCAGAAGCCTGAAATGATGTTTGTTGAAACATAGTCTCTGTCGTGGCCGAGGCCAAACATTGGAAAACTGCAGTAAATTGGTCAGTGATGCATTGAATATCCTTGTGCAAGTGTGCAGTCTGTGCACAGTCATCTGCAAGGGAAATACCAGCAAGACAGGTTTGACCATTTCAGTCATGGCTTAAAGTCTCTGCAGGTTAAAGAGTCTTCTGTACAAGCAGAACAGGATGTACATCATCCTGTCAGATTCTCTAAATCCATCAGTTTGTGTTGCTGCATAGAGGATGGAGAATACTGTAAGTGCTAGAACACGTCTCTGTTTCTTTCTGTTTTGCACAGGGAATGGCTCAGATTCCTCCCCATTACTGAGAATGATTCTCTTGCATCCTTGCCAGCATGCCTTTGTGAAAGAAAGCAGTCAGTAAGACAAGTTTTTGAGGACAATAAAACTTTCATAGAATTTCTTACAGACCCTTGCAGTAAGTGGTGTCAAAAGTTTTGATGAGATCTAGGAACACTTTACGGAGCTGCCAGCTTTCTTCGCAGCAATTCTCTTGCAACTGGCAAACACCATGTCGTGCTATCATATGTTATTACCATCATGTACCCTGCCACATGGCATTGGAGATAATGGCCTTCCATATGAATCTATCTTGTCACTTCAAGCACATCTCCTACTCTGTATGTCTTCATCCACTCCTCAAGTCCATCCAGTATTTTCTCTCTGGGTCTACTGGTGCTCTTTTTCTTTTGAGCTTTCCCTTTGTGACAAGGTGC
Source organism: Monoplex corrugatus (assembly GCA_030674185.1). Lineage (NCBI taxonomy): Eukaryota > Metazoa > Mollusca > Gastropoda > Littorinimorpha > Ranellidae > Monoplex > Monoplex corrugatus. Next base: position 70,478,929 of record CM060305.1, read on the forward strand.
TCTAATGTGTATAGTTTAATAATTGTGTAGAGTAGAAACATGGGGACTACATGAGACTTCGCTCTTAATTCAAGATAACTAAATATTGCAAGACATACTCTATGCTGTGTTGTTTGTTTATCTTTGAACATGGAATTCTCTTACATGTCATTGTGCGTTTTAACCCTTTGACTCCTTCACCCTGTCTGTAGTTAATTTTGTTTGCTTTCGTTATTATGATTCCCCAGACCTCACCAAAGAATGTTCTTATTTTTTCAGACAAGGTTTTTGCAGAAGCTGCCAAATTAACTCAGGATGATGATGATGAAGATGATGATGATGATGAAGATGATGACCAAAAAGTAGTTGTCGTTGAACTTGAAGATGAAGATGATAGTCTTGAAGCTGATGATGAAGATGATGCAGACAATGATAGTGATGAAGGTGGATATTTGATTTGGCCCCAAAATGGATCATAGTATTGGACATCACTGTTTAAGGAGGAGCATGATTAATTATGTTGTGTAAAATGTCATTGTAATCTTTTTGTAACATGACAAAAATCACTGAACAGTAATCATTAATATTATTTATTGTTATTATTATAACTGTTATTAGTACTTTTACAGTTTAAAGTTTAGTTATTATTAGTATTGTTGTTATTATTATTACTGTTATTGCTATTATTATCATTATTATTCATGAACGGTAATCATTAACTCTTTCATCACCAAGTTTCCCCAGAAACGGCACCCCTCAGTGCCAAGTGTATTTTGGGCAGCCAATTTTGCAGCACAGTATGCATTTTTAAAAGCTTATATCTCAAGGACTATTAAAGATTTTCACTTACTTTTTTTTTGCTGTGTAAAGGGCAGATGTTGTATTTATATATGAATGCTTGCATATGTTTATGTGCTTGATTGGTTGTTCCACAGATAATCTTATTAAAAAGAAAAACAAACATTTTTTTTTCATACGGTTTATTGGTTGTACTACTGACCTTATTTCGTGAGTTGTGCGCCTAATATCATTATAATAAATGAGGAAAAGCAATGGAAAATCTACACACAAAGTCAGCTGTCTGCTTATTCTACTCAGAGTTGTAGACGATGTGTGTCGACTTCAGCCATTTGGAGAAAATGCTTCGGAGAAAACATGACATAAATTCTGACAGTTAACAAAGCCACTTTTCAGCCTTACTGCTGAAAAACTAGGTCGCTGGGAAAAGTTTGAAAATAGCACAGTCACCTGCATTCACCAGTGGAGCTGACAGAAGCTTTGTACCCGCATGAAAAGTTATCGTTTAGCATGACCTCTCCAAGTCGCCCCAATGCGACCATGGCGGTCGTACGAGAAGTCGCTTGATTGCGACCATGGCGGGAAAAGAGTTAATATTATTGTTGTTGTTTATTACTATATTATTATTGCTATTACAGTTAAAGTTGAGTTATTATTAGTACTGTAGTTGTTGTTATTATTATTGTTATTATTATTATTATTGTTGTTGTAATGATAATAACAATTATTATTATTGTTGTTGTTATGACAACAACAACATAATAGATATAATAATAACGGTAACAACAACAACAACAATAATGATAATAATAATGATAGTAGTAGTAGTAATAGTAGTAGTAATAATAATAATAATAGTTGTGATGATGATGATGACGACGACGACAATGATGATGACGATGACAACGACAACGACAACAACAACAACAACAACAACAACAAAATAATAATAATAATAATAAATAATAATAATAATAATAATAATAATAATAATAATAATAATAATAATAATAATAATAATAATAATTATTATCATCATTGCAAATTAAATGTTTATGTTTTCCCAGTAGAATTAAACATCGAGGTAATCTTATCAATAAAGTGGTGGAAAAGGCAAATCTTGAAGTTGCAGTCATCAATATATTAGTTTTGTTATTACTCCTTTAGGCTCTTGGCTAAAATTGCAGACTGTGGTGGAGTCATGCTACATGCATAATTACATGGAACAAAATGTATGGTGTGCATAAAGTTTGGGACATTTGAATTCTTCTTCCTCTGAATTTTATGATATTGAAAATTAGCTGCATCGCACAAGTACCTATACTTCAACCTGACAGCTGCCTCAAATACAACATGTGGCTTCCCATGCACCATCTTTTTTCTTTGCTGTGTGGCTGTTTTATTACACTTGGTGTTGTTTTTCAACCCTTCATTTGTGGTTCCTAGATTCAAAGATCATACTGAACATCATTCTTGTGAGCCTTGAGTTTCCTCTTTACTATTGCGGAAGGAACGTTACTGTGTAGCAGGGGTTAATCTGTTATTTCATTGATTTTGCTTGGCTGATTGGCTGTGTTGAGCCAAGTTTTTTTTGCTCATTTTCACAATGGAAAAAATTTAAACTCTTTGTAAAGAAGCTGTGTGCCAAGTATAATTAAAAAAAAAAAAAAAAACTTGCGTCACTCTGGAAGCCATACAAGTGCTTTTTAAATTTTTTTTATGATAGTTCAGTTGTAATGAATGTAGCAATTGAGTTTTTATCAGATGATTCATTAGATGATGAAGATACAGATAATGTAGAGATCAAAACGTTGATCATGCATGAAATTGTGCAACGCCAAGACAAAGACACTGAGGAAGACTGTAGCAGTGTTCATCCTGTTGATCGTAGATTGCAGAACAATAACATTGACAGTGAAAAGAGTGGCTGTGACAGGGAACATTTTGTGGCAAAAGGATTTGTCTGTCTGCTTTTACCTGGCAGGCAAAATGTTAAATGCTGTTGTTTTTTTTACTATTGCTCTCCACTGATGGAGTTTTCTGTAGTTGTTTTGTGCTGTTTGCTTTTTACTTTAGTAAGTCCATTTTCAGTCCATTGATAAGATATTCTGTTGGTTTTAATGCAGTTTTTAGGCAAGATCTCCCCATTAATGGTACAAGCAAAACCATATTATGTTTATGGGTTTGTCATCATGTTCATGAATGGACTAGAATTTCTTTTTTGTTGTTTTCATTTAAATATTGAAAAAAAAAAATCCCTGAAGAACTGGCAACAAAGGGGTTAAAAAGTATTTGCTTTTTTTTCAGGACTGGCATAAATATTGGAAAAAAAAATCCCTGAAGAACTGGCAACAAAGGGGTTAAAAAGTATTTGCTTTTTTTTTTTTTCAGGACTGGCACTGAAGAAATCTCGTGGTGCTCTTGATAAGATGACTGCAAAAGCTGCTAAGATGATGCAGGATGACGATGATGATGAAGAAGAAGAAGATGATGATGATGAAGATGATGACGACGACGACGATGACGAAGACGACGAAGATGATGATGATGAGGATATTGATGAAGGTAAGTTCGCACACGTCTATCTGTTTTTGTTAGTCTGTCTTATGTTCCTTCTTTGTGTAATGTATGTGCGTGGCTTTATTTGAACAGTGCATTGATCTTATACGTTATGCATTGTTACTTTAAAATTTACATCATAACATTCAAGAATGAAAGAATGGGCTGTTATTGCAGTGCTATGATGCACAGTAGAATGAATGAATAATTTTAACCAAAGTTAACAGCTTATAATGTCTCTTATAGGGAATTAATCTGTGTTTTTATCTGTTTTTTCTTCTTTCTTTTGTTTTTTTCCTGCCTCATTTTTCATGCTGCAGCCACTTTGCCTCCATACCCACTTATTTTGGCTGTCCAGTGCAACGCTTGACACTTTTCTCGTGTTTGCACAATGCCAGTCAAATAGAGGTCACTGGAACTTTTGTCAAGTTGCCATGCTTTGCTGGGGACTTAATAAAATTCTTTTATGCGTGTTCTGACAAGTGACATGCAATAAGACTTCCCTTACAGTGCTCCCTTAATTTTAACATATCTGTCAGTCATGGAGTCAAGACTAGGCAAGGACCTTTCTGGTAAGTAGAGTGATAGTGTACCCAACAAGTATCCATGAACTACTAGTACTACTAGTAAAACTGAAGGCCTTTATATCAGCTTAGACAATATACCAGCTACAAAGCCTCCTGCTGAGACCATCACTATGTCTCTTGGGGACTGCTGACACTGAAGGCCTTGACTTGAAATCACCCCAAACATAGAAGTGGCAAAAGAAACCCAAATTGAATTGCCACGAGAGCATTAAGTGCTGCGAAATCTTGGGATAAGTAATGTTGAACATGAGAAAAAGAAGTGATTTCAATTGAGATGAGAAATAAATCGCTACATCATCATCATCATCATGTGCCATGATGTTGGTGATATGGCCCTCTGTACGAATCTATCTTGTTTTAGCAAGCATATCTCCCACCCTCCGCATCCTCGTCTTTTCCACCAAACTGTCCAATATTTTCTCACTGGGTCTACTTGGTGTTCTTTTCCCCTGTAGCTTTTGTGTTGTGACCAGGTGCTCAAATTTTTCTTTCCTCATAAAATGTCTTTAAATGTTACTTGTCTTCTCCTAATCTTCTTCATTAATGTTCTTTTCATGTTTGCTTCTTTCAAGGCTGTCTTGTTTGTTTTCTTTGCTATCCATGGAACTGTTGATATTCTTCTTAGGAACCACATCTCAGCTGCCTCAATCTTGTTCTGACTTTGCATGTTGACTTTCCAGGCTTCATATCCGTATAACTATAACAGTATTGTTTCTATTAAACACTGAAAAACTGTCTGATGTCAGTTGATAGGCATTTGCTGTTAAGACTGCTTTTCATTTTCTTGAATGCTGTTTTAGTGTTGCCACTTTTGCTGGATATTTGTAATGTGCACCTGCCGTCTGGTGAGATGATTGTTCCCAAATATTTGAACTTACCGACTTGTCTCAGTGTTGTGCCATTTGTTGTTTTTTTACATGAGGGGATTTGTAGTTGTTTACTGGTTACCATGACTTCAGTGTTCTTACTATTTAGTTCTAGCCCTTTATTTCTGCTTTCTATTTCTATTCGGTTCACAAGATTTTGTAGGTCTTTTTCATTTTCTGCAATCAGAACAGTGTCATCTGCATAGCAAAGATTGTTTTATGTTTTTCCTTCAACTTTTATCCCAGGGCATTCTTCTGGATTTCTCATGGTGGTTTCGCTGTAAAATGAAAACAAATCTGTTTTCAGAATGCATCCTGTCTAACCTCTCTTTTGATATTTCGAAAAGAACATATGACATATCTAAAGTGTTTGATAATATATCTGTGTAATCTTATGTCTTCCTTAGACCATAGCACATTCAGTTCCGGTAAGAAGGACCTGGAGTTGGTGAGGGCTGAAAGATCCCATTGATTGTGTTTGGCATTATGTTATAACAGACTAATTCCTTTATAGTTGTTGTTAATATTTATTTGTATCCTACTCTTCTGAGGACCTTCTGATATCCGGCTCTCCCCTGAGTTTCTACTACTAACAGATTAATTCCTTGTAGTTTGTACAAGACAATGTCACAAGCTGTTGACGTTCGTTTGTATCATTCATTATCTTAAGAAGCACCTGAACATTACCACAGTAGTCCATTCTTTCATAACTTTTCAACTGAAGTCCTTTTATTCAGCAGTTTCTTCTGTGAAAGGTATCTGTAGTATTACGTTAAATGATAGATTAGTTGGTAAATCTTATTTTGAATGACTTAACCATGTGTGAATGCATTGATATGTGTACTTGTTTTTTGTTTGTTTGTTTTTTTTCCTATTTAAATATTGTGTATGTTTTGAAACAGGTTATAGCCCTGATTTGGCTCAACGCAGTCGGCTGGGCTTTAAACAAAAATGGAATGAAAAGTTTGACTCCCGCACTTTGTCCGTCAGCATTCTGCATTGTCAACCATGCTAGTGAAGCAAAAACTTTACTATTTGACTCCCTCACCCTGATAGAGTGAGGGAGCCAAAGGGTTAAGTTTTTGCAGTTGGTGGATAAGGTGCGGGAGTCAAAGGGTTAAATGGATCTGTATATAAATTATAAAATGCAAGGGGTGAGTGGATGGAGAAGTCATGGGTGGTGTCAGAATTGCAGACATATAAGATGCGCGTGTGTGTGTGTGTGTGAGAGAGAGAGAGAAAGAGAGAGACGGGGGGGGGGGGGGGGGGGGGTGAAGGAGAAAGAAATACAGAGCTTCAATAGCTTGATAAAAAAAGCAAAATGATATTACAACAAAATCTGTTATTAGCGTTATACATCTGAATAATTCATGTTCGAGGCACTTACATACAACATGATAATTTTATTCTCCAGATGCTGTGATGGAGACGATAATGAAGGGTGGGAAGGCGCTCAAACTGGCTTTAGCCACCCAGAAGCAGCAGAAACAGATGCAGCAGAAGGACGCCAAAGCCCAGAAACAGCCCCAGACGCAAGCCAAGAAGGAGGTACAGAAAGAAGCAGCAGCCAAGCAGAAACAGGCGCAGTTGGCCGCCAAGAAAGAGGCAGCGGCAGACAAACAGAAGCAGCAGAAACAGCAGAAACAGCCTCAGACTCCAGCCAAAGAGGCAGCAACAGGCAAGCAGAAGAAGGAGGAGAAGAAACCTCAGCAGCAGCAGCCTGCCAACAAGAAGCAGGAGAAGAAAGAAAAACAGGCAGCCAAGAAAAATGTGCAAGGTATGTTTCATGCCAGACCAGTTAACCTTCTGACTCCTGCACACTATCGACCAACTGCAAAAACAACCATTTGACTCCCTGGTGGATAGGGTGAGGGAGTCAAAGGGTTAAGACTTTGCTTTGCTAGCAAGGATGGCAATACAGGATATTGGTGGACAATGCAGGAGTCAAAGGGTTAGTCTTGGATTATAGCTACCAAGCCTTATAGATGGGACAATAAACTGAGGTCCCATGTGCGGCATGCAGTGATCTTGAGCAATGTCTCTGAATGATCTTGGAGAATTGCGCCATACAACAGTGATTTACATTGATACAGATAACAGTAAGTACATGTTAAAAACCCAACGGTGTCAAAATGATTGTCCCTGGTAAAATTCCGTCAAGAAAATCCAATCTGATAAGTAAACAGTAGTACATGCATACATAAAAAAGTGGGAAGTGGTTGGCCTCATACCAAGTAGGAGGCACCATATCATAGCAACATGGTTTTGCCTGGTAGAGCAACTTGCACTTCATGTTCATGGGGGAAAATTGTATCATAACAACCACCACAAATAATAACCAAAAAACCCTACTGTATTCTGTTGGGTCCAGTTTTGATTAGTCTTTATCCCATTTATGCTGCAACTGTTTACGTTTAATTTAAGCTTGTATATTTTGATGAACAGCTTTGTCTTGCTTTTCGCGATGTTACATTTCTTCACACACAAAAAAAGGATTAACCCTTTTGCATTTGCACTGCTAGATGTAAAGCTAGCTCCCAGTATTCGCATTCAAATGTAGCACAGCGTCAGTTCAAAGTCTTTCAGTAGTGAATGGAAAGTTCCTTGCATCCCAGAATGCTCATACTATTTTTAGAACATTCAACGTGAGACTGACCAAGATTCTAACCATACGCCTGACAAGACAGCAAGGCCAGTAGCGATGGAAATTCCCCACACATGTGCCGGAAAAGGTCGGGCGGTCTCAACCGCTATGAACAGATCGACATATTCTTCCACAGGGCGGTTACTGGCTTTGTGAACAGCTAAGGGTTAATTAACCCTTTGACTCCTGCACCCTTTGTACCAATTGCACAAGCTTGACCCTTTGACTTCACCTTATCCACCGGCTTCCTTTGGGAAGCTGGTGGATAGGATGAGGCAGCCAAGGGGTTAAGTTTTTGCTTTGCGAGAGTGGTTGACAATACAGGATGTTGGTGTACAGGGTGTGGGAGTCAAAGGGTTAAAGAAGCACTTAAGACTGAAATGAGTTGTAGTTAAATAATAAAGTATCGGTGCTTGTAATGGTATTTGCAGATAGTAGTAATGATAAATGCAAATATTTTTCTACCAATCATTGTTCCTAGAAGTAGAAATCGCTGTAGCACACGCACACACACACACACACACACACACACACACACACACACACACACACACACACACACACACACACACACACACACACACACACACACACACACACACACACACACACACACACAACACACACCACCTCATCCCCACCGCTGCCATTGCACTGCACCGCACGCACTCATGCGCATGCACACACTCACTTACTCACTCACTCACTCGCTCACGCACTCACTGATTCCAAACCACAACCACACCATACCCACATAAATCAAGCAAGACGTAAGTGTCAGTTTGTAATTACAGTAGATGTTTCTGAAAGGGATAGGTTTCGATGTGTTTTTAATGTGGCCTTTTTTTTTTATGTTGATATGATTTTTAAATTAGCTTTCGTGTCTGTTTCAGATGACAGTGGTGATGCAAAGCGACGAGGTAAGATTTGCCAGGCTAAAAGAAAAGTAGAAATATGTGTTTAGCGCTTGTGGTGCGTACGCCATTGAACAAAAGCCTGTAGTGGTAAACAGCAACAATTCAGAAATAACTGATTCCATTTATGTGCAGATCTAGTATCTACACAGCATTATATTGCAGATAATGAAAACTGACACAAATGGATAGATATGTTTTGCCAAGGTATCCTCATGTATTTTCGTTTCTTCTGTTTTAGTAACTTGAATAATGTATGTTGTATATATATATTGAATTGTGCGATTTTCTTTGTGCTTTTATGGTGTTAAACTGTCTTGAGAAAAAAGGTTTGCAGATCGAGACAATACACTACATGTTGTCATGTACTTTTGTGCTTATAGTCATGTTGGTGGGGATGGGGACAGGAGAAATAGAAACAGGAATCTGTGGAAAAAGGTTGGATTTTCATGAATTATTTGATCCAGTTGTTTGATGAATCATGGGCATCCTGTAGGATTTCTTTGTTTCTTTCAGTTGACTTGGAATTCTGTGATAGTGTAGAACTGTTAAAACTGAAACCATTCTAAATGTAGAATAAACTCTATGGTCAAATGTGTGTTCAACTTTTTGAATGATAGCTGTGCTTACAAGACAGAGACACACTATCATACTATGGCTAGAAATTAATGTTAATGGTTCATAAATGGATCACTCCTTAAATCAAATCCCATTCATCCATCATGACAGAGAAACCTAAAAATGCATGGTATTCACAAAGCAACTAAAATTTTAAATGGCTTTCAAGGATTTGTTTTGCTAGTCTGTTATACCAAGAGATGATAGGCTTTAAATCTGTAGAACAGATCAGATAAAATCATTGTGCTTGGTCACAGATATGTTGCTAGATTGTTTGACAAGAGACTGTGGTGTGTGTGTGTGTTGTTCAGAGGATCATGCCAGATTGTTTGACAAGAGACTGTGGTGTGTGTGTGTGTTGTTCAGAGGATCATGCCAGATTGTTTGACAAGAGACTGTGGTGTGTGTGTGTGTTGTTCAGAGGATCATGCCAGATTGTTTGACAAGAGACTGTGGTGTGTGTGTGTGTTGTTCAGAGGATCATGCCAGATTGTTTGACAAGAGACTGTGGTGTGTGTGTGTGTTGTTCAGAGGATCATGCCAGATTGTTTGACAAGAGACTGTGGTGTGTGTGTGTGTTGTTCAGAGGATCATGCCAGATTGTTTGACAAGAGACTGTGGTGTGTGTGTGTGTTGTTCAGAGGATCATGCCAGATTGTTTGACAAGAGACTGTGGTGTGTGTGTGTGTTGTTCAGAGGATCATGCCAGATTGTTTGACAAGAGACTGTGGTGTGTGTGTGTGTTGTTCAGAGGATCATGCCAGATTGTTTGACAAGAGACTGTGGTGTGTGTGTGTGTTGTTCAGAGGATCATGCCAGATTGTTTGACAAGAGACTGTAGTGTGTGTGTGTGTTGTTCAGAGGATCATGCCAGATTGTTTGACAAGAGACTGTGGTGTGTGTGTGTGTTGTTCAGAGGATCATGCCAGATTGTTTGACAAGAGACTGTGGTGTGTGTGTGTGTTGTTCAGAGGATCATGCCAGATTGTTTGACAAGAGACTGTGGTGTGTGTGTGTGTTGTTCAGAGGATCATGCCAGATTGTTTGACAAGAGACTGTGGTGTGTGTGTGTTGTTCAGAGGATCGTGACAAGTGCACGTTGTTTGTGAAGAACCTGGGCACAGGTACTACTGTCAAAGACCTGAAAGCTCTCTCCAAGGATATTGTGGATGTGCGATTACGCATTTCTGTCAAAGGCAAAAAAGAGAAGAGGAAGACAGTAGGGTAAGTACCTCACATTTGTTCAGATGTTTCTAATCTGATCAGTCATTGACTCGTATTTCCCCATACATTAGTTGACTCACTTTCTGCAGGAAGCTGGTAGTTAGTGTAAAGGAATGCAAGGTTAAACATGTATGTAGTTATAATTTCTGTCCTTCGAATAAAAAAACAACAAAGGTTACATTAATTGCTGTATAGTTGTCTAGGGTTGAATTATTAATCACGAATTTATGACTTGATTTCACATGCTCTCGTGTGTCTCATAAGGTGTTAACATTCATTACCATGCAATTCTGAAAACATGTCAGGCCACTTCAGCACCTTAACCCTTTGACTCTGCACCCTGTCCCCGAGCATCTTGCATTGTCAACCATGCTAGCAAAGTGAAAACTTAATGCTTTGATTCCATCATCCTATCCACCAGCCCTTTGACTCCTCACCCTATCCACCAGCTTCCAGGAAGCTGGTGGTTAGGGAAGTCAAAGGATTAAGTTTTTGCAGTTGGTGGATAGTGCGCGGAGTCAAAGAGTTAAGTTGTTGCAATTGGTGGATAGGATGCAGGTGTAAAAGGGGTAGGTTAGTGACCTGTCTACCTATCTCCTATATCTCCTCACCTTGCAAAGGACAGCAGTAATGGACTAAGCACAGCTAAATTGATTCCTTGTTTTCAGTTTAACTAGCTTTGAAATTCTTGTATATTTTTTCCCATAGCAAAAAAAAAAGTCAAATTATTGTTCTTGAATTTTCATTTATGTGGATTTTTTCTCTTATGTTGTTTTTGTATGTATAGTTTTTGTTTGTTTTACAGGTTTGCGTTTTTGGAATTTGCATCAGAAGCTCAGGCAGACAAGCATTTCAAGTCGCTAAAAGGAACAAAGGTTCATGGCTCTGAACTACTTGTGGATTACGTTGGACAAAAGAGCAACTTTCTGGCTGATAAACCCAAGAAAGAAGCAGGTACTCTTGTCTTCTCTCTTCTTTGTTTTTTTTAAAATTAATTTTGCAGCATAAAGAAAAAAATGTATTGGGGAAATGTCACCTTATAACTTTAAGGAATACTAGCATTCAAGTTGCAGAAAAAATGGACCTTGCAGATAGGACATTTTGATTGGTCTGTGATTAGTTTTTATTTTATGAGTGTATGTATTTATAGTTCAAATGTGATCCCACTATTCTTGGCACATCCAGACGTCCTGTGTCTGGCTGTGAATACTACAGTGGAGATGGGACATGATTAACTCCCTTTCTCCTCCTTTTTCATCACTACAATTTCTATCTTGATTAGACATTTTATATTGTGGTCATACTCACACACCACATTTTTTACTTGAGTGTAATTTATAAAGGCAGTCCTTTAGACAGATACACCTAAGATTATTGAAGTGTTATATGAGCTCTTCTGACAGTAGCTTGTAAAGACTGCATATTCATATAATGTCATTCTAATTCATTTTAACCGTGTCAGACATTCTTTGATAAGATTAAAAGACTCAGTTACTATTGATGTATTCAGTAATTGATTGTAGTTTGTAAATTGTCGCAGGTTGCATAATTGCCCATTTCCTTTGCATTAAGATACATACATATTTGTGATTATAGTAAAGTAGCTAGGCGGAGGAGACGGGCATTACCCTTACAAGAGTGCATAAATAGGTCTGCAACGTTTTTACTGTCACACATTGAGGTTCAGTCACTATTCACATATTTAGTAATTATTGTAATTGTTGCTGGATGTATAATTGCCAGTGTTTATATATGTATTTCCTTTACAGAAATATGCCCTCCCCTTGGGGATGCCAGGGGCTCTTCCAGTATAAAAAGTATCCCCGCCTTCTGGAAATTCTATACTAGAAATTTTCTCTTTTCTGTCATTCTCTTTGTTCCTGCCTTGATCCTTTGCTTTCTGTCATTTCTTCCTATCATTTTCTGCCTTGTTGGTCCATTCACCTGTATGTGTTCAATAAAGTCTTTATGTCCTTTCTCTTAGGATTGATAATTGGGTACATGTATTCAGTGCATTTTTGGCTGTAGAGAAATGAGAAATGCAGAAGCAGTTTTAGGTGATTTAGGCCCGTTTTTATATATGTTTTAGTGTCTGTGGTTATGTTTAAATTTGTATTCAGGTTTGTTTTTGAAAACCTCTGTGCAATAAATTGGACGGAGTGGTCAACGCCAGGTGCATCTCCTTCGATTATGTGTGCAATTGCACTTGATGTGTGTACTTATTTTCTTTTCCTTTTTTTTCCTGTTGAAGTATTGTGTGTGTTTTGAGATGGTTATAGCCATGATATGGCTCTACTGCAGTTAGCTGGGCTTTAAACAGCAATAACAATAAACCACTGAAGATAAGAGTATGGAAACTGTAACAACAGAACATTTGTTCATTGTGGACAAGTGAACCAAAACAACGTGGGCACATGTATCCTAGACAATGGTTGTTGCGTGGAATACAGAAGATCTTTGTTTGTTGATGTTTTCATGTGTAGAGTATGAAATATAACCCCACTATTCTTGGCACATCCAGACGTCCTGTGTCTGGCTGTGAATACTACAGTGGAACAGTAATGTGGTGCGTCTTCGGAGACTGGGACATGATTAACTCCCTTTCCCCTCCTTTTTCACCTCTACACTCACTGTCTTGATTAAACATTTTATGTTGGAGTCATACTCGCACATTTCAGTTCTTACTTTGAAGTGAGTGTTATTGTAAAGACAGTCATGTAGATAGCCAAATGAATGCTTTGTGCTTGTACAACAAGGCTTTATGAGTTGTTTTGGTAGTGATGTGAAGAGTATCACATTTTTAGATCTGCAACAATTTTTGATGTGTCAGACATTTTGTCAAGAAGTACACTCCACCATTCACTTGTTAACCTATTCAGGACAGTGCTGCTATGAACCCATTCAAAACTGAAGCTGCCAGTTAATTATCTGTTCTGTACGCATGTATTTTCGTTTATGTATGAAAGATGTTTTTCATAGAGATTTGTCAGGTACAATTCTTTTGTTGTTGTGGGGTCTTTAATGTGCTGCAAGTGCACGCTGTGCAAAGGACCTCAGTTTGTCATGTCATCTGAAAAACTAACACTCAAACCACTACCCAGTTTCTAGTGGAGTTGGCGTACAAAAATTCCTGTTTGACCAAGATTCAGACCAGGGTTTCTCTCCTCTTTAAGCAGGTGTTTTGCCCACATGGCTACACACTTAATTATGCTGTTGAAATTTTATATAAATCTTTGTGTGTGTGTGTGTGTGTGTGTGTGTGTGTGTGTGTGTGTGTGTGTGTGTGTGTGTGTGTGTGTGTGTGTGTGTGTGTGTGTGTTAATGATATTGACTGTAGAGACAATAGGGAAAGTGACCCACTATTCTTGGCACATCCAGACGTCCTGTGTCTGGCTGTGAATACTATTGTGGGACATTAATGTGGTGCGTCTTCGGAGACTGGGACATGTGATCAATTCCCTTTTTCCTCCTTTTACACCACTACACTTTTTGTGTCACCAGTACACTTTCTATCTTGATTAAACATTTTATGTTGTGGTCATACTCCCACGTTGTACTTTTCAGTTTTTAACTGAGTGTGATTTGTAAAGGTAGTCCTATAAATAGACAGACTGAATACTTTGTGTTTGTACAACAAGGTTTCATGAGCTCTTTTGGGGAGTTATTTTAACCCTTTTACTCCCTCACCTTATCCACCAACCGCAGAAATGTAATCCTTTCACTCCCTCACCCTATTCTGTAATGACCAGTAATGCAGGAAGCTGGTGGATAGGGTGAGGTAGTCAAAGGATTGAAGACTGCACACTTATAGATTTGCAACAATTTTTGCATTATCAGTCATTTACTTATTTAGAAATCATTGTTTATTGTAAACCACCTGCAGATACATCACTGACCATGTTGACATTTACAGTTAATTGTATACTTAATGGAATTGATATAGTTGATAGATTTATTATGTAATTTTGTATATATTTCAGTTGTATTGTACAGTCAGTCCAAATGAACAGCAGTATATAAGAATGATTTATTATTATTATGATTGACTTTCGAGTCATTTGGGAATGTGACCCCATTATTTTTAGACATCCAGATGTCAGCTTTAGAACTATTTGGGAATGTGACCCACTATTCTTGGCACATCCAGATGTCCTGTGTCTGGCTGTGAATACTACAGTGGGACATTAACGTGGTGTGTCTTCGGAGATTGGGATATGTGATTAACTCCCTTTCTCCTCCTTAATCACCACTACACTACATGGTTATAGCCTGATATGGCTCTACTGCAGTTAGCTGGGCTTTAAACAACAATAACAATAAACCACTGAAGACAAGAGTATGGAAACTGTAACAACAGAACATTTGTTCATTGTGGACAAGTGAACCAAAACAACGTGGGCACATGTATCCTAGACAATGGTTGTTGCGTGGAATACAGAAGATCTTTGTTTGTTGATGTTTTCATGTGTAGAGTATGAAATATAACCCCACTATTCTTGGCACATCCAGACGTCCTGTGTCTGGCTGTGAATACTACAGTGGAACAGTAATGTGGTGCGTCTTCGGAGACTGGGACATGATTAACTCCCTTTCCCCTCCTTTTTCACCACTACACTCACTGTCTTGATTAAACATTTTATGTTGGAGTCATACTCGCACATTTCAGTTCCTACTTTTGAAGTGAGTGTTATTGTAAAGACAGTCATGTAGATAGCCAAATGAATGCTTTGTGCTTGTACAACAAGGCTTTATGAGTTGTTTTGGTAGTGATGTGAAGAGTATCACATTTTTAGATCTGCAACAATTTTTGATGTGTCAGACATTTTGTCAAGAAGTACACTCCACCATTCACTTGTTAACCTATTCAGGACAGTGCTGCTATGAACCCATTCAAAACTGAAGCTGCCAGTTAATTATCTGTTCTGTACGCATGTATTTTCGTTTATGTATGAAAGATTTTTTCATAGAGATTTGTCAGGTACAATTCTTTTGTTGTTGTGGGGTCTTTAATGTGCTGCAAGTGCACGCTGTGCAAAGGACCTCAGTTTGTCATGTCATCTGAAAAACTAACACTCAAACCACTACCCAGTTTCTAGTGGAGTTGGCGTACAAAAATTCCTGTTTGACCAAGATTCAGACCAGGGTTTCTCTCCTCTTTAAGCAGGTGTTTTGCCCATATGGCTACACACTTAATTATGCTGTTGAAATTTTATATAAATCTTTGTGTGTGTGTGTGTGTGGTGTGTGTGTGTGTGTGTGTGTGTGTGTGTGTGTGTGTGTGTGTGTGTGTGTGTGTGTGTGTGTGTGTGTGTGTGTGTGTGTGTGTGTTAATGATATTGACTGTAGAGACAATAGGGAAAGTGACCCACTATTCTTGGCACATCCAGACGTCCTGTGTCTGGCTGTGAATACTATTGTGGGACATTAATGTGGTGCGTCTTCGGAGACTGGGACATGTGATCAATTCCCTTTTTCCTCCTTTTACACCACTACACTTTTTGTGTCACCAGTACACTTTCTATCTTGATTAAACATTTTATGTTGTGGTCATACTCCCACGTTGTACTTTTCAGTTTTTAACTGAGTGTGATTTGTAAAGGTAGTCCTATAAATAGACAGACTGAATACTTTGTGTTTGTACAACAAGGTTTCATGAGCTCTTTTGGGGAGTTATTTTAACCCTTTTACTCCCTCACCTTATCCACCAACCGCAGAAATGTAATCCTTTCACTCCCTCACCCTATTCTGTAATGACCAGTAATGCAGGAAGCTGGTGGATAGGGTGAGGTAGTCAAAGGATTGAAGACTGCACACTTATAGATTTGCAACAATTTTTGCATTATCAGTCATTTACTTATTTAGAAATCATTGTTTATTGTAAACCACCTGCAGATACATCACTGACCATGTTGACATTTACAGTTAATTGTATACTTAATGGAATTGATATAGTTGATAGATTTATTATGTAATTTTGTATATATTTCAGTTGTATTGTACAGTCAGTCCAAATGAACAGCAGTATATAAGAATGATTTATTATTATTATGATTGACTTTCGAGTCATTTGGGAATGTGACCCCATTATTTTTAGACATCCAGATGTCAGCTTTAGAACTATTTGGGAATGTGACCCACTATTCTTGGCACATCCAGATGTCCTGTGTCTGGCTGTGAATACTACAGTGGGACATTAACGTGGTGTGTCTTCGGAGATTGGGATATGTGATTAACTCCCTTTCTCCTCCTTAATCACCACTACACTTTGTTTTAACTGACTGTGCTAGGATCTGCGATTAATGCTTTTAAAAAAAAAGATTGAAGACGTGTTAAGTGAAAAAGTAACATGATGGTCAAGTTGTTCTGTACTCTTTTTTGTTAAATGGAAAAATTAATAAAAATAAAAGAAGCAAGCATTTCTTATAACAAATGTTTGTGCAGGTGTAAAACAGAATTGCGTAATTCAGCTTTCATGATTGTGCGAGACAAAGGCAAAAGTAAAGCTTTTGATAGTGCGCACTTGTACGCGCGCATATATGTGTGTGTGTATGTGTCCTGCCAGTTTTAACAAAATTACAGTCAAGTTTTAATGCAATCAAAAGGAAAAATATTACAAGACCAGTTTCTTTAACTTAAAAAATATGCGTAGATCTGTTTGTTGTAAGAGAAAAAATTAAGCAGCCTCAGATTGTCCAAGTGAGATTTCAGTCAGTCTCATCAGATAAAACAGAAAAGCACTATTGATTAAATGTAAACTTTTCATAAAAAATTCAAGCTCTTACACCACCACTTCGAACAGTGCGGTGAATCCTCAAGTTAACAACACTGTGTGATTAGCTTCAAAATGAAGACCCACAACAGCCACCATGTGTTTATACACATAACGTTAATAATCATTCTTTAATTTACATAAGGCTGGGCTTTGTCATCAAGGCATGGAAATTGGAATAGATTCATTACAAATTTGAGGAAGTGATACTTATATGTTAAAACAAACTTGTTTGGGGCCATAATTCCTTCACTTTTCAATAGGTCGGTTATTAAAGTTTGTCATGGTTTTTACTATCAGGATTATAATTGCACAAAATCATTTGATACTAGTTGATAGCATTATCTCCATGCAGTTAATTTAATCCCCCAAAATGAAGTATTTCAAGTCCTTGCCTTTGCATGGACTTTTTGTGCAGGCTTATGTAAATTGCCAGTATTATATTGGATCCTTTTTTTTTTTTATCTGTTATGTTTTTGTTGGAGATTGGGACTTTCTGAGCATGCAGACATCATCATACAAAAACCCTGAAGTATTTTACTAATCATATCAAAAGTGATAAGTGATTTTAAATGCCCTGTTTTATTGTTTGTTCATTTAGCGGATCCTGATCCTCTTCGTCTGTACATCACGGGTTTTGGGAGTGCAACAAAGATAGAAGATCTGCAGAAGCTGTTCCCCAAAGCACAAGAAGTCATTTTGCCCTCAAGGAAGAGGGATGGCCTTCCCGTTGGGTAAGTGTGGCACAGGGAGATGAAGTTAGGGTGTTTATAGAGACTAAAATTTTACTTGGTTGGTGTGTGTATGTATCGTATGTATGTGTTTGTGTGATTGTATGTGTTGTAAGTGTTGTTTGAGTGTGCGTGTTTGTGTCTATGTGTTTTTAATCAGGGCTCCCACTTTTCCGCGAATTTGCGGATTTTTGTGACAACCGAGAATGAGAATCCGCGGAAAAATTTAACCCTATAAAAAACTCTAAATGAAGCTCAGATATGTGTCAGATTGTGCCATTTTAAACGTAAACATTCAACCCCCCTCTTGATTTTCAGGGATTTTTGCTTTTCCTCAGTGGGAGCCCTGTTTAATAGACCTCAGTTACATGTTTGTGTTGGTGTCTGTATTTTTAACCCCTTAACTGCTCAGTATAATAGCACTTTCGAATAACTGCTTGCCAGGGTAAAATTTAGCTTTTTAGGGTAGGTTCAATAAAATGGTTACTGCTTATTTATTTCTTGACAGATCTCTCAGATTTTTTGCATGTTTTGTTGTTATGCATTGGTCTACAATGTCCTGTCAAAATAACTTGATTATGTTGATAATTAGTATAGCAGAAACTGACATAACTACAAAAAATTACCAAAAAATAACAGCTTTCGAGTATACACAAATACACTGTGCCACACAAAATGAGTCAGAACATTGGAAAAGTGGTTTTACTATTTATTCAACATCAGCACTAACACATGACAGTCATATAAATCCCAAGGAATGTTGCTCTTGATCATAATCTGCTCATAATTGGGAGTACTATTTTTTAGGAAAAAAGGGGCATAATCATGCTTTTTGCAGTATGTTCACTAACATGTACATTACTCATCCACTTATTGAGTTATTTGTTAGATTTTTTGTGGACTTCTTCCTTATACCCTTGTTTACAATTTCACATCATTCTAATTTGATTTTGTTGGTAATGATGATGGTTCACACTAATAACATGTGATAAATCAGTTTTTGTTTTGTTTTCAATTTGAGAGTTTTAGAACAATTCAGCACATAAAAGCCCACTGAACAAAGCAAAATACCTTTTGGTGTTTGCTCAGCAATATTACAAACACCTGGGATTCAAACTGATGTCAATAAATGTCCCTCTGTGTAACAATCTGTATGTTACTGGGGGTACCCCAATTCTACTGGAAAGGGGCATAATTTTACTATTTGGGGTAGGTTCAGTACCGCAATCACTGCTTATTCATTTGTTGACATATGACTTAGATTTTATGGCTTCTCTTTCATTTTACCCCAAGTTATAATGCTATATAACAATAGTGTAATTTTGTTAGCCATTGGGAAGATGGCCAGGGATATAACGGATGGTGGTTTTACAGAAAATAAAAGTTTCTAAAAACATACACATGTTACAACACATAAAACCTGTAAAACACTGACAAAAACTTCTGTTAGTGTTTACTCAACATCACTGTAAGTACACAGTATGGTCCAAATTGTTATAGTATAATATTATACATATTGGTAAATGTTCAAAATGACAACTATGGAAAAAAAAGTCTGAAGAAAAAAATAAACAATTGTCTGTTCAAAAAGAAAGACCCTCCCCCCACATACACACACACTTGGTATCCATTTGTTATCACATAAAACACTGTGGGAACTGTGTTAGTGTTTCTGAACATATTGTACTCACATTACTGCCATACTGTTCTATAGGAATCCAGCACTTGCGCTTGGACATAATCCTCAGGTTGTCTACATTCGTTACTTCATAACTTTGGGGGATGGTGTTCATTTTTTTGTCTGTCCAAATTGTGGTTCAAAGAAACACACAAGGGGATTCATTCTATACTCCACTTGGTCTTCTTTCACTGATGGCACTCAGTCTTGTCACAGCGTTCACAAAACGGTGAACACACACACAGGTGAGGAAAAAAAAATGCACTGTAGAATGGAAAACTAAGAACACAAAAACAAAAGCACAAAAAAGCAGAAGAAAATGAAATATATATAACTGAGGGGAAAAAAAAAACTAACACAGAACACCCTACTGCCAATACACAAACTTGGTGTGGTAGTCCTTGAAACATTGGCCTAAGCACAATCCAGGCTTGGATGGGCAGGAGGGGCAGTAGTAGCGGGATTCCTTCCGCACTTTTATTTTCTTCGTGCAGACCCGACACGGCTTGGTGGGGTTAGACTTGTTTGGTGTCGGTGGCAGTGGAAATAAAAAGTGGTGTGCACCCACCCTCACCTCGTCATCTGTTTTTCCCTCTTCCACAGCTGGCACCTGATCTGGCCAAATCCAAGAGGTGATGACACTCTCCAAAAAACTTAGGAAAGTGTTACAGGAGTCATCACCTCTTGACTTTTGCAAGATGAATGCATTGCAGGCTGCAACCTGCAGAAAATGGAAAAACAGTTTTTTTGTCCATTTCATCGACTTACGTGAGCAGTCATATGGGTGAAGCAGCTGATCTTGTTTGTCAACTCCACCCATATTCCTGTTGTAATTCGATGAAACAGACGGACGCATGTTGACACCCCGTCGTCCCCGGTGTGGAATGGGTGCCTCAGTGTGGCCATGCACAGAGGACAGCAGGTGCACCACTTTTGTGCTGTGGTACTTTGTGGCGACGATCTTGTTGTCACCACAAAGAGCAGCTGATGATCCGGGGTCCAGCTTCACTCCACGTAGCTCCTCTGGAATACCCCGGTTCTCCCGGACGGTGCCGCAGGCCAAGGTGTTCCTTTCCAGGAGGTAGAGGTACAGCCGCAGACTACTGTACCAGTTGTCCGTGTAGACATGGTAGCCCTTTTCCAGGAGAGGGGCTACCAAGTACAGCACCATCTTCTCGCTGGCCGAGAGAGTTGGGTTGTCTGCATTTACGGACTCTAGGACAGGCTGCACCTCATTGACGGGGTCCTCCTTTCCAGCATACACCTTGAAGCGGTAGCAGTAGCCACCACTTCCCTTGACACCGCCGTCAGACTCACAGCACAGGTATATTTTGATGCCAAACCGGGCACGTTTCAACGGTATGTATTGACGAAATATCAGTCTACCCTTCCAAAGAAGTAGACTTTCATCAACACATACCGCTTGCCGGGGCTCATACACCTCCTGGAACCTCTCATGCAGATGATCCAGAATAGGACGGATCTTGTAGAGCCGGTCGTACGCTGGATCACCTGGCACTGGCATGGCTGCATTGTTGT
This sequence comes from Monoplex corrugatus, assembly GCA_030674185.1. NCBI lineage: Eukaryota > Metazoa > Mollusca > Gastropoda > Littorinimorpha > Ranellidae > Monoplex > Monoplex corrugatus. Next base: position 70,499,835 of record CM060305.1, read on the forward strand.
TGAAGTGCAGAAACTGAAGAAGAATCTGAAATACAGAGTAAACTTTCAAGATAAGTAAGCAGACCCACAACTGGGCACACACACACACACACACACACACACACACACACACACACACACACACACACACACACACACACACACACACACACAGCCTACACACACACACACACACACACATACACACACACACACACACAGCCTACACACACACAGCCTACACACACACCCACTACACAAGCACACACTGACAGTATCACACACACTTGAATATATAAAAACACCACACTGGTATAAAAAAGTGCTTTTGTCTTTTACAAAATGAATAAACTTGCATGGAAAACTTACACACAGAAAATAAATAATGCTTATGCACACACGCGCGCGCGCACACACACACACACACACACACACACACACACACACACACACACACACACACACACACACACACACACACACACATACACACACACACACATTCACACAAGCACACACTGACAGTATCACACACACATGAATATAAAAACACCACACTGGTGTACCAAAAAAGTGCTTTTGTGTTTTACAAAATCAGCAAACTTGTATGGAAAACTTGCAAACAGAAATAAATAATGCGTATGTACACATGTGCACTCACACACACACACGCACATGCACACACACACACACACACACACACACACACACACACGCACACACACACACAGCCTACACATACACACACACACACACACACACACACACACATTTACACAAGCACACACTGACAGTATCACACACACTTGAATATATAAAACCACACACACACACACACACACACACACACACACACACACACACACACACACACACACACACACACACACACACACAAAATGAATAGTGGAGGGATGAAGAATCAAGTAGTGAAAAAAAGAAAAGAAAAAAAAATAGAGCTACTTGCCTGGAACCGGTTTCTTGTCATGATGGAGCTGAAGACTGGAATTCTGTACAGCACCTTCTTAGACCAGTACAGTTCAATTGAAGGTAGCCGCACAATGCCCATCAGCAGAACCAGGCCCAGAAACTTCCTCATTTCTGCACAGTCGACTTTCTCCACTTGTTGGCCCTGGAAAACTGTGGAAGATTGGGGTGTGCCTCGAGAAACTGGTCAGCATACAGGTTTGTCTGAATGACGAGATGGTTGACTAGGTCAGAAAAAAATAATTCCAAATAGTCAACCGGCCTAAAATTAGCACAGCTGACCTTCAACCCCGGATTTCCAGTGAAAACTACACCAGGGTTGGGGTGCTGTGCATCAGCTTCTCGCCATTCTCTCACTAGCTGTTGCTGACCACGCCTCACGCCACGCCCCCTGCCGCTTCCACGGGGCCCTCGCCGTCGTCCAGACCCCCTACCACGTCCACGACCCCGTCCCCTCCTGACAGGAGGGGGTGCAGTGCTTGTTGATGGTAGAGGATCCCCCATTTCCTCTTCTTCACCCTCGCTAGCACTGGTTTCCCCACTGCTTTCACTGGGAGCGAACGAAGGATCCACGTCATCACCAGCACCTATCTCCGATAAAAGTGGATGGTGCTGGTTCCCATCCGTCTCCTCCTCATCACTGATGTCAGGATCCGATCCTCCCATGTCTTCTTCTCCACTGTCTTGATCATTGAATATCTCGTCCAACACATCAAGCGCAGTGTACCGCTTGAAAACAGGTCGAGCCGACGACGTACTAGGTCTCGCTGCCATCTTGAATTCGCTAATCACTGTAACCTCTCAACTCGCGATTTGCATATCCTGTGGTCAGTTACTGGTGACGTGAAGGATATGGGGCTCTTCGCTGATATCAGCAACAGAGTTGGAAACATTTTGCGCAGTCATTTCTTGTGTAGATTTGCTCGCTTTCCGTGACGAGTTTACTACGAGTGGCACTCGTATACGGGCGTGGTGAATTTCGATTTTACTACGAGCGTTACTCGTACCAAGCAGAGAAGAGGTTAATAGACCTCAGTTACATGTTTGAGTTGGTGTCTGTATTTTTAATAGACCTCAGTTACATGTTTGTGTTTGTGTCTGTATATTTTAATAGACCTCAGTTACATGTTTGTGTTTGTGTCTGTATATTTTAATAGACCTTCAGTTACATGTTTGTGTTTGTGTCAGTGTATATTTTAATAGACCTCAGTTACATGTTTGTGTTGGTGTTTGTATATTTTAATAGACCTCAGTTACATGTTTGTGTTTGTGTCTGTGTATATTTTAATAGACCTCAGTTACATGTGTGTGTTTGTATCTGTGTCTGTTTGTGAACTTTTAACTCTTTGGCTCCTGCATCCTGTCCAGCAAGTGCGAAAAACTTAACCCATTGAGTCCCTCACCCTAGCAGGAAGCTGGTGGATAGGTTGAGGGAGTCAAAGGGTTAAGTTTTTGTTTTGGAAGCATGATCGAAAATGCAGGATGCTGATGGACAGGGTGCGGGAGTCAAAGGGTTAATGGACCTCAGTTGCATGCAGGTACATGGAGCACCTTTTGGAGAGTATGTGTTTGTGTGTGTGTGTGTGTATGTGTATGTGTGTGTGTGTGTGTGTGTGTTTATAGATGTGTTTTTCTTTTTGGTGATTTATTTGCTGTTTGTTTTTTGTTTTTTTTAGATTGGATGGTATTCTTATAGTTTCGATGGTATTCTTATAGTTTCATTATTTTCTTTTTTTCCGGTAAGTAAATCTATTACAATACTGTATTAGTGCATTTTTAATATTGTGATTATATTTTCTTGCATTTACCAGTGAGTGTGTTTTTTTCCAGTGAATAAGTTTATTACTGTATTAGTGTATTTTTAATCTTATTATTAATTTTTGTATTTGCCAGTGAGTGTGTGTTTAGCTTCTTATACACCAAATCAAAAACCTCGTTGTTTACCTGACTAGTTTATCTCTCTGTCTTTGGCCAAAATAAATGCAATTCAGTTGTCCATAACTCTCATGTGATCCAAATTGCAGATGATGTATGGATATTGTATTATGAAAAGGCTTTAACGAAAAAAATTTAACGACACACATAAAAAAGATTGACAAAGAAACACTGATCTTTACCAGAGTTAGACACGCTGGATATAATTGGACTGAGTATAGATCAGCTTGAAGTAGGGATTGATGTAATGACTTCCCTTGTGAATCAAGAACCTGAAAATCTTTTTGCCCAAATTTAACCAAGCCAGCAGTGAGGCTTGCCAAGATCTTTAGAGACTTGTGTATGAGACTGTTCTGATTTCATTAGCAGGAAATGCATGGCAGTTATTGATCAGTTCCATTTATCCCACAAATATGCGGGATCTGTTCACAGAGAAAGGCATACTATCCTGCATATATTTGGGATTAGGCTCAAGTGAATTAACCAGAGCGATGCAAAAGCGGCATGAAAGAACATTACCATTCTACTGTGGTGTGATGCGAGGTGTCACGATGCCAAAAGGTTAATGCAGTCGTTTGACGATATGGAATCTGTAGTTTGCAGGCTGGGTAACTCTCAGCGGATCCGCTAATTTCAGCGGATGAGCTCCTAGTTTCAGAGGGAAAAAACATTTTTTCAGAGGAAATATTACTGAATTATTGTATTTGCCATCAGGAAATGCATCCATTATGCCTCAAAATTACAGAAATTCTTCAGCTTCTGGGGGGTAAAGCCACCCAGACCCCCCGGCAGGGATGTTGCCCTGGACCCCGGCCAATTTTCAGAGGAAACTATCTTCTTCTCTTACCCAGCCTGAGTTTGACAGGAAAGAACCTTTTTATGAAGATGGAAAAAAGATAGAAACCCTCAGCCTCACCTGCAAGGTCCTAATTTGTGCACCAGTCACAAAAACAAAATTTCATCATCATTATTAGGTCTTCATCAGGTGGAATGATTATGATGATAATGAATGGTAGAAGTTATGATATTTTATTTTTGAATAGTAGAAGTTACCAGCTTAAAGCCATTTTTTCAGATTTGCTTTTGCTTGCATGCTGGTTGTTTTCATGTTTCCATAAGTCAGCCACCTTTGATTTTTGACATGCATATTCGATATTCTGCAAGCATATACACATAAAGGGGGTTATGGCTTTGGCAGTTCTGTATACATATTGACCTCAAATATCGGAAAAACCTACACCCTTTACCCACTATTTGAAGGTGTCTAGGCGGATTGGAAATCCAATGTTAACCCCTGGTTATCACACCCACCACTATCAGTTCCATATAAAGTAATTTTCTGCTGCATCTGGAGGTAGCACCATATCCTGTGATGCAAGTCTTGTTCTTTTTGTTGGGTAGTTTGTATAAAACTTTCCTTTTCATACTGTGAGATGATCAAGCAGTCTGGTTGACCGTAGTGTGTTTGTATTTGTACAGGTTTGCGTTTGCTAAGTTTGTCACAGCAGAGCAGTGCAAGGAGGCCCATGACAAAGTGCAGGGGTCTAAACTTGATGATCGCACTGTGGTGGTTCTGTATGCAAAGAAACGTACTGCACAGCAAGAAAAGATGGACCAGAGAAAAGCCCTGAAGAGCAAAGTTCAAGAGAACAAAGGTATGATTTGTACTAGTTTGTGGAAGGATGGATCTTATTGGAGTTGGCTTTTATTTTAGATAGATTTGGTTGATTTTTGTTATCAAACTGTGTGTGTGGGGAGTCTTTTTGTTGCTATTTTGTTGGTTCTTATGGGTTCTTCCACTCCACTCTTTATGTTTCATTTGGTTATTGAACACATTTGGCTTTCTCTGAGAGTAAAAGAAAGAAGGAATGTAAGTCTATAAAAAGAACCTAAAAAAAAGAAAAGAAAAAAGAAACTTAACTGCAAATGTATTAAGGTATTAGCTTAGCTTTGCTTTTATTGATCACACTAATGTGTTTGATGGAATTTATATTCTGTAATTTTGTGTCTGGTCCATACTGCTGGAATGAGCTTCCTCTGTCTCTTTGACTGTCACATAATACTGTCTTCCTTCAGTTCTGACTTGAAGACATACCTTTTTTGTCCAGCAGCGATTTCCCCCTCTCAGCACCCACCCCATTGTCCCGTTCCCCTTCTGTCCTCCCCCTCCTAATATGCATGTGCTTTATACACCATTTAGATTTTGTCATTGTGAGTGAACGTTTTAGTGAAGAATGAGAGTGTGCTCTTTGGTTTGATTTATATATCAAGATTTAGTACTTTATAAATTTTATTGATATTATCATAATTATTATCGCTAGTATTATTGTATTAAATAGTGATCCCATTGAAATGTGGAGTGTCTCATACTTGAAAGTTTTAGATTGCAGTTATATTATGCTTTATAATTGTATAATCATGGATTTGTTTCAGAGGAAAAAAAGAAGAACCAGAAGAACCAGCCCCCTGCGAAGAAGGCCAAACTTGAAGTAAAACAAGAGGAAGATGATGATGACGATGACGATGACGATGATGAAGATGATGATGACGAAGTAAGTACTAACTTACACAGATTTCTGTGAACTAAGAATGACGATGATGATGATGAAGATGATGATGACGAAGTATGTACTAACTTACACAGATTTCTGTGAACTAAGAAAGGTATTGAACTAGACATTTTAATATGTCCCATGGTATAATGGTTAGCACTCTTAAATCCTGGACTCTCTCATCCTGTCCACTGGCTTCCTGCATTGCCAACCATACTAGCAAAGCAAAAACTTAATCCTTTGACTCCCTCACCCTATCTTCCAGCTTCCTGCAGTTAGTGGATGGGATGCAGGAGTCAAAGGATTAATCTAGCAATCCATGTTCATATTTCAGTGGAGTCTTATTTATGTCTCGAGTTCAGTCTCACCCAACAACATAAAAGCTGGCTTGTTTGCTGCCTTTCATTTTAGTTGTGTCAGTGTTTCATTAATCACGTTCCCCTTCCCATTTCAAGAACTTGCCGATGCGTAGGATTTTGTGCCGGCTCAAGGAGTGAGCTAGATAACTGCTGGCTTATTTGGGTGGAATGCATATGAAATATTCTGAGTGCAATGAATTCCTCTGAAAGACAAAACGAACTCTGAATATTTTCAAGAGGATGTGATGGAATATGAAGAAAAAATGTGGCTGTACAGGCAGCCAGTTTGATATACTTCGCTGTGATGATTAGGTTATTTGGTCGTGGAATCTGTCATTTTATTTGGTAAATTCTCTTTCATTCCACAGTTGGTGACTGATTCAAGTTCAGTGATATATTTCATCCTTTTGTTGAAGGATATCCATACTTCATGGTGGCTATTTTATGTTTTAGTGTACTCAGTTATGTATATACATTTGTATTCATTTTTGTTTTTTTAAACTCCGTGGTGATAAATTGTGCAGAAAGGTCAGTGCCAAGGGCATATCCTTAGACTTTGTACATGATATCTGCCCTTAATTGTTCCCCCCCCCCCCCCCCCCCCCTCGTTTGCTTGTGTTCTGTTGTGTGTTTTGAGATTGTTATAGCCCTGATACTTGAGATTGTTATAGCCTTGATATGGGTCTGCACAGTCAGCTGGGCTTTTTAAATTATTACAGTGATAAGAATGTGTGTGTGTGTGTGTGTGTGTGTGTGTGTGTGTGTGTGTGTGTGTGTGTGTTTGGTGTGTGTATGTGTGTGTGTGCGTGCATATGTGTGCGTGTGTGTCTGTTCAGTGCTTAGATTTGATTTTATCAAGATTTTGCGCTGTATAAATATTGTAATTATCATTATTATTATAATGATACTGATGATAATGATGATAAGAATAAGAATAATGATAATAAAAATAGTAGTAGTAGTAGTATTTTAACACATGTAAACAAACAGCTGTGATTGGTTGCTTTTGTCACATGTCATTGACATCCGAAAGACTAGTACCAAGACTACCACTGAGGGCCATTTGGAGGGAGAAGAAAAAATCTTTTGTCTTTTCGGGAACTTTCACGTCCTAGTCAGGTGTCTTTAGCCTCTGAGCCACCACTCCAGTATTGATGTACTTCTAGCTGTTCAGCTTGATATCAAGAGTTCCAGTGTGTTTGAGATTTCAAGTGTTTTTAACCTCTAGCGTGAATGCATTGATATGTGTACTTAATTTTTTTTTTTTTTTTTTTTTTCTTCCGTTGTTGACATAGTATGTTTTGAAATGGGTTATAGCCGTGATATGGCTCTACGCAGTCACCTGGGCTTTAACTCACTCAGCTCTAACATCCTGATATCAGGACAGGCTTGGCGAAGTGCTTCCTTACTAAGGGCTTGATATGCGGATCTGATATTAAAAAATTTCCACTGGTGACAGAGTGCTGTGTAGTGGAAATTGAAGTGGGTCATGCTAAAGCCTCATTACCACAGAGTAACATTTGACCACTGCACGTGGCGAGTGACCTATGACCGGTCAGCCACAGAGCTATCTTTGTGCTGACCCCTTTCCTGTTTACCACGAGAGAGCAATGGCGTCTCAGCTGCAAACGAGTTGCGCTCACAGCGGTCGAACAAGACGTGTTTGCACTTTATGTCGGGCAAAAAAGTCATTCTTAGCGAGGGGTCTGACTCTGAAGATGCAGAACAGTATGAAGAAAGTGGTTTTAGCCCGTCAGAAGGGATGGAATTGATGAAAATGTGTCCGACAGAGAAGGTGAAAGGAAGAGAGGGGTGGGTGTGGTGAGTGACACAGTCAGTGTGTTCCCGTGGCCTTCGTAGCGCGGTACTTATGCAAATAGCCCACTAGCTGATCTGACAGAGGTTGGTTTTGTTGTTTCGTGATGAATGTCTGCTTGAAGATTTTATGTGTGTGTGTTTTCCTTTCAGTTATCCCTTCATACACAGACAGCAAAACACATAGGCTAAACTTGTATGGCATTACAGACCACGCCCCCATTCATTTTTTGACCAAATATTCAGTGACCTGATTATGAAGCACATGGTTGATGAAACAAAGAGATTCAGTGATCAAAGCCTTCAGGCATAAGGGGAACTAGCAAAATAGTTTTGAAAATGGAACAGCAGTGAATGAAATGCATATGTGTGTGTGTGTGTGTGTGTGTGTGTGTGTGTGTGTGTGTGTGTGTGTGTGTGTGTGTGTGTGTGTGTGTGTGTGTGTGGTGTGTGTGTGGTGTATGTGAGTGTGTGTGTATGTGTGTGTGTGTGTGTGTGTGTGTGATGTGGATAAGTGTGTGATTGTGTGTGTGTGTGTGTGTGTGTGTGTGTGTTGTGTGTGTGTGTGTGGTGTGTGTATACATCTGCACTTTTATGTGCATGTGGATGTTTGTACTGTGTGTGGATGTTTGTACTGTGTGTGTGCACTCTGTGTATGTGTTTGTGTTGTGTGTGTGTGTGTGTGTGTGTGTGTGTGTGTGTGTGTGTGTATGTTGTATGTATGAATGTGTTTGGTGTGTGTATGGATGTGGGTGTCTGGGTGTGTCTGTGTGTCTGGGTGTGTGTGTCTGTGTGTTGAGGTTATAGTTTGTTTTGAAACCTTGTGCTGTGCTTATTTAGTCAAACAATAATCATATGTTACTGTTTCAAGAATGTGTGCTTTGTTAATTATTTTCATGAATTTTCCAATTCCATTCAAGCACTTGGTATGCTGAAGTTGACTACAAATCGCCAAGTAGTCAGCAGCATTTTGCTGACTTTAGCTGAATTGTATAAAGTAGAAATCTCAGGTAGCCATTATTCACTCTCTACTGGGATTTTCAATGTGATTTATGTGGAAAACTGTCCACTTTTCAGGAGCAGTGTGAACTTTACCACTATCCAATTGAAGCCACCCTCAATTTTGTTGTCACAAAAACATATTTTCTCTCATCACCACCTACAAAAAGAGAACTGTAAAAGTTACAACTTTGAAACTCTGTAATATGCTTATTCAATCAAACAATAATCATGTGTGGAAATTTCAAGAGTGTGTGTTTCCTCATTATTTTTTTATGATTTTTTTAAACACCTATACAAACCGCCTGTATACAGGAGAATGTGAAATGACAAATCGACAAGTTATCAGTAGTAAGTTATTGATTTTAGTTTATTTGTAGGGAACAGAAACTCTCAATTAGTTATTGTTTACTCTCTACTGGTATTTCCAATGTGATTTATGTGAAAAACAGTCCTCTTTTCAAGAACAGTGAAAACTTCCCTTATATGCTCTTGTGATCACCCTCATTTTCATTACCATGAAAACATACCTTGTTTTACAACTGGCAACAAAAAGAGTACCATAAAGGTTACAGCTTTGAAACTTTGGAAAATGCTTCTTCAATATGATGATAATCATGTGTCAAAATAAAAAGAATATGTGTATAGCCGTTATTTTTTAATGATTTTTTTAAAAACCTATACAAACGCCCAGTATACAGAGGAATGTTAAATTCCAAATCGCCTAGTAGGGAGTGAGTTAAACAAAAATAACAGTATCAGTAAAATAAGATCTACGCCACCAGTCCAGTTTTGATGTACTTCTTGCTGTTCAATCTTTCACAAGTTCTTTACTTTTTTCCTTTCCCAGGAGGAGGATAGTGATGATGAAGATACTGGCCTTCAAGCTGGAATGGATGACGACGACGACGATGAAGATGACGATGAGGAAGATGATGATGACGACGACGATGATGATGAGGATGACGACGACGATGATGATGATGATGATGACAGTGACGATGAATAGTCTGTGCTGGTATACTACCATTGTTATGTTGTTTCACGATTAAACAAAGGAAAAAGCAGTTTGTATGCCTGCAGCAAATGTGTCTGTGTGTGTGTGTGTGTGTGTGTGTGTGTGGTGCGTGTTTACGTGCAAGGTGATTGATAGTGACTTCGAAAAAGAATGATGATGACATAAAATGTGGGTACAAGAGAGCAAATGCGATTTTATCTTTTGGGAACAGATGTAAATTTCACAGTCAGTTGTGTAATTCTTAATATGAAGATATCATTTTGTGTTTTGCTAAGAGCTTCATACACAACACAAATAGGATTGTTTATAAACAAGTTATCTGCTGTGAAATGAAAAGAAAAACATGAATAAGTCAAGATGGGGGAGGGTGGGACAGGATATCATAAACTGAAAAGCTTCATTTCTCAGTAATCATCTAAACCATTCTGAAGGAATATCAAGCACGTAGGCCTACTTTTAATTACACATACATTACTATTGTTTGTACCGTTTTCATGTCTGTGTTGTTTAATTCCTGAAATTAATTTCTGAAATTGCACATTGCTACTTTATTATTTGGGGAGATTAAAGTTATGGTTTTCATTTGTGTGTACAGTGGAACATTGTAATTGGTTGTACTGTTTGTGGTGTTTTTTGTTTTTGTCTGCTTTTGTTCATCTTTCTTTGTGTTTTGTTTTTGTGTCTGGTCTTCATTCTTTCTTTCTTCTTTTTTTTTGAATGAGGATTTTTACATTTTGGTTTGTTTTCAAGTATCATTTAATTGTACATTCACTACATGTGAGTGTGTCTATGTGCCAGTTTATTTTAATCATATTGTGTGCATGTTTTGCTTGGGGGACTAAGGGCAGAAAAGAATGTGTGTATGCATGTGGTGATGTTAATTTTCAGATTACTTTGGTAAGGATGAAATGTCATTCACTGGCATTTCTTATAAATAAACAATATAAACTCTCTCTTCCTCTGTGTTTGTGTTTATGTGCTTGTTCAGCTTTTTACTGTGTTTCTCTCCTGAAAAAAGGGTACCATCGACATTTCTCTAATAATTTTAATTTTCCTTCTTGTTTTTCAAGATGTGATTCACTTTGATATGATATTAGTTGTTTTTTGAAATATGTTAGCATGATATATGTTAACACAAACACACACATCACTTTAAAAACTACTTAAACACAAGTCTGTCATGATGAAGTGATACAAGTGGTGGTCTCCCATTTGGCACAATGGAAAATTCTGAATGCAGTAAGTTGGAATGGTTAGTAAGAAATGTGAAAAATAATTGCAAGGTTATCGTGGTTACTTTTGGTCAACTGCCAAGTTTCAATCTGTTTTCCCTTCTGTCCATTCGTGACAGTGGCTCCCTAGATTTTTGAGTATGATATTTGTAGGGAGAACACATGCAGAAATTCAGTTACTCATGTAGCAACTAAGTTGGAACCCCAACGATGTAATCATATACACAGATGGCTCAGTCACCAATAACAAATCTGGATGGGGCTTCACTGTCAAACAGAATGGAAAAACCATACATGAAGAAAACACTGCACATGATATCACAACCTCTAGTCTAAATGGAAATTGAGGCAGTCACACATGCACTACAATGGTTAACCTCACTGGCTGATGAAATGAAAGAATTAAAAAAAGTGCACAGCAATGAACGGTATTGACCTACAAAATCTCATGCGGATCTACTGCCCTGGACAGATTAGTGTTAGGAGAAATGAACGGGCCGATAAACTTGCAGGCAATGCCACTACAACAAAAATTAAAATTCTCCATCTGGGAAAGTCTGAGATCCTTAAACATTTTAAATCGTACCTTTGCAAACAAAATGTGAGTCATCATACCACTGAACGTCTTACCCAAAAAGGAATGGATAGAGGAAGTGGCTGGAAATTACTATGAAAGGAAAAACAAGAACTATCATTAATCAGACCACCATTGGTATCATATCAAAAGTGACACTGCACAGACTCTTACAGGAAGATTGGAGGGCTGGGGAGAAGGGCCTATGAAACACTGACACAATCAGAACGATAATAACAATACAGCAATCACAAACAACTTCTTATGTCAGAGGCTCAGAGAGATCTCAAGACATCAGATCTTGAGGCCACTACTCTAACAACTGATCCAGGCAGCCCACTGACATTAAAAGAAAAACAGTTTCCCAGTGTGACTAAAACTGTCAGTATATCTGTCTCATTTACATATGTATTGACTGGTTCAGACACCTTCCAAGTCAATTGTCAACATGATGTTGCTGCACAGTCTGCATGTTTTGACTTTGGTGGTCAAGGCAGAAAGACAAAATGTGCGCAAGAATTTCTTGAAGAACTACATAGACTGGTAAAGCAGAAAGAAAGGGGCCCGCAGGAATAGAAAATGTTAAAGAAAACATATAATACAAAACATGTGCTAGGATTTCTTGAAAAACTACATGGACTGGTAAAACAGAAAGGAGGAGGCAGCAATAGAAAAAACTTTTTGCATTTTACGGAACAACAAACAAACATTACATGACGAACAATCTTATTTCATAAGTCATCATCATCATGTGCCCTGCTGCATGTCGTTGGTAATCATGGTCTTTCATACAAGTCTGTCCCTTGTCGCTGCAAGTACACCTCCCACCCTCTCTGCCCTCAGCCACCCTGCAAGTCTGCCTGATATTTTCATAAGTAGTACAAAAATATGTTTAAGAACATTACAAATTCCTCTAGACTTACATTACATGCTATGTAGCAGAAAAATGATGACAGTTGTCAGTACTGACAGAACTTAAGCGAAAGAAAAAAAAAATCCAAATTGTGAAATTTCACAAGACAACTTAAACTGCAGTAGCATCTTCTTCGATGAGAAAATCAATCGTGAACATTTCAACTATTCTAATGCCTAAAACTGCTTTGCAGGAAAACCAGTCACTTTACAATTTCAAGAATTTGTCATGTCATATTCATTAATGCTCTATGTTTTTCCACATCAAAAACTGTTTTCAAATACTCTTTATAATAAATTGAAACAATGAGTGCTACAAAAAAGAGGAAATTACTAGGACAACATTTATACTAAACAAGCCCCATGCGTCAACAGGAGACAAGAACAGTTCAATAGACGAGAAGAGTTTAATAATAAGTTCCAGGGTATTGTTATCTGCCTTGGTTTAGCATGAAAGAAAAAAGTTTTAGAGAGTTTACTTCATGATCTTTAATTGTCTATGACAAAGCAAACAAAGAAGAAACAGAATTAATGGTATGGTGTGACAAAACAAAAAGTAGATGAGTAGGTGTAATCTCTGCCCAAAATATCAGGATACATGTACAACAATTATAAAGGCCATCTAAAACCTTGCAACATTGGTCGCTCCATCTGATAGGAAAGTTATCTTTAGGACAAAAAGGCTGAACACATAATGCAGTGATGTCGCCTTTATCAAAGTGACAGGGAATATGGCTGACCACAACTCCTCTGACCACCAGGGTCTATGGTATTCGCAGGAACTAGAAAAAACCGGCCCCATTCATTGCCAGGTGTGACGTGACCACATAGATGACAAACCAAAGAAGAAGAAAAGTTATGTGGAATCTTCAAGACCATTGTAGGCTACCCATCCTGAGACATTGATTTTAAAAATGCATAAAACAGAACAAAATGAACCCATCACCCCTACTCCCAGTCCCCCACCCACCCATCCCACACAAAAAGAAAAAAAAAAGTACAATCAACCAAAGCCCCAAGATATGACGTTGAGATAAACTTACACACTCTGGAGTAAAAAAAACAACCTACATGTCCCAGTTTTTCCCATTGGCTTTATCTCCATACCATTTTTACCAGGTTTGCAACACAGCACCATCTATTCTAATAGTATCATTGTTATTATTTTGATAGGCACGGTAGTCAAAGGGTAAACATCAGCCTTCCCAATGAAAGATCCTGAGTGCGGTCTACTCAGACATCTCCACCTGGTGGGTACAGGGTGAAGATTTTTCCTATCTTGGGTAGATATCTCCACCTGGTGGGTAAAGGGTGCTTTTTCCTGTCTCGTGTAGATATCTCCACCTGGTGGGTAAACGGTGAAGATTTTTCTGTGTCTCATGTAGATATCTCCACTTGGTGGGTAAAGGGTGAAGATTTTTCCAATCTCATGTAGATATCTCCACTTGGTGGGTAAAGGGTGAAGATTTTTCCAATCTCGTGTAGATATCTCTACCTGGTGGGTAAAGGGTGAAGATTTTTCCAATCTCGTGTAGATATCTCCACCTGGTGGGTAAAGGGTGAAGATTTTTCCTGCCTCGTGTAGATATCTCCACCTGGTGGGTAAAGGTGAAGATTTTTCCTATCGTGTAGATATCTCCACCAGGTGGGTAAAGGTGAAGATTTTTCCTATCTCATGTAGATATCTCCACCTGGTGGGTAAAGGTGAAGATTTTTCCTATCTCGTGTAGATATCTCCACCTGGTGGGTAAGGGTGAAGATTTTTCCTATCATGTAGATATCTCCACCTGGTGGGTAAGGGTGAAGATTTTTCCTATCATGTAGATATCTCCACCTGATGAGTAAGGGTGAAGATTTTTCCTATCTCATGTAGATATCTCCACCTGATGGGTAAGGGTGAAGATTTTTCCTATCTCATGTAGATATCTCCACCTGGTGGGTAAAGGGTGAAGATTTTTTCTCCACTTGGTGGGTAAAGGTGAAGGTTTTTCCTATCATGTAGATATCTCCACCTGGTGGGTAAAGGGTGAAGATTTTTCCTATCTCATGTAGATATCTCCACCTGGTGGATAAAGGGTGAAGATTTTTCCTATCTCATGTAGATATCTCCACCTGATGGGTAAAGGGTAAAGATTTTTCCTACCTCCCAGGTCAACATATGTGCAGACCTGCCAGTACCTACACCCCTTAAGTGTGTATATGCATGAAAAATATCAAATATGAATTAAAAAATCATGGCTTACAGAAACAAGAAAACACCCAGCATGCACACCCACCTAAAACTGGAGTTATTGGTGATATTTCAAGAGGGATTCACCGCACTCGGACAGCTCCATATGAGCTCTACCCAAATCCGCCAGCAATTATCTGACAGATTTCCTGATCAGCACAAAACCCTATGCACTGGCAAGGTCTTGAAATGGGGAAAGGGGAGAAGGGACCTATCAAATTCTAAGCTGGCACCACCAAATGACGGAAACATTAAAATGGGCAGCGAACAGGCCAGTTTTTAATGTTGCGGGCTGGAACTGAACTCGAGATATCAGATCTTGACTCCATGGCCTTACCAACTAGCCCGTGTAAAAATGCAGATGGGAACAACACATAGGCCTACTGTCTCCATACAAAACTGTCGAAGAGTGTGGTCAGCTAGCATTACAGTTTAACTAAGTTTTCCATGCGCCACTGAAAAAAGTCTGTGTGTAATGTTCAGACGACTCCAAAATGAGTTGAGATTAGCGCAAACTATTAGTTATAATAATATTAACTATTAACATTCTGTTAACTAAAGGTAGCATTCTCCCCTTTTGGTCCCTTTTCACTGCAGCCTAAACACTAGGAGATGATCGACTGAACAAGTGCACAATCCATATCAGAAGACAGTATCATGAGTATGGTATGTATGACTGGACATGCAACTGACCTTGTTTTATTGAAGTTTCATGTTTATTTCATACAAAGTGTACGTATATTTTCCACAGAGTTTGTTCTTTTTGTTTTAAATTTCATACCAGTTACAACATAATCTAACTTACCAAATGTAATAATGGACTTCGCGCGGAGCCACTCAGCGGACCGGAACGGCTGGTCTTTTCGTAGACCTGTACCATTCGCTTTGGTCATGTTATAAATAGCCGAAGTAGGCCTGTCTGACAACGAGGCTACAGTGACTACTCTACTATAAATAACTAAGCAATACAGTGCACACAGAGGCGAAAACACAACACCGAGTTGTCAAGAACCACTGAAGTGGTCCCAGCAAAGGTAGTAATGGCGTTCATTCGTTTCTTGGATTAAATCGTGATATTTTCTTCAGTGGGCAGACGACAATCTTTGATTCAAAGCCATGGTGCAAAAAACATTACGTCGAGGTGTCCAAACGGGGAACACCGTCCGTTACGTCAACCCACGATACATGAAACGCTACAAAAAAGAAGCTTATATCGTGTCCAGAGTGCAGCCAGAACTTCTCAAAAAACTGACCGATGCCGCAGAAGCAGACGACGAGAAATCGGAAATGGACAGTCACAATGCACCTGTAAATGTAGCTCTCTCCCTCAATAAGCAAGCTCGCTGGTTGCTACCAGGACGGCTGATTGATCAAATTGAAGACGACGACTTCGAACAATCAGAACTGACCATCTGTCTTCTGGAACGTCACAAACTCCAACGAGCTTCGCACTGCGTCGGTTTCTATAGCAACAAAGGTAGCGTGAAGCGAATCAAGACTTCTAGTTATTTTAGTTTTCAATTTCCCAATGTGAACGGCAAATCCCGACGGGCTTTAAGAAGAGAACGGCGGCAGGAACAGTTGAGAATGTGGAAGGAAAACAGACCTGAGAAAATAGTGGGGAAGACGATAGAGGTGTTCACGGAGCAAGGAAACCACAAGAGAAACGTGGAGATGGGAGAATCTGAGGTAAATTGATCAATTATTCTATTAAATAATTAATGCACCATATATATATGCCTATTGACTTGCAAGTCTAGCAAGACTAAACTTGTTTATAATTATTTCCGTTGGCTTTGTTTTTAAATTAAAAAATTTTTTTTTAACAGAATCATAGAGTCTATTACGAAATGCATTCCAAATAGGCCTGCAAGTGTAAATAGAGATGTAAACTCGGAGTCCATTAAAAAATTCAGTCAGTACTTTATACGAGGGATAACGGACACAAAATGTCTTGTGAATTAGACTGCCGTTTCTAAACTGCTCACAGTAAATGTTTATAACTTGTAGGCTACTGAAATGAAATATGTAGCCTTTGCGCTATTAGTATGCACAAAATTATACTGACGTCATATCAATTTTAAATGAATGACGTCATTGAAACTATGACGTGGACAACAGTACAGGTGTTTGATAATTGTTCGTCCGCAAAATGGATCCTTGCTTAGAGCAGCTCATCTATGTCTTAACCCTTTGAATCCTGCACCTTGCCTACAAGCATCCTCCATTGTCAACCATGCTAGCAAAGCAAAAACTTAACCCCTTGACTCCCTCAAACTGTCCAAGGGTTACGTGTTCGCAATTAGTCACTAGGGTGCGGGAATCAAGCGGTTAACAAGGCTTAAACTTGAAGACCGTTCGACCAAAAATTCATGCTCATTTGACAGTTTTGTTTGAGACAAGGATATCAATTCTTGCCAAAGACGTTGTAATGTCTTTATTTAACCCTTTGACTCCCGCACCCTATCCACGAACTGCAAAAACCTAACCTTTTTAATCAAAGGGTTAAGGTTTTGCTTTGCTAGCATGGTCGATAATTGCAGGATGCTGGTGGACAGGGTGCGGGAGTCAAAGCATTAATTCATGCTCATTCGACAGTTTTGTATGGAGACAGTAGGCCTATGTCTCATGGAGGACAGTTTGCTTCTAGATGCTGTGGGTAATTACAAATGAAGATAAACTGACCAATGAGAGACAAGTACCCGCTTGGCCGGATGTAGTCGAAATGAGGCCCGGAACAAGCGAACTGCTGAGCTTGTGAAGAAATTAATTGAAGAGGATCCATGTAGGCCTATTTCAGTTCTGAAATAAATGAAACTTATTGTATTTCATATGCCAAAATTGAATGGACAATAAAGATAATACGTTCATTTATGTGTTTTGAAATAAATAAAACTTATAGTATTTCATATGGCAAAGTTGAATGGACAACAGTGATTATAATTTCATTTATGTGTTCTGAAGTAAATGAAACTTACGGTTTTCATATGGCGAAGTTGAATGGACGATAATGATAATAATTTCATTTATGTGTTTTGAAATAAATAAAACTTATGGTATTTCATATGGCAAAGTTGAATGGACAACAATGATAATAATTTCATTTGTGTATTCTGAAATAAATGAAACTTATGTTTTTTTTTTATGTGACAAACTTGAATGGACAATAATGATAATAATTTCATTTATGTGTTCTGAAATCAATGAAAATTTTTTTTTATATGACAAAGTTGAATGGATAGTAATGATGATAATTTCACTTATGTAACGCAAACAATTCACGTCAGAAGCATGCTCGTTGCACTTTACAGGAGTAGAACATTATATATATATATAAAAAGATAAAATTGTAGCCTTAGAATATAGATGAACACACGTGTTCCCATATCCAGAAACAATGCGCATGCACACACACACACACACACACACACACACACACACACACACACACACACACACACACACACACACACACACACACACACACAACACAACACAACACAACACAACACACACACACACAACGCACACGCACACAAAACACACACACACACACACGCACGCGCACGCACACACACGCACACGCATACACACACACAACACACACACACACACGCACAAACACACACACACACATATACATACACACACACACACACACACACACACACACACACACCAACACACACACACACACACATAATTATATGTATGTATGAGTATGTGTATGTGTATCTATTATATACATATACACATACTCATACATACACACTAAAAGCATGCTGAGCTAGGGCATACTCAGCTTCTTAAGCGTGTGACCCTTGACCCTTGTCATAATCTTTCACAACCAGGTGGCTCTTCCTGGTCGCGAGCATGAGCCCGTTAAACTCCTGGGAGATCCCTCTTCCCCTCTCCCCCTTCCCATCCTGATCCTGGACGTCGATCTCTTTAAGGAAGTTCGTTCGCCCAGTGATGATGTGTTTACATCCCTCCCCCCCTCCCCTCATGTCATTTAGCCTGCCAGCGGAGACAGTGTAGCAGCGTGTGGCACTCCTTTGCTTTTAGAGAAAATGATATCAGTTGATAAACAAATGAATAAATAAAGCTACATTGTTCAGACCTTAATAAATACATGTAATATTTTAAAGAAATTTCAACCAGTGGCTGATACTGTTTTTAATGAGTAATATGTTTGCATTTAACAAATTGTTGATCAGTCAGTAAACTCAATCGAACAATAAACTAAATGCAGGAAAACTCCAATGTTCATACTTCCTTGAGTATTGTTTTATTTCATTTTTATTATTAATGTATTTATTTTACTCTGTTTATTTTCTCTCATTCTACTCTTTTTATCGTCATTAAAATTGGGTCAAGGAGAGACTGTTTCAATATGAAAAGATGTGAGTTCTTTTCTCGTATCATTTTTGTCCTTGTCTGTAAAAATGTAAGAAAGCAAAGATCGGTTTCAGTGGTGTTTATGAATGGATTGTTAGAATCATCATTTTGTGTTTCAGGTGCGGTATGAGGTACACTACCCAGCTTCATCCCAGAGCTTCGTTTCACACAATCGTAAATTCATGGGGCGAAATGTGTACGTCCCTACGGAAAATGATGAGGAGCAAGTGCTGCAGAGCGGATTAAAGAAACAGCGTCATAGAAAGCAAAAGAAAAAAATGTCCCTGAAAAACTTTGACTATACTGACCCACTCTTTTACCGTTATGACCAGTCTCTGACCACTGTCACGGACACTTCTGACCATGAGGAGTCCCCATCACTTGGTGACACTGAAGAAGAACACACTACATGTACAACAGAGTATCTATTCAGCACTTTGGTTGAGAAGGCGCGACAACAGCAGAGCTTTAAGGCCCTGACCAAGTCTCGCCACGGAAAGAGCAGAGGAAAAACGTCACCTCAACATGAAAGAGAGAAGTCTCACGTTGTCTTTGTCAGTGAATCCTGGGAACACGAACCCGAACTCTCTGAAGAGCCTTTTCCAGTCATGCCTCCTGTTTCTCCTACACCTTCTGAAATGTCCATAGTGCTGCCGCCTTCTCCAGTCATGCCTCCTGGTTCCACTGTCCCTTCTGAATCGACCAGAGTAATGCTGCCCAAAGACGACGTTACCGTGGCAAGCTTGAAGGACCGTTTTGGACAAAATTACTTTGAAGCCTCTTGCCGGCCTCGTAAGTTTGTCCTAGACATCACGCTTAATATACGAGCACTGCTGAAGAAACAAGGGATTCAAGCCAAGGTTGCAGACAGAACTGATGATGCTTTGTCTTACCTCGTGTGCATTCATGATGGATTCTATGATGATGAGTATGATGTCTACAAAGTACTGCTCAATTCCAAACTGCACCAAGGCTTGCTGGCTGTCGAGATCAACACTGAAAAGCATCAAGGCATGTACAAAGGCACGCTGATGGACTTGATCAACCAGACCATGGGCTTCGTGAAGAGCTTAGTGATAAACTGTAAAGATAAGAATCACTTTCCTTTGTTTTTAACCAAAACGATACCCAGAAGTTCCAGTCGTCATTTGAACACACACCTGGGCTCATCCGAAGCCTATGTCCCCTCTCTAGAGCGCTTGTTCCACTTGGGTTCTACTGTGTATGACATCTGGATACCAACTCTGTCATACATGCTTCAGGAAGATTCTGTCTTCTGCAATGTGTGCTATGACAATGTCAGTCCCCTGGTAAAGAACAGTGCACCGTTCACTTCCCTTTTAAAGTGCAAGCACTACGTCTGTGACTCTTGTTGGTCACAGCACATTCACACTCGCATTCATGAAGGCTTTGGTCGTCTCACCTGTCCAGGTTATGATTGCCAAGAAGAGGTGAAGGTAGGAGTGTTGTTGTCTTTAGTGTCCCTGGACACTGCAGAAAAGTTGTTACAGAGGCAGGAAGATATTCGCGTCAGTGCTTCACCCACAGACATCTGGTGTCCCAACGAATCCTGTGGTCGTGTTATCTGTCTCCAGTCTTCTCCGTCCAGCAAACAGCCCCATCACCAGCAGGACGTCGTCTGTGCCTGTGGCATTCATGTCTGTTTCCTATGTTTGATGCCTGCACACTGGCCTGCATCCTGCAAACAGGCAGAGGAATATCGAGCCAACCTCGCCACAGTTGTCTTTCCTGATCGTCAAGCCGAAGTTTATGATGATTCTAAATTTGATAAAGAAGCCAAGTTAAGACGACAACAGGAGGACAAGGAAACAATGGTTGTGGAAGGAAAGCATTGCCCTAGATGTAAATCTTTCGTTGTCAAGAATGGCGGCTGTCCTCAGATGACATGCAGATGTGGACAGTTGTTTTGTTGGTTCTGTGCAAAGCCAGGTTTTTCTCATCCAACCCGTATGGGCTGTGTTAATGAGAAAGAGGAGAAAAATCTGACAACCACCGTTCTCGTCCGTCATGTTGAAGATAACAAGAGTCTAAATGACACGAAACCGAAGAAGCAATCATTTTCAGTAAGCAGGCGTCAGAGGGTGTCTCTTATGGAGAGAGCAGTAGAACATCGACAGCATCATCAGAACAAGGAACAGAACGTTCACATCATCATCGCTTTGGTCAAATCTGTAGCTGCTGCAGCTATCAAAAACAAAGATCTTACTCAGAAAATCATCAAAGTATGCTCTGAGACTTTTCCTTTATCCTCCACCAACTCCAACCCCAATTTCTCTACAGGCTCTGTTACATCTAAATCCAATTCCCCCACGTCAGTTTCTGTGACGGAAATCGTTACAGCGTTCTTGAAGAACGCAGACAGAAGTAAACAGGAACTACACGAAGTGGTGGAATACTCGTTTGTGTTACTCAAGGACCTTCCTGACTCTCTTCCCAGACGACGAGCGCTTCGCATTTCTGAGGACCTGGGTGCCTACTGCTCCTTTTCCCAGTCCATCTTTGATGCTTGGAGCAACATGAACTCCAGCCAGTGTCATCAGAAGGAGGCAGTGAAGGCGGTGGTGAGACTGGCAGAGATACAGGGCTGGATGCAATCAGCTCTTGATTCGCATGTGGTCACAATCAGAAAAATCCGCAGTCTGAAACTTTCTCGTGTGTAATTGATGATTTTAGAGATACAGGGCTAGATGCAATCAGCTCTTGATTCGCATGTGGTCACAATCAGAAAAATCCGCAGTCTGAAACCTCGTGTGTAATTGATGATTTTATCCCGTGAGCTATACAGTTTTAAAGCACTCCATTGTGTTTTGTGGATGGTTATTGTAGCACAAATACTTAATTGCGTGTTGTTTTGTTTGCTCGTGCACACTACTGTTGTAAGAAGTGTAACCTAAATGTCCGTGCGATTGTCTGGTGATACAAGAGTTCGGAGTTCGGATTTTTTTCAAGATGGACCCATTGCCCTCACACAATAAATACTGATAAATAATAATTACAGTCTTTATATGGCGCCAAATCTTAACAATTTAAATCAAGGCGCACCCACGCACCAGACATACGCATGCGATCATCGCAGACCACCCTACAACACGCAGAAAAAAAGAAGAAAAAAAAAAAAAAAAAAGAAAGAAAGAAAGAAAAAGAAAAAGACAGGAAAAAAAAAAAAAAAAGAAGAGAAAAGCCCCACTACAGAAACTAATGGAAAGAGGCAGTTGCAGAATTCATTGTCTGGAAAAGAGATCGGTTTTTTTTAATTGGATTTAAAAGTAGACAGGGTAGGCGACAGACGAAGGGAGAATGGAAATTATTTTTTTCCAGGCACATGGTTCCGAAACAGCAAAAGAACACTGGCTGACAGTTGATAGTTTAAATCTAGGAACCCGAAGAGAAAGAGTATCTGAAGCTGAGCGCAAGGTACGAGTTGGCATATAAATATTGATGTTGTCACATAAGTATCATGGGGCAGACTGGTGAATAAAAGTGTTAGACGAGGTATCCGGTTGATATTCAGTTCTGTTCAAAACAGTCAACCAGTGCAGAGAGCAAAGGAGAGGATTGACCTGATAAACTTGTTTCTTTCCGAGGACAAGACGAACAGCTGAGCTTTGTATGCGTTGCAGACAGAGGAGAGAAGAACTGGTAGTCCAGTAAGGAGAGCGTTACGGTAATCAAGACAATACAAAATAAGAGATGTCATAAGCTTAGATGCAGCCTCGGTTGAAAGATATCTTCGGATGTAACAAACGCGCCGAATTTGATAATAGTACGATTGGCAGGTCTGCGTTAGAAACTTCTGCGTAGTGTTCTCCAAGGTCACACCCTGGTTCTTGACAGAATCAGAGAGAAGGATGATGTTGTCACCTAGCTGGATGGTATTCAGTGTAATAGAGGCAAATTTGTTTTTGGTGCCTTCGAGCATGGCTTCAGTTTTTTTTCCCACTATTTAGCTGTTGTTTATTTTGTGTCATCCAGTTCTGGATATCAATGTAGCAGCTGGATGCTTCTGAGATAAGGCAAGCGATATATTCAGTGGTGGTGCTATTGTACATGTATATGGCTCTGCACGGATCTGCCAGCAATTCTCTGGCAGACTCCTTGAGCCTACGCAAAACCTGGCAAGGTCTTGTGCTGGCAAGGTCTTGAAATGGGATGGGAGGGAGAAGAGACCAATGAACACTAAGCTAACAAAACCAGAGCGCTGGAAACATTAAGGCAGTGAACATTCCAGTTTTCAATGTTACGGACTGGAAGTGAACTCGAGATATCAGATCTTGAGTGTCCGGCTCCATCAGAAGAACCAACCAGCCTGCATCCATACGTCTACATCGTGACAGCACTAATTACTTTATTAATCTGTCTGTTGATTAGGAACCTGAGATAATCAAGGAGGGACAAGGTCTATAATGTCACGTCCATTTTTGTTTCCCCTCCCATCCCTCATCTGGCGCGGTATGTATTTTCATGTTTCATTTTCATATTTCATATTCATTTCTTTTGTCACAGTGGATTTACCATGTGAAACTCAGGAAAAATTGTATTGCTAGTTAGCATGCAAGCAGGATTTTCATTTTTTATTTTCCTTTCGACTGTGTTGAAATGTTCATTCGGTTGAATGTTGATATGAAATTTAAAGCTGAAAATGTAGCTATAGGCAGATTACCATAAAAACAACAATAATGATGATGACCTAATAACGACACTCATAATGATGAGAACAATGATAATAAATCCTATTGTATATCGCAAAATATCAAATGACATATGCACGTTAGACTGATATAATGGCATTTTTGTCTATTTGATGTTAGCAATAAAGTTGTATCTGTAGACGATGGTATCCTTCACAATTCTGTCAATGAATAGAAATTAGATCCTACATATAATACGTTCTTAGTCACTGCGCAGGGTAAAAATGTTAAAAGAACGATATTGCTGTAGAAAAGCAGTTTTTTTTAAACAGTGTGCACATCAGCGAATACTTAAAACCTTTGATTCCAGCACCCTATCCATCAACTGGAAAAGCATAACCCTTTGACTCCCTCACACTAGCTGGTGGATAATGTGACAGAGTCAAAGAGTTAACTTTTTTTCATTGCTAGCATGGTTGGCAATGCAGGATGCTGGGGGACAGGGGGCAGGAGTCAAAGGGTTAAAGTAGCTGCTGCTGCTGCCTGTGCTCTTTCTTCCCCTGCTCCATCATTATTGTGCATGCTATGACAGCTTGGTTGCAACGGCGTTGTTGTTGCTGTTGTTGAGCCACGGTGGCAATGAAAGCGTTAAGTTAGTCGTGGACAAATTGTAATTATTTTAATAAAAAGGTCGGTCGAAACTGTCTTCAGTTGTGTGTCATTTTCTGTAAATAACTTTGTGATTATATGCTTATGTATAGCGAGTCTGTCGCAAGTTTTGTATGTTTCGGACGTTTGATTTTGCTTGTGGTTGCCATCGTATTTTAGTGCATATGCACATAATGGATATGTATGTGAAAAGCAGTCAAGCGCACGCACGCACGCACGCACGTACGCGCGTGCATGTGTGTGTGTGTGTGTGTGTGTGTGTGCCACAGTATTTGTGTTACAATGTGTGTGTGTGTGTGTGTGTGTGTGTGTGTGTGTGTGTAGTGAGTGATTGAGAGAGAGAGAGAGAGAGAGAGAGAGAGAGAGAGAGAGAGAGAGAGAGAGAGAGAGAGAGTCTACCTGAGTGTGCTCAGGAGTTAAAAAAAAAAACTCACCGCACTTTTCTTGATGGAAAGGTCACACGGGCGCGCACAGAAAAAGACGCAGACATGCACATTCCACATCGATATTGTCAAGCCATACTAACAATGGGTAGTCTTTTCCTGCTCTGTGAACATATTTTGCATAATTGTGATTTTGAAATTCACACATCTCAGTCAAACGTGACCGCCAGTATAACATTGATTATGGGCACTGTACAGACCTCGCCCTCCATAAAAACACCCTATCCAAACAAACAAACAAACAAACAAACAAAACCTCAAAGCTAAGGTCAAACCATTCTAAATTGTCAAGCCATACTAACAATGGGTATTCTTTTCCTGCTCTGTGAACATCATCATCATCATTAGGTGCCCTGCCGCATGGTGTTTGCGACCATGGACTTCCAACCATCTCTATCTCTCGTTGCTCCTAGCATCTCCCCCACCCTCCTCATCCCCAGCCACTCTGCAAGTCCGTCCAGCATTCTCTCCCTGGGTCTACCTGGCGCTCTCTTTCCCTCAATTTTCCCGTTGTGACCAGGTGCTTCAAATCCCCCTTCCTCATAAAATGGCCTATAAATGTTGCCTGTTTTTTTCCTAATCTTCCTTATGAGTGATCTACTTGTGTCTGTCTCCATCAAGACTGTCTCGTTTGTTTTCTTTGCTGTCCATGGAACTCTCAATATTCTTCTGAGAAACCACATCGCGGCTGCCTCAATCTTGCTCTGGTTTTGCTTGCTGACTATCCACGCCTCGCATCCGTACAACAGTATTGGTTCCATATAACATTCAAGGACTGTCTTTCTGATGTTAATTGATAGGCATTTGTTGGTAAGAATGCTTGTCATCTTCTTGAATGCTGTTTTGGCTTGGCCGATTCTGCCAGCTATTTCCGATGTGCATCTGCCGTCTGATGAAATGACCGTTCCCAGGTAATTGAACTTATTAACCTGTGTCAAGGTTGTGCCATTTGCTGTTATTTTGCATGAGGGAATTTCATGCTTTTTTTTCTGTGAATATATTTTGCGTAATTGTGATCTTGAAATTCACACATCTCAGTCAAACGTGATCGCCAGTGCAATAGATTATGGACACTGTGCATACCCCGCCACCCATAGAAAATAAAATAGAAACTTCCAAAAAGCTTAATCAAGGTCAAACCATTCTAACAATCTCCCATTGTATACAAAAACACTATTACAGAAAAACCAGATTTTGTCCTTTTCAAGGGTCAGACCATTCTAACAATCTCCCATCTTATATAACATTATTACGGAAAAAACAGATTTTGTACTTTTCAAGGTCAGTGTGACCTCGAGGAAGATTCTGTTAAAATGAAACTCGGATGGGCATTGAGGACAATGATAGACTGCCATGCACTGTCATGTGCGCTAAGACGTCAATTGAAAACACCTCCAGCACTGCGATCCTAAAATTACACAACAAGAACTACTCCCACACGAAAATGAAGATTAGAAATAATACTTTTCTCATCAAATCGGGCTCACTACTTGCACACACACACGCGCACACACAGTTCAGTGTCAACACTCGCATTCCTCAATCAACAACTTTTTGTTTCAAAGGAGGCTTGTGCAAATAACACATTGATCATTTTTACCACAAATTCTACAACGACATCATTTGAATACAATCAACACTCCCATTCCTCAATCAACAATTTTTTGTTTCAAAGGAGGTTTGCGCAAATAACACATAGATCAATTTTACCAGAAATACTACAACTGCCCGTAGAGACCAGCTGCTTTACGGCATTTTAACCCTTTGACACCAGCACCCTTTCCACCAACTGCAAAAACTTGACCCTTTGACTCCCGCACCCTATCTATCAGCTTCCTGCAGGAAGCTGGTGGATAGGGTGAGGGAGTCACAGGGCTAAGTTTTTGCTTTGCTAGCATGGTTGATAACACAGGATGTTGGTGGACAAGATGAGGGAGTCAACGGGTTAAATTTCTAATAGCTAGCAGCACAATATATAAACTTGAGTCACAATTATCTATTTCTAACATTGCATCCTGTCGCCTTCATCTGTATCTGTATCGATTAGAGGTACTTTCTTTAAATGGTCAAAGCACGTATAGTACTGAACCTGTGTTTCCGAATTCAAACCTATTTAACCCTTTGACTCCTGCACCCTATCCACCAACTGCAAAAACAATCCTTGGGCTCCCTCACCCTATCCACCAGCTTCCTGTCCTGCAGGAGGAAGCTGGTGGATAGGGTGAGAGAGTCAAAGGTTGATTTTTTGCTTTGCTAGAATGGTCGACAATGCAGGATGCTGGTAGACAGGGTGTGGGAGTCAAAAGGTTAAGATCTTCTTATGTGTGTCTTTTTCTCATACTGGACAAAGGAGCAGGGAAGTTTTGGTCTTTTTCCCCTTTTACATTTGTCGTTTGTTCTTTCGTGATCTTACGTTTACTCTTGACAAAGGCCAGTTGGCCCAAAATTTGCGCCTGTCTCGTTTGGTTGGATTGAATACGCGTTCTGATTCAATGGTCATGTTTTTCTGGTCCTTCTTCTATTGTTCGCCTCCAGGTGGTCTTCGGTCTTCATACTTTACGTCTTTCTTCTGGTGTCCAAGAAGGACAATCGATTGACGTTATCCTACCCTCTTCAGATGATGTGTCCAAACCTCTTATCTACAATGATGTCATTAACCCTTTGACTCCCTGTCCATCACATCCTGCATTGTCAACCATGCTAGCAAAGCAGAAACTTAACCCTTTGACTCCCTCATTCTATCCACCAGCTTCCTATAGGAAGCTGGTGGATGGGGTGAGGGAGTCAAAGGGTTAAGTTTTTGCAGTTGTTGGATAGGGTGCGGGAGTCAAAAGGTTAAAAGATTGGGGATGTTCCCTTGAAATTTTCTGTGAACAAGAAACACCCGATGGTGCTGTTTACGCAAATACTCGAAAGATATGCCCCTGGTGTTGGCCTTTTGCCTAATCTATCACCAGATCTAAGGACTGACGTAAACCAGAATAGTAACATAACAAGTACACACACACACACACACACACACACACACACACACACACACACACACACACACACACACACACACACACACACACACACACACACACACACACACACACACACACACAAACCAACAAAAAAAAAAAACCCAACCCCCCCCCCCCATACCTTCAAGTCTCGAGCACCAATGCACCTGCAGTGACATGGTGGATGATGACCTGTACCTATGTGCATAATATCCGTGCAAGGAGGAGAACCCCCCAGTTCCATTTGTTTGACAACAGAGAGACACTTGGAGTACCAGTAACAATTTGAAACTCTCTAAAGGAAAAAAACAAAACAAAAAAAAAACACACACACAAACAAACAAACAAACAAACAAACAAAACACACACACAAACAAAAACAAAAACAAAACAAACAAAAACAAAACAAAAACCGAAACAAACAAGCAAACAAAAAACCAAAACAAAACAAAAAACAAACAAACAAACAAATTGAAACTCTCTAAAGGACAAAGAAAACTCAAGATCGGTGAAACTTCTTTAAGAATAGGTCATCAACTCCTGAAACAGCCTCCAAGACCAACGCTAACGGTGAACTCTTAATTGAAAACGTGACGTCTACTGGGCAGACATTTCGGCACTGTACAAACCAGCGTGCATCCAACTGGAGTTTGGAGTTTATTCAAGAGGGCGTCATTGCACTCGGAAAACTCCATATGTGCTTCGACCAATCTGCCATATATTATCTCGCAGATTCACGGAGCCTGCGCAAAACCCTACGCACTGGCAAGGTCTTGAAATGGAAGGGATGTAGGTGGAATGAACAGAAACCAGAATGACTGGAGCATTAAGATGAGCAGTGCACAGATCGTTTTTTATCATGCTGGCTGGGATACAACTTTGAGATACAAGATCCACACAAAGACGTTATAAAATTGTTAATTGTTATATCGTCTGTGGATCACAAGAGCCAGGAAACAAACAAACAAACCAAAAAAAAAAAAAAAAAAAGCCGCCCACGTAAGGATCGAACCCGCATCCTCTGCGTTGTTGTGAATTTGACGCTTTCACAACTGAGCTAATGGGGCCGTGGCACCTTCGACGGCATCCTAAGCCGAGGATTGAGGATTCGTGTAACCAATAGACACAAACAGAAACACCACACATACGAAACATTTGTGTTGATGTACAAGACTCAACGGTAAACAGGCCTCTAACGAGCCCCCAAACACGTGAATATTCAAGTTCAAGAAATAAAAAGGTCACTAATTAGTTTTTTTCCTCACTGACGTATGCCCATAGAGATCCTATTGAAAACAGGGTCGATGTGTAGACCTCAGGCATCCACAGTGCTTTAAAGCTTCTTTTTAGCAACATTATTATGGACAGTTCTCATATACTCTGAGAGGGGTAGGACTATACAATTAAACTCTACAGACCGGAACGTAGACATGTCAACGGTTAAGGAACCAGAAAAAAAACAAAACAAAAAAACACGAAAGAAGAATATGAACGCGTATTTAATTAATACAACAAAACAAGACAGGCGCAAATTTTCGGCCAACTGGCCTTTGTCAAGCGTAAGATTACAAACAAACAAACAGTAGATACAAAAAAATTGAGAAAAAGACTGAAACTTCCCTGCTGCCGTCTTCAATGAGAGAAAAGGAACAAACTGACTAAGATGACATCATAATGTGTTTTTGAGTAAATATGATGTCAGAGCGGAAATGAGAACTATGACGCACTAGCGAAGAGTAGTGTTTGGAATGTAAAGGATACCAGTATTACATAATGCAGAAGAGAAAATATGGCATATGTTCGACAGAATGGGAAAATATTTAATCAAGAGGTATTAAATAATGCAGAAGAGAAAATATAGGCATATGTTTGACAGAATGGGAAAATATTTAATCTAGAGGTATGGCTGATGTAAATGGATCGTGCCTAGTGTAACGAATCCGGTCTGACCTTGGAATAGGAAGAAAAACATCCTAAACCAACAGCCAAGGGGCTGAAGGGAAAACCGGAATCCCCGGAGAAAAAACCCTTAGTCAGACGCAGCTGGGTCTGTCTTGTGAAAGGAGAATTCAAACAGATTGAATTTAAAATAAAAATGAAAATAAAAGTAAAAATAGTAATGAAAATAAAAAGGCATATGTGCAGCCGCAAAGCCAATACCTCACTGGGATGGGAAAATGTTGATATGATCTATTGCAGTAAATCATCAAAGCAGGAGGGAAACAGGTCTGGCCCGAAAGTGCTATGACAACCAGCACATTGCCAAAGGGTCTTCTGGATGGAGCAGTCGACTGGGAGTGTACAGCAGACCTCCCAGAGTGGAGAAATTACCCAGATGTCATCAGCAAGACAGGCATGAGACCAGACATCGCTCTCCACTCTGACTCCTCGAAACAAGTGATTCTGATAGAACTCACTGTGCCATACGAAAGCAGAATGGAAGAAGCACATATCTACAAGACCGAAAAATACGCCGGTCTTGCCAGCACCCTGAAGAAAGCAGGTCTGCGGGTCAAAATCTTCGCCATAGAGGTCGGGGCAAGAGGGTTTGTGGGCACCTCCGCTTATGATCTCATGAAACAACTCGCCATTTCTGGGAAGAAGAGGACTAGAGCCCTTAAAGCGATGGCAGAGGCAGCAGAAAGGAGCTCAAGCTGGATCTGGGCAAGGAGGAACCAAAAGTGAACTTCATAAGGATTAAATTCCCTACAGATGATGTGTGCCCCGTTAGCACATTGGTAAAACCGCGTACCGCAGTTCTGAAGCGCAGAATCGCCCAGGTTCGCTCCCCGGCGTGGGAAAAATAAAAATAAAAATAGACAACAGCAGAAGGGCATCCAGGAGTCATGACCTGGATGTGGCCCGGCCCCCCGAGAGTGTAAGGAATTCAGGGCCGAAACACTTGTCTAAAGGGGGTTACTTCTCTGAAGACCTTCTGTTGTCTAGCTCTCCCTAGAGTTTCTTTCTACCTGCACATGGTCAATCCATTGACTTCCGGGAATAGTTCGGAGGACATTCGGGAAAGACCGAAGGACACTGGGAAAGACTAGATCTGCGGGCTTTGTGGGTTGGCTTCCCACCTTGCCTTTGATAACATGCCACGAGTTCTTTAAATGAAAGATGCTCCCAGGATTCACCGAAAGGGGGAGAGAATGATGAATCCATCGGCACTGACTCCATCACGACTGGAAACGCACAACGGATCATGATTAATGACCAGATGGAATTTCCGTGTGCGTGTGGAAGGAGATTCACCACCAAACGCGGCATGAAGATCCACAGGACAAAAATGGGCTGTTTGAAGACACATACGAACCAGCAGCAGCGCACTGCGATAGCAGGTGAGACGTTGGATGACCAAGGCCAGGATTTAAACCATAGTGCCAAGGACATCCACGCTGACGGTTCTGATGCGGATTTTGCACAAGCTCTTAATGCCAAACGTGGAAAACTCAATTTGCCGCCTGCCGGTGCAAAAGAACAATGGGAGAAATTAGATGAGGAACTTGTCCTTAAGCTGAATGCGCTAATAGGGAACAGTACGCTGGAACACAAACTTGACACATACGGAGACATCATATACTCTATCTGCAGGGACACTTATGGAGTGAAGCAGCCAAAGACAAAAACGCCTCCCCAGAAATCCAGAAGACAGCAACAGATGGAGAGCATCCGGAGGGAGAAAAGGAAGCTTAAAAAGCGAATGAAAACTGCCTCAGAATTCGAGAAGCAAGGGCTCCTGGAACTCTGGAAAGATCTGAAGGCCAAACACAATGCTCTCAGCAAAGTGGAATCAGCAAGGCGAAGAAAGAGCAAAAAGAAGAAGACTCAAGATCGTTTCTTCAAAGATCCCTTTGACTTTGCAAGAAAGCTGTTTGAACAACCCAAATCAGGGACTCTCACAGTGGGCAAGGAAACCCTAGAGCAGCATCTCAGGGAAACATATTCCGATTCTCAGCGCGAGGCACCACTTGAAATCCAGAATCTGGTTTGGCCTGCAGCGCCAGAAGGAAAATTCAATAACAAACCACCAACACTGGATGAAGTGAAGAACGTAGTAAAGAAAGCCAGAGCCAAGTCAGCACCTGGACCAAACGGAATACCATACCTGCTCTACAAGAAATGCCCAAAAGTGCTCGAGTGGCTCCACAAGATGATTCGATCAGCATGGAGGAACCAGAAGATCAGCGACCAATGGATGAGAGCTGAAGGAGTGTACATTCCGAAGGAGCAGAACTCCAGCAGCATCAATCAGTTCAGGCCAATATCACTTCTGAACGTCGAGGGGAAAATCTTCTTCTCTGTTATGGCAGCAAGATTGACAAAATACCTGACTGAAAACAAGTATCTGGATATGTCAGTCCAAAAGGGAGGCATACCAGGAATGCCTGGATGCTTGGAACATGCCACGTTGATTTGGGATGCCATCCAAAAAGCAAGAACAGAGAAGAGAGACATTGACGTAGTTTGGCTTGATCTGGCGAATGCATATGGATCAGTTCCACACGATATGATCCAGCTGGCTCTTAAAATGTATCACATCCCAGAAAACATCCGAACAATGCTGAGGAAGTATTTCCAAGGGTTCTCAATGCGGTTCTCTACCAAAGAATACACCACGGACTGGATAGACCTAGAGGTGGGCATTGCAATGGGCTGTGCAATCTCTCCCATATTGTTCGTGTTGGCAATGGAAGTCATCTTGAAAGCTGCAATGAAGAATTCAGGTCCAGTGAATCTGGGAGATGGATACCAAATGCCTCCTCTGAAAGCTTTCATGGATGACACAACAGTCTTGTCCACGGATGAGGAAGAGACACACCAAATCTTAAAGCAGCTGGATGAGCTGGTGGCCTCTTCAAGAATGAGGTTCAAACCTAAGAAATCCCGAAGTCTCTCACTGCGAAAAGGAAAAGTGGCAGATTCAGTCAAATTCATGGTAGCCAACCAAGCCATCCCCACTGTCACAGAAGAGCCAGTAAAAAGTCTCGGAAGATGGTATGATGACTCCCTGAAAGACACACAAAGGGGATGTGAAACCAAGCAAACAGCAGAAGAAGGCCTGAAGAAAATAGATAACTGCGGACTGCCAGGCAAATACAAAGTCTGGTGTCTACAGTTCATGCTGATACCAAAGCTGCTGTGGCCACTGCTAATCTATGACATTTGCACCAGCACAGTCGAAGCAATGGAAGCCAAAATCAACAAATACACAAGAAAATGGCTCGGTGTCCCACCTGGTCTCACTGATGTTGCATTCTACTGTTGTCAAGCAATGCTGAAGCTACCTCTCAAATCCATAGTGGAGGAATACAAAGTTGGAAAAGCAAGACTGTTGAGCATGCTGGAGGAATCGGAAGACAATATCGTGAGATCAGTTCATCCAAAGCTGAGAACTGGCAGAAAGTGGAAAGTCCAAGAGACTGTAAACAATGCCAAGAGAAACCTCAGCATCAAAGAAATAATTGGACACACGCAAACCAACAGACAGGGACTGGGAGCAACAAAAATGCAGTGGTGGTCCAAAGCCAAAGGGAAGGAAAAAAGAGACATGATCATACAGGAGTTGAAGGAAGAAGAAGATGTCAAAAGAGTGCAGAAGGCAGTCCAGCAAGGTCAACAGGGGCAATGGACAACATGGGACAGTGCACTCCAAAGAAGTCTCAGCTGGAACGATATGTGGCACATGGCTCCTCTAAGGATAAGCTTCCTCCTCAGATCTGTATATGACCTGCTCCCCTCGAATGCAAACTTAGTGAAATGGGGGAAATCAGACGACCCAGCATGTCCGCTCTGTCAGAAGAAACAAACAGTGGAACATGTCCTAAGCTCTTGCAAAGTAGCGCTAGCCCAAGGAAGGTATACATGGAGGCACAACCAAGTTCTGAAAGTGATCACAGACGTGGTTAGCGAAAAAACCATGACCCCAAACGCACCAATTGCTATGACAACGTTCTACAAAGCAGGAGGGAAACAGGTCTGGCCCGAAAGTGCTATGACAACCAGCACATTGCCAAAGGGTCTTCTGGATGGAGCAGTCGACTGGGAGTGTACAGCAGACCTCCCAGAGTGGAGAAATTACCCAGATGTCATCAGCAAGACAGGCATGAGACCAGACATCGCTCTCCACTCTGACTCCTCGAAACAAGTGATTCTGATAGAACTCACTGTGCCATACGAAAGCAGAATGGAAGAAGCACATATCTACAAGACCGAAAAATACGCCGGTCTTGCCAGCACCCTGAAGAAAGCAGGTCTGCGGGTCAAAATCTTCGCCATAGAGGTCGGGGCAAGAGGGTTTGTGGGCACCTCCGCTTATGATCTCATGAAACAACTCGCCATTTCTGGGAAGAAGAGGACTAGAGCCCTTAAAGCGATGGCAGAGGCAGCAGAAAGGAGCTCAAGCTGGATCTGGGCAAGGAGGAACCAAAAGTGAACTTCATAAGGATTAAATTCCCTACAGATGATGTGTGCCCCGTTAGCACATTGGTAAAACCGCGTACCCCCGGCGTGGGAAAAATAAAAATAAAAATAGACAACAGCAGAAGGGCATCCAGGAGTCATGACCTGGATGTGGCCCGGCCCCCCGAGAGTGTGAGGAATTCAGGGCCGAAACACTTGTCTAAAGGGGGTTACTTCTCTGAAGACCTTCTGTTGTCTAGCTCTCCCTAGAGTTTCTTTCTACCTATCATCGAGATAAAACATACATGGACTCAAGGGCAACGGTTATCATCAGTGATAGGTCACCATTTGAGATTGGAGGGTGGGGTGGTGGACATAATTATTTGAAAGGCTTCTTTTAAAGATAATTTTAGGTAGTCCTTATACACACGGATGTGTGGCAGAACTTCAAACCCACGCGAACGATAGACCTCAGTGGTTCATGCACTTGAAAGTTACGAATTCGGTAATAAGACGCATAACAGTTGCGGCCAATCAAACCTAGTTGTCGCCATTGTTTTCATTGTGGAAGGAACATTGAAGATGGATTCGGTGGAAATTGACACAAAAGGCCAGGATTTGGTAAAGTCTGTTTTTTATTGGAAGTATTCAACCGTTTAGTATTGAAGCATTACTGCATACTAACAAGTTTTAATTTATAGAATACCACTGCGAATGAAACTGCATTTGTTTTTCAATTAATGAGTTTG
The DNA here is from genome assembly GCA_030674185.1 of Monoplex corrugatus. NCBI lineage: Eukaryota > Metazoa > Mollusca > Gastropoda > Littorinimorpha > Ranellidae > Monoplex > Monoplex corrugatus. Next base: position 70,534,742 of record CM060305.1, read on the forward strand.
TCTAAACCAAACTCAAACTGGCAAACGCCACGGCGAACGGTACTTTTTAACTTTAATAGCAAATTAATTTATTATCTTGTTCTTCTCTCTGTTATTACGTAAGTGACTGCAGTCGTCATTGTTTTGTCACTATAAAGGGGGCCTGAAGCGAAAACACACTCACACACACACGCAAAACCGTCTGGTTCTCGACAGGGAAACCCCCCAGCATTTACTGGGTTCTGCACTAACTCTAGACTCTAGTAACTGCAGTGTCATGAGTGTGGTGGTTATGAGAACTTTTATGTGTGTTCTAGTCACCGTGTGTCCTCGTCGTTGGCAAGGTGGTGGTGGTTTAAGTTCATTCCTCATCATGTCTATATTGCTACCATTGTTGATTGTATCAAGTTAAACAACACGTTATTCAGTCAACACGTTATTCTATAACGGTAGGCCTACTTGTTTTGTACTACAGTCCAGAGCATGGCCAAGGCTCTTTTTATTCGGTATTTGATAGAGGTCTTTTTAGATCATGGACCATCACAGTGGGGGTGCTGGAAGCCTTTTAATAGTTTTATATCCTTAATCAGTTAATGAAACATGTTGCTTGATGTTAGAATACCTCGATAAAATTAATTTTTTGTTTGTTCGGTATGCGAGTCCCTGGCAGTATTGCCAAGTTTTAGGTGTATAAAAAGTACTACTGGAAGATTGAGTGAATGTAAAAAGGTACAATTACATAGTGTTTTTCTTATTCATCATTGGCTGGTAAACACTGTGACAGGTTTTTTTCTCGCCAGTTTGTTGCTCATATTCTATTGATCGAAGAATGACAAGTAAGCATACACACACAAAAGCCACCATATACACCGGACTGTGACACTGACAGCGATTAATGTGAATCAGTAAAGGATTTTAATTTTTATGCTTTATTAATTAAATGCCAGGTGACAGGAGGAAAAAACACTGATACTGTTTGCTGCTCAGGTGGCAGCTTTGTTTTCTGCTCACCATGCTTGAAGCACAGAAATTTTTAGAAGACAGTAATGTGTGTTTGTGTGTGTATATATATATACCTTGTAATCACTAATTGGCTATCCTTTCATGACAAATATTGTCGGAGAATTTGAATTGTTTGACATAATGTTAAGGCCTAATTGTATTTTGAAGTTCCTGTTTGTGTTGCATTTGCAGCCATATTTCATGATCTGTTAGGGCTTCCAGACAATAAAACTACAAGGGCCTGGCGAACAGCTTTTGATGTTTTACTCACCATTGGCAATTTACTAAATTGTATTCATTTGTGGGAGGATAATTTCAATGTGATTTACCTGCCTCATAGAGGAGCTGTTTCATGTTATTAGAGCCGATCTCAGGATTAATTACTCGTGAAGAAGCAGAGAGTTTTGTTGGCGTTTGTACACAGGTTGTTGATGTGTTTGGACCAGTTCATGTCTTTGTTGACAGTAACACCCAAGTAATTGGCACCATTGACTGTGTCTAAAGCATGCCTGTGTACTTTGTACTGGTGCTCAAGGGTTTTTGACATGGTGAAAGGCCATATATCCCATCTCTTTTCTCTCATACAGCAAGCTGATTGAGGTCTCAGAAGTGGGTCTGATCATCAAGGCAGATCATCACATTTCTGACATTGTATGCTGCAGTTTTGTCTGTGAAGAGCTGGAGTTAGTGCAGTTAGGGTATCAGGCAGGTCATTGATATTAACTAGGAACAAGCAAGCTCCCAGGAAGCTGCCTTATGGTACACCAGCTGGATGCTAACAAATCAAACGAGGCTCAATTGACAGCTCTACTACCTTCTGTCATTCAGCTTTCATCCTCCAACTTGCCCCCTCCCCATCCTTCCCCAACCCCCATCTTAAACTTTTCTCCTTATCTGCACACTTAACTCTTTGTCTTCTTTGTTATGCCATTTATACTAAAGAAATTGTTTAAGTAAAGCTGTTAAGAACATTACTTGGACTGAGGTGAAGTTCTCAGTTGTGAATATGAATTCTTTTGTGTGATTTTGCCCTTATGTATTATTGAAGTTATGGATCTTTTATATCAGTGAAATTGGGAGGAGTTGTGGAAATTGTAGGTGCACAAGCAACATATATGTATATATCAAATTAAAGATATGTCCAGTATGTGTACATCAATTAAGTGGTATGTCCAGCAGCACGGCACATGCTTGGTGGATCAGTCGAAGATGACAGTAAAACATACCATCATTTACATCATTTAGGTAATACATTCCAAAACAGAGTTGATAGTGAATGATTTGTTCTTTTCTATTGTCCATACAGAAATTTTTTTTTCATATGCGGACCTGAATTGTAGCATCAGTTGTTGATGTGAATTTTTTTTTAATAAATTGTCCAAGGGAGGTAATAGTTTTCATGTTATCAGAAAGATACTTATAGGTCTGTAGTTCACGAGATCTGTTGTTTCAGAAAAACTAAGGTAGTATTTTTGATAGAGTTCAGAGTTAAACCTTTGAAGTGTACACTTGAAAGTCTACAACTTAGTTAGGTTCTTGTCTAAAATGTGATTGAGGTAAGATCAGATACTTTGGACCTGTTCTGTTTATCGTTGATTGTGTAATGTGTAATATCACCTTTGGCACTGCTTGAATCAAGATCATGACTAGACCAGTTGTCACTTTTAGCACTGCTTGACTAAAGATCATGATTAGATCACTTGTCACCTTTAGCACTGCTTGACTGAAGATCATGACTAGACTAGTTGTCACCTTTACTCTTTAGGATTGCTCGGCTTAAGGATCATTTAGTATGCCTCTCACTTTGCCATGCAGCCCAGTTCTTTAAGTTTAAGTAGTGTGAGTGGTCCTTTGCATGAACCATACAAACTGATGGTCATAAGCAATGCTTCTTGACAGGTAGATTGATTACTGACTTATATAGGCCTACCATACTATATCAGTATATGAGGTGATTTTATCAGTCTTTTGTATAGTTGTTGCCTTTGTGTTGACCTGTACAAGAGGCCTTCATCAGGTCGAAAGGTAGACAACAGCTCTGGTGAAAGACTGATTCTGGTGAGGATCAGATCATTTCATATAAACAGTGATTGTTTCATGAAATGTTAAACTTTCCCCTGGTGGGGATGCCAGGGGCTCTTTCAGTATAAATAATATCCCCACCTTCTGAAATATGTGCTAGAAATTTCCTCTTTTCTGTCGCTCTCTTTATTTCTGCCGTGTTTCTTTGCTTTCTGTCATTTTTTCCTATCACTTTCTGTCTTGCTGGTCCATTCACCTGTATGTGTTCAGTAAAGTCTTTCATACTTTACATGTATTGTGCATTTTTGGCTATAGCCAGTATAGGGAGGTGAGATATGGGGAAGCAATTTTAGGTAATTTAGGCCCATATATATGTTTTGGTGTCCTTAAGTACGCTTAAATTTTTATTCAGGTGTGGTTTTTAAATCCCCTGTTGGATAAATTGTACGGAGTGGTCAACGCTGGGGGCATGCATGTCCTTGGATTATGTGCGCGAATGCATTGATATGTGTTGTGTACTTAATTTTCTTTTCTTTTTTTTTTTCCTGATGAAATTTTTGTATGTTTTGAAGTGGTTATAGCCCTGATATGGCTCTATGCAGTTGGCTGGGCTTTAAACAACAATAACAATAAGTGTTAAATTTGCCTCTTGTTACCTTCGCAGGTGGAAGTAAATCACCAGGATGGAGAGCATGAGGAAAAGCATGAGGAAGAGCATGAGGATAAACAGGAGGAGGAGCATGGAGAAGAGCATGAGGAGGAGCATGGGGAAGAGCATGAGGAAGATCATGATTCCGAAAGTCATGATTCAGATGAGGCGATGGCACAACCAGAAATGTGTATCAAGCATCCTCTGCTAAACAAGTGGACTCTGTGGTTCTTCAAAAATGACAAGGCCAGAAGCTGGTGTGAAAATAACCGTGTTGTTATATCATTTTCAACCGTTGAAGACTTCTGGGCGTAAGTTTCTGTGATATTATTTTTTGAAGAATTTGTATTTCATTTGACTGCAATGATTAAATAGACAGGAGAAAACTTGGTCCTTACCACAAGTATCAGTTGTTTAAATGTTTTTGATATACTTTCATTTTTTGCTTCAGATATGAAAGATAATAATTATACAATCTATTACAGTATTAGTATTAGATGTATAATCTTCAGTCCTTTGACTCTCATACCATACCCACCAGCATCCTGCATTGCCAATCATGCTAGCAAAGCAGAAACTTTACCTGCAGGAAGCTGGTGGTTAGGGAGAGGGTGTCAAGGGGTTAAGCGTTTACAGTTGGTTGATAAGGTGCCGGAGTCAAGGGGATAACCATACATTGTATAAAAGGTATGGTGTTTTACTTAAAATCTTTTATCTTTTTTATTTTAGCACACAAAAATCTCAAGAGTCAGAGGATGAGCGAGAAAGAAGAAAATTCTTGAATTTACTAAATGTTTACGGCAAGCAAAGTGGAGAGAACTTGGTTTCATACAAAGAAAACACATCTGCCAAGGACCTTTAAGATCTGTAAGAATCCTGTCTTGATGCTAACTGTTTCATTGAATTGAACAGAGCAGAGTATGTTTTGCAGACCAGACATTTGAGATGAGATTGCATAGAATTCCACATTATTGATTTTTTTTTTAATTGAGAAAGCTACAAGGCAGTTTTGCAGAAATCATTTTCATATTGTTTGTCTCATGTGTGTGTGTGTGTGTGTGTGTGTGTGTGTGTGTGTGTGTGTGTGTGTGTGTGTTGGTGTGTGTGTGTGTGTGTGTGGTTTTCAGACATGCATGCTTACACACACGCACATGCAATGATGTGCACACACACATGCGCGCGTGCACACACACACACACACACACAGATACATATACAAAAACAGGCACATGCGTATATACACACATATTGTTACATTCATGTGGTGTGCATGCAACCAACCAATCAAACAAAAACAGCACTGTTAGCAACTGTAGACCAGACTCATCATCACCATGTGTCTTTCCACATGGCATTGACCATCATGGCCCTCCACATGAATCTATCTTTTGTCGCTTCAAGTGTATCTCCTACCTCCTCTTTCTTCATCCAATCTGCAAAAATGTCAAATATACTCTCCCTGGGTCTACCTGGTGCTTTTTTACCCTCAAGCTTTCCTGTTGTGACTAGGTGCTCAAATTTCTTTTGCCTCGTATAATGCCCTATAAATGTTGCTTGTCTTTTCCAAATCTTTTTAATTAATTTTTCTTTTGTGTGTTTACTTCTTTCAAGACTACCTTGTTTGTTTTCTTTGCTGCCCACAGGACTCTTTAACATTCTTCTTAAAAACCACATTTCAGCTGCCACAATCTTGCTCTGACTTTGCTTGTGATTGTCCAGGTTTCACAGCCTGTATAACAGTACTGGTTCGACATAACACTGAAGAACTCTTTTCCTGATGTTGATTGATAGGCATTTGTTGGGAAGAACGCATTTCATTTTCTTGAAGACTGTTGTAACTTGGTCAATTCTGCTGGAGATTTCTAACATGCATTTGCTGTCTGGTGATATGACTGTTCCCAGATTCTTAAACTTATGAACTTGTCTCAATGTTGTACCATTTGCTGTTATTTCACGTGAGGGGATGTCTTGTTTTTATTGATTACTGTGACTTCAGTTTTCTTACAGTTTAGGTCTGGTCCTTTAATTCTGCTTTCTGTTAATAGTGTTATAGTCACAAGATTTTGTAGTAGACCGGACTGTAGCTGTTAATCACCTGTTTTTTGTTGTTGTAGAACTTCATTACTAGTAGGGGTGGGAGGATTCCCCATGGGGATGCCAGGGGCTCTTTCAGTATATATAGTATCGCCACCTTCTGGAAATTCTGTACTAGAAATTTCCTCTTTTCTGTCACTCTCTTTGTTTCTGCCTTGTTCCTTTGCTTTCTGTCATTTCTATCTATCATTTTCTGCCTTAATGGTCCATTCACCTGTGTGTGTTCAATAAAGTCTTACATACTTTTTCTTAGGATTGATAAGTGGGTACATGTATGAATGAAGTGCATGTTTGACTCTAGGGAGGTGAGACATGCTGAAGCAATTTTAGGTAATTTAGGCCTGTTTTTATATATGTTTTAGTGTCCTTAGGTATGCTTATATTTGTATTCAAGTTTGTTTTTTAAATACCCTGTACGATAAGTTGGACGGAGTGGTCAGTGCCGAGGGCATGTCCTTAGATTATGTGCGCGAATGCATTGATATGTGTACTTAACTTTCTTTTCTTTGTTTTTCCTTTTGAAGTTTTGTATGTTTTGAAACAGTTATAGCCCTGATATGGCTCAATGCAGTCGGGGCTTTAAATTAAACAACAAAAACAGGGGTGGGAGAATAAGGAAGTGGGGAGCCTCTGATCTCTAGAACATTTCATGTCATGCATTTGTGCTCCTCTCATTTTTCCCTGAAATGTTTATTCAGACTTACTACAGCTTAGTACCACCATGCAAAAATGGGTTGTTGTTTTTTACAAACGGTTTCTGAATTAAATGAAAGTTTGTTGCACACAACAAAATTTCTGATTTAGATTAAGACATTAGGAGATGTTCATAATCCTTAAAATTAGTTGGGCAAATGTGAAATGGCCTCAAATCTAGAAAACAAAATGATATGATTGTGAAATAGCCTCAAGTCATTACAAAATAGTCTGATGTGTGTAATTGATTGGCTGAATTATGGAATAGTTTCAAGTCATTAGAAAACGGTTTGGCATGTTATCATGTTTTTCAGTATCATACTATCAGTTTTCCCCCTGTTAAGTTATAGACGCTTAGTAACGCCATGCTTTGTGGGATTTGAGATCTTGTACATTTTCAGATTTAGAAAGGCAGTTGGATGTGTTCATGAATCTTTTTAGAAAATTGGGCATATGATGAATTCTGTGCTGGGCATATCATAAATTCTGTGCCCTTGTATATTGTATGCAGTGTTAGGTCTTGGAATTAAGAAGTGTAGAATTCAGTATTCCAACTGTGTAATGGAAATTTCCTGCTGCCTGCTCTTGACTTCATGCTACATTAGTAACTGTGTGGAGGACTTTGCAAAATCAGCAAAGTGGTTGAGTTAATGATTTTCAGTGTCATTGAATCTAATTTTAATACTTAACAATTGTTGATGATTATGTTTCAGATTATACAATCATATAGTGAGAGCAAGCAGGTTGCAATCAGGATGTGATTACTCAGTTTTCAAGGTAAGCACGATGAAATGAAGTATACCATTGTAGCCCTTCAATACTGAGGCCAGTATTTTCCATATATGTGCCAAGGTAAAAAGTTGCGTCACTACTCATGTATATTAAACTACTGTAGGTTCCATATTTGTGGAATCTGCATGAAATTACACAGAATGATGCATTAAGCATGACAAGTTGTACTTTCAAATGAATTGTTTATTAATTTCATGAAATTAATAACATGATATTTTGTGAAAATTCCCGCAAAAAACATTTAAGCGCTCACCATAGAAACAAACAAACAAACAAAAAAACCCCAAATAAACTAAGGAGATCTGCCCTGCCTGGCAAAATCTATAAGTGTTCAGACTGTAGATAGCACCTGCTGATGGATCACTGACAACTGAAGTGCTACAAAAATGAGCTGCCTAACTAGCACAGAAAGTAGCTTGACCTGGTCTTATCATCTGCTGCTGCCATGCCCCACCATCACCCTATTCCTTTACCTTACTAGAAATACTACTCTCTGGAAGTGGTAAGTGATTTTACATGATCAGGATTGAGTACTACAACACTTTGAAGGTGTTGGCTGGTTGCCAGAATTGCCTGTGGGGCAGTCTCAATGTCACATGTTTATGGTGTCTGCTCTATATGAAGCACATTTCTCACTAACAGTGGGTACTTATTCCTTTTGTCAGTCTCCTCTTTGTCAGAATTGTCTCTGAATTGTTGTACAATCACTCGTAATTTCTTGAATCGCCTCAGATGCTTATAGTTATATATAAAGGTTGAAAAGGTGCAGGATTGCGAGACAGTTCTGGCTTTGCTGTATTTGGTGGAAACCAGTTTCGATTCTTCGAAGAATAAAACCAATTTGTTGAGAGTTACATGGGTCACTGAGTCATGTAAGAGAAGCAGATCACCTTTATGAACCCTTTTCGTGATTGAAACTCAGTCAGTGCTTCTCTTGCATTTACATTACATTGAAATATGTAATGAACTATGGTGTGCGGATGCAAGTTTAAGCCATTTAGACCCATTTCTGTATATGTTTTGGCGCCCTTAGTTATATTTAAAATTTGTATTCAGATATGTTTTTTAATCCCCTGTGTGATAAGTTGTCAATGCCAGAGGCATCTCCTTAGATTATGTGTGTGAATGCATTGATATGTGTACTTCATTTTTCCTTTTTTGCCTGTTGAAGTATTGTATACATTTTGAAATGGTTATAGCCCATATATGGCTCTGCTTACTATGTGATCAGAAGAAGAAAGAATAAGGACAATGAGTGACAAGAAATAATAGAATAATTACAAGCGGTAAAACTGGGGACATTATAATCAGGATGTTTCTTTCTTCATACCACAGGAGGGCATCCAGCCCATGTGGGAGGATCCAGAGAACAAGAAGGGTGGGCGCTGGCTCATTAGCTTGAACAAGAATCAGCGCCACAATGATCTGGACAGTGTCTGGCTGGAGATGGTGAGTTTCTGGACTGTTATATGTAAACAGTGACAGGAGTGTGCATCAGTAGTTGGTGGAAATCATATTGACTGTATAGCCACACAAGCTCTTTCATCAAGTTTGACTTGAAGACATACATTTATGTCTAGCAGCGATTTTGCGCTTCACTCTCCTTTTTTTTTTTATATCCCATTTTGACTCCCCTATTCTTCTAGTGTGCATGTGCTTTTTACCGGTGAGCTGTTTCTGTCATTATGAGTAAATAATTTTGAAAAGCGAATGATTACGATAGAGAATGTGTGAGTTTGCACTTCAGTTTGATTCATACATCAGAATTTAGAACCTTACAGTTACATCATTATAATCATTATTACTATTGTTGTGTGTGTATTGAGTGAAATTCAGTAGATTTAAGCAGGGACCCCCCCCCCCCCCATCTCCCACCAACTACAAAATACTTCCTTCAGCAACAAATTTCAACTTCAAAACTTCAAAATACTTTACTGTGGACTTACTGAGTGTTGGAATTGCAGGAGTAATTTCCAGGTGTCTCCAGAAACTGTTGCTAACCATTCAAATTTCATTATTTGATTTGCACTGATGTAGATGCATTCTGTTCTAGTGCTAGTCATTTCTTGAAAAGAATACTAAAGAAATTAAAGCAAATGTTACCTAGTGTTCATTTTACATACTTTGATGTTTATTTTTTCTGTAGCTGTTGTGCCTTATTGGTGAAGCATTTGATGAGCACGGGAAAGAAATATGCGGTGCTGTTGTCAACATCAGAAACAAGGGAGATAAACTTGGCGTTTGGACCAGAGACTTCTCCCAACAAGAGTCCATTTTACACATTGGGTGAGTTTCAGTTTGCTCAAACAACTGTGACTAGTTTCTTTCGCTTATCCTGCCAGTTGATAATATTTTGCAGTTTGATGTTTATGTGTATATTTTTGCAGTTTCCTGTTTTTTTTTTCTTTTTATAAAGCATCTTAAATTTTACATGGTAAATTTGTTGTGACAGAAGCAGAAGTGAAACACAACCATAACAAATGTTTTTCTCTGTCACAGGAAGACACTGAGAACCAGACTGAACATGCCAAGCAACTCCTCCATGGATACCAGGTAAGGAAATCTTTAGTCTACATATTTGTCATTGCAGATGTTAGGGTCTAGAGTTATGATTATTTGCATGAATGATCAGATTCTGATATTTTCTTTAGTGTGGAATTTGAAATGCTATGTGATTGGAATGTTTGATTTTTTGTTATGCATTTGTGTGTTTACTTGTCCAAAGTTTATGTGTGCATATTTTTGCTCTTTTTGTTTTATAAACTTGTCACTTAACATATTTATCATAGCTTATATGTAAGTTATTTTTCTTTTATTCATCAATTTATTTCTTAATGAATGTCCAATCACTCTCATGTTTCATGATTTGTACATATCATCCCCCTGTGGAAAGTGGCTGTTCATGATTGGGAGTGTGGAGTTTGGTGAGGAGGGATTAATTGCACTTGGATTGTTCCATGTGCTTTCCACACAAATCTGACATACTCTCTGAGCCTGTGAAAAATCATATGTGTGGGCAAGATCTTGAAATGGAAAGGGAGGGGGAGGGAGAAAGACCTATGAAATGCTAAGCTGACAGCACCAGAATGTTGAGGAAATATTAAGATGGGCAGTGAACCGCCAAGTTTTTAATGTTGTGGGAGATTGAATTTGAGATGTTAGATCTTGAGTCCATGAGTCTGTCAAAAGAACAGACCAGCTTGCATGATAATTAAGGTTAAGCACATGTTTGTGCACAGTGAAATCTCTGTGTCAACACAGGGAAAAATTGATATATATTGCTGCAATAGGGTTAAAACAGCTAGAGTGTTATCATTATTATTTGTTATAATTTTTGTTCGTTTGTTTAACTGGAGTTTTGTTTTATTGCTGTAAACACCCCCACCCTCTGTGGAAAAAAAAGAAGGAAAAAAGCAAAGCAATTAACTTCTTGAGGAGCGAAGACAGCCATTATCAAACATATACATTCAACTGTAAAAACAAAGATTTCTTGAAATCATAGGATTTACAGAATGGCAAATGGTTATGTTTTGAATGTTGCAGTGTGTACCATGTTTGAAAGATAATAATTATAAAAATCATGATTTGTGATCAGTTTTGAATGTTGCAGTGTGTACCTTGTTTGAAAGATGATAATTATAAAAATCATGATGATTTGATTTTTTTCTCCAGGCTCATTTAGACACGATCACAAAAACTGGTTCCATGGTGAAAAATCGGTACCAGGTGTAAGGGCATGCCAGGATTGAGGATGAAATCAGGACCGAGGATGAAGTGGAGGATCAGGGGTCTTCATCCAGTCATGTGTCCTAGATTCTTTTTGCACTCCCTGCATCGCCTGCTGTTTCAAAAACAAATGAAAATGGCTATTTTTTTTTTAGTCTTTTTTCCCCTTTATTCTTCATTTTTCATTTGTGTGTATCTTTTTTCATTTTTCTTCTTTTTGTATTTGTGGGTGTTGGGTGTGCGTCTCATTTAAACACCCGATTCAGAGATGCCATTTTTGCCATGTTATTAATGCATGGGTGCAACTCCTCCGGCTACAGACTGGAATCTGGTTTTTGAAAAACGGTCGAGTGGACAGATCCGGTTTTTGAAAATTTGACAAGGAAAAAAAAAAAAGCCGATTAAAATCCTTCGATACAGTGAGCAACTCCGCTTCTGCTCGGAGTGTTCGTAAGCAAAGCGATTGGGAAAAAAATGCCGATTAAAATCCTTCAATACAGTGAGCAACTCCGCTTCCGCTCGGAGTGTTCATAAGCAAAGTGATTGGAGCTCTCCTGTGTTGGAGGTACAGAAGATCCGAAGCACGTGACCGGAATTAGCAGGCGACTTTTCGTTCGACGTTTGAGTATGCATTATCTCACGGAAGCAGATTTTTCGCGTCTTGCGAAGGTGGAGGAAGGGGTGAAAAACAAGTGGAGGTGGGAGTGGCTGAAGCAGAAAGACGAGCAGGACAAAGAGTATGGAGAGTGGTGTCGGAAACTTGACTTACCAGGAACATGTTTCTGCACAGTTTGCTCTAAGCAAATCAAGTAGCCTACGGCATGAGTGGGAAGAAAAAACTAAAGGAACATGCCGATCATCCCAGCCACAAGGAAAATGTGATGGTTAGTTACGTTTTCATGCTATTTCTGCACAGGCCACTTCTGCACAACCCAGTTCCAGCATCTACACAGTGCCAAAAGGTGGCAAAAGAGCTGCCATGAAGTCATCACAAGACATTAGTTTCTGAAGAAATCTGAAGAAATTTCTGAAGAAATCTAGAATGGACATTTAACCATCTTCCACTTTTTTTAAACAATAATGTGTCTGAACTGTTACTGATATTGTTGATTTTATGAACAAAGGCTACACTCATGTTGGCCTGGAAACACCTTATGAATGACTAGTGCTAATCTTCAAATGATTTCTGTCTCCTCATCACTTAGAGGATTGTCAGATACTGTGTTATGGTCAGTTTGGACCTGTGTTATAAACACAAGGATACTGTTTGGCAGATAAACTGTGCAGGAGGATTGGAGCAAAAGAGTGATATTGACTGGACTGGTTTCTGTATTCTTAAGACTGACTTTGACAGAATTATTCAGCTGTTGCTTCTTCTAGATTTTTCTTTCATGATTACCTAGTAATCTATCATGGTTAGTACTGGTGGTAACACTGCTATTCTGTTACCATGTAAGTCAGAAATATGTCAATTTTTCTGTTCATTTGTTCATGCTCAGATTAAAGGAGAGACCCCCCAAATCATCATAAAAAGGCTAATTTTCTTTCAGCTTCAGGGGGGCAACGCCCCCCTGACCCCCCAACAAGGGCTCTGCCCCTGTACCCCGCCAGGGCCTGGACAGCCCCTGGGCCCATGCCTTTCAGGTTTTTTCTTTTTTCAGGAGTTGCACCAATGTTAATGCATGTAGATTTATCATTACACAGTTGATTTTACTTGAAAAATAATGGTGTTTGTGAAATGTTTTAACCTGTGGAATGAGTTATCGATGATTGAAACAAACCTCAACTGATTTAACTCTTACCAGCTGCATGCTCAATTTTATATAACTGGCTATGTGGAAGCTGTTAGAAATAGGGACACAAGCTCACTTCATCAACTTTTAATCTGGGCAAATCGAAACGGTACTAATAGCAGATACATGAAATTAGTATTGCTGACTTTTGCAATAATTTTTTTTATTTAAGTTCTTTATTTGTTGAGATTTATTATTTTAACAGCTGTATACAGTGAGAATGGTTTTGGACTTTGAGAAAAAAAATGTACTGATAAATTCAACTAGGCACTGACAGATGTTTTAAACTGTAATGACAGATCACCAGAGGGGTCGGCACCTTTCTGTATTGATGATTGTATGTTTTTGTATCACCGAGAGCATGCATATTTGTGTATGAAAAGTAGTTAATGTTTGGTGATTGGTGTTCCTTGGTGTTATTTACATAGTAGAAAATGGCATTTTACATAATGTAATTTGTTTTTGTTTTCACCTGACAGTAGATATATATGTATAATGTATGAACATGTTTTCTTTCATGCAATATGATGTATGGGATCCTCTGCTATGAAGTGAATTGTCCATCTCAAACTGTGGAAGTCTTCCATATGTGGATTTATGCTTTGACCTTGAAGGGTTGGAAAAAAAATTTTTGCTTGTGTAAAGAGCAGTCTCGTTTTCTTTTTATGCAAACAGGTTAAAGTTAGGTGAACTTGATGCATAAACTTGGGTAAGTATATAATACCTTTGGATCAGATCTCAGTGGTGACTGCTTCTTAGCATTTTCTTGGACTGTTTTAGAAAAAAATATGCAAGGATGAATAATTTTTTTTTGGCAGAGGGTCACATCATTAGTATGATTCTTGAAACTGTTGTAGACATTTATGTGTATGTAGTGCTGCATATGAATTTCATGGATAATGTGGTTTTGAGCTAGACTGAGAAAACTAACCTGATCCTAAAAATAGTGATTTTGAAATTTTTCCACATACGATTTCTAAAAGAGTAACCACCTCGATTTGTCAGAACTGTGCAATATCCATGACTGTCTCATTCATCGTCACAGAAGATGGTTTAGGTTTTGTAATTGAAATACCTTGTTTGTTGTTTATCCCTGTCTTCATTGTAACAACACTTTGACTCCCACACCTTGTCCACCAGCAACCTGCATTGTCAGCCGTGCTGGTAAAGCAAAAACTTAACCCTTTGACTACTTCACCCTATCCACCATCTTTCTGCAGAAAGTGGATAGGGTGAAGGAGTAAAAGGGTTAAGTTTCTGCAGTTGGTGGATAGGGTGTGGAAGTCAAAGAGTTAAGCAAATAACTTGGATTGAGATTATATGAATTTCTTCATGCCTAGCGAGAAGACATGCACCTTTATGGAGCAAAATATTGCACACCAGAGCCGTTTTCCGTCTTGAATTTGAACATCTTATGTGTAGATGAACAGACGTTTTCGATTAGAGCAAATTTTGTTGAATTTGATGTTCTGTTTTGAGATGGAACTTCAGTTTCAGTCATTTAATCCAGCAGTGATTTTAACATATCATGTGGGACTGCTGCTTATATTTGAATTAAACAAAAAAGTAATATAGTTATTAGTAGCACAGAATGAAATGGTTGTGTAAGATCAGTGAACATTTCTACCAGTTCATTTATAGATGTACAAAATGTCATTTGTATGATCAGTTACCTTTTCATTTGAAAGAGAGAAGAGAAAAAATGGAAATCAAGGACATGTGGTAGTCGAGGGGAAAAAATGTGAAAGTTGTCCAGTAACTAACCGTGGTCATATACTGGAGTGAGGTGGTAGAGACCTCACTACTCTGGGTCAGCTTTTCTAGCTCAGGTTCCATTCTTCTCCCTTAATGCATTACCTTCCACAACCCTGAACAGAGTCAGGTACCCACTCACTGCTGGGTGAACTGGAAGCCCTTTGTGTGTATAAGCAAGCATGCAGAACATCAAATACACATGCTAAAGATTCTGTGAGCCATGTCATGGCTTGGTGGCTTATGGAATCATGAAAATACCCAGCATGCACAACCCTCTGTGTGTGTGTATGCCATAGAATATCAAATTCTCAGAACCAGAAAACTAACCAAACCAAACTAAACCAAACCAAACCAAACCAAACCAAACCAAACCAAACCAAACCAAACCAAACCAAACCAAACCAAACCAAACCAAACCAAACCAAACCAAACCAAACCAAAACCAAACCACAACCACAACCACAACCACAACCACAACAACAACAACAACAACAACAAAAAACACACCACATTTCTTATGTGTTTCATTGCGCTACAATTTGTACTGTGATTTACTGTTACCAGAACACCGCCACTGTATTTGGTGGCACATATAAAAACAAATACCTGGGGCTTTCTTTCATGTTCACATGCAGCTGCTGAAATATTTTGCGAAAAATACATATATGTGTGTGCATTTGGGTGGGTAATGCAAGTAAGTTACGTGTGCATGTTCCTTGGTTGCAAAAACTTATTTGTTCGCAGAGTTTTTTCTTTATAATTGCATTGTTCAGAGTTAAGCGCCATGATACAGTCATATTGCATGTATGTAATTCATATCAGTTCCATTGTTTTGCTTTAACAGCTTTTTTATTTTTGGTTTGATTGTGAACAGTATGTGTGTTCCATATTGACTGAATATATGTCTGGACGTGAAGGGAAATCTGAGCAGTTTCATGTTATACTGGTGATATTTGAGATCTCCATGACCACTATTGATATTCGCAATTCTGAAGTCTCCATGACTGTTATTGATATTCGCATTTGTGAACTGTCCATGATTGATATTTGCAATTCCAGTTTTGTATGGTTATGGAAGTTCCAGTTTGCTGCCATCTACGCATCAGCATGGTGGGAAATATTTACGGTTGTCCTTTATTGTATCATGTTTTTTGTCTTCTACTCTTGTACCATGTTTTTCCAGATACTTTTATATTTTTGTTTGGAAAGACAAATAAAGTTCTAGTTCTATATTTTGTTGATTTGAATTATTTTATGAAAGGAATCTTTCCATATTACTATATACTTCCATGGTGAATATTTTCCCTACAGAAAGGATTTACTCCCCTTGGCATGCATGTCGTTGGCCTATCTTAATGATATGATAAGAAATGTATCTTCACACTCTGCACTCAAGTAGCAGTAATAAGAAATTGAGAATGCTCATAAATCTTTGTTTGATGGTTTTCATACATATTACATTAGGACACTAATAATTCTTAAGTGATGAAAAACTGTTGTTTAGCATAAACTTTCTTCACTGGACTACTCACCGTATGCACATATAAAATCTTTAATGGGACAGGGTGAAAAAAAAAAATAGGAAGAGAAAAGTTCAGGTGGGCTTTTCAGGACTTTTGAATTGAATCTGAATTTTTATTACACATTTGGCCAGTATTACAAATGAATTTGTTCGAGTGAATGCAACTGAAAAGAAACGTGTAAATGTTTCAATAGGTACTTCTCACTGGTCTGCAAACAAGATTGATTTAAAATCATTGTTTGTGAGAGTTGACCTTAAGTGCAGTTGTTTGTTGTTAAAAATGAATTGTGAAAAGCGAGTTGTTCTTTGAAATGGTAGAATATGATTAAAATAGTTTTATGAAGGGAAACTTGTAGAATCTTTATACATTAAACTTCAGTGAAAGAAAACACATGTAAAGTTGATTGTCAGTATAATTCATCTTTCATTGTGTACAATCCAGGCTGAATATTTTACAAATTAAAGAAGGTTAATCTGGTGGGGTCTTGTGATGATGAAATGAGAAGAGAGAATATCCGCTTAACAAAACGTTTCTTTGCAGTTGATGTTCATGTTAATTAGAAAAACAAATAGACTCCCCCCTCCCCCCTGAAAAAAAGCCCTAAAATCTTATTTTCAAGCAAAATATATCTTCAAGTAAATATTTTTCAGTTTGATACAACCCTGTCTGATTATTGGATAATTTAAGTCCATACCTAAGCGGTTATGATTATTGAATACAAAAGACCCACAACCAAAAGTTCAGTTGAAACTATGCATGTGCATGCACACACACACACACACACACACACACACACACACACACACACACACACACATACACACACACACACATACAGGCAGGCAGACAGATACTAACATGCACACAGACATAGACACACTCACTCAATCAGTCAGTCACTACCTTGCTCATAAATTCAATCAGTATGAAGAAATACATGTAAATATAAGTCTAAAACAGAAGTATTAGTATTGTACATAGTAGAGTTGGGAAGTTGGACATAAACAAAGAAAACAGTTCTGTTCAGCCTGAGCCCCATCCGTGATTTCAGTTGCCTTGGAAAGATTCATAACAAGTTCTGGACCCACTTATACATTTGTTTTTCACCTATTTTAATGAGAAGGAATGGTGGGAAGGAACACAGTAGATTATTCAAGAGGGATTCATTGTACTTGGGTAATTGCATATGCGCTTCAACCAGATTTGCCAGCAGTTACTTGGCAGACGCCCCGAGCATGTTCAAAAACCAATGTGCTCGCAAGGTCTTGAAATCGGGAGAGGGGAGAGGGACTTACGAGACAGTAAGCTGATACCACCAGAATGATGGAAACATTAAGATGGACAACTAACAGGACTGAACTTGAGATATCAGATCTTGTGCCTATGACTATCAAAAAAACAAAAAAACAAAAAAACAAAACAAACCAAAAACCCCCAAACAAAACAAAACACAAAACAACAACAAAAAAATGAAAAACATTTAAAAAACAACCTCCCCCCCCAAAAACAACAACTAAAAAACCAGCCAGCTATCAGGAACACAGAAAAGAAGAAAGAGTCATGAAACGATTTAAGGGGAATGTAAGTACTTGAGGGATAAAACAATGCAGTAACGGATACTTTCGCAAGTATGTCCGGAGTTTAGACTTAATTCAGTAAAAGATGTGACTAAAGGAACAGTATACATGCACACATACACATTCACACATGCATAATGTTTCTGGAAGTCATTCAGTTTTGACAGACAGCTCAAGATTTATTTTGATTAAAGAAGCAAACATGTAAATAAAAGTTGACATATACACTGAAAGAATTAAGTCAAAGAATATCAGTATCGCACAAGTATTTTAAGCGAGAACAACAACAACAACAAAAATGTGGCAGTGACATGTAGCACTAGGCACCGTCTTGTTCATCACAGTGTTCGTATACAGCAATACTAGGCAATCTTGCTCATCACACATTTATTCATTCACAAATTAGATACCAATCGTAGATAAGCTGCTTCGGTGGCATAATTACGGCACACATTCAGTGTTGTTTGGCTGAAAATGAAATGAGAGCTACTGTGTAAAGGGAGCTAATGTCGTCTCATGAACCACAAGGACGGAACAATTACAACCCCTTTTCTCTGGAGGCGTTTGCAGAAGAAAACACCGCGCTTATCGAAGTTAGCTTTCCTTCGAATTTCCTTTTGTGAATGAGCCATTTAGGTAAGAGCAACATACTTTATTAACTCCACAGCAGGTCACCTTACTCCGCTGTTTTACTCTACCACAGTCTTGTGTTCAAATAAGAATGTACTCATTTTGCTGATTATGTTGTTCTTGAAATAGTATTTTTTTCCATATTGCAAAAACAAGGATTCAGATAGCTTATTATGAAATAAAATGGCACTTTTTTTTTTGGTACTATGATCGCAAGAGGTGGGAGTTGGTGGGCAGATAACATGTCAGTTCTTAAAAGATAAAATCAACTGACTACGAGCAACTGCATTTTCAACAACAGTTAAAACAGCGGTGTGTAGATCTTTGCTTTTTGAAGCTGGGCTGCGAATAATCCGTATGCGTGTATTGTGATACAGCCTACCGGTACAACATCATGGCATTGTAATACTATTCAGACGTTGGCTCTTCAAGTATCGTAACTCAGAAGTTGTAAGATAAGAACAATACACCGGATTTAGAATACCATTTCGTTAATTTAAACAAAATCACGAGAGTTAGAAAGAGAAAATCCTTTGCATATCTTCATTTTGCTAAGAAATTGCGATTCGTTTCGATTTATATTGTTGTTTGATTTGTGGCATATTAGAGTATTGATATAGCATGTTTAATGTAAACTCGTTGTTTGAATGCAGATCTTTGTATTTGTATTTTGTAAAATCATAATCGATTTCAAAGAAAAAAAAACCTTCAATGCAAAGGGGGAAAAACAAAACAAAAACAAAAACAAACAAACACAAGAGTTTGCGTTCTGTGAGTAAACAAAAAATGCAAAGCAGCTGGACATCTGCAAGTGTGCTGTATCTACTGAGGTAAATACCTTTGACATCGTACAAATTAATTCAGTGATAACTGAACAAGGGCCAATAACAGAAATACTTTATCATTAGTCAACGAGGCAGAATGGTTAGCTCAACAAACTACAGACTGCATGGGTCATAGGTTCAAAACCCATCAATTAAATTTTACAAAAATCTATATCTATGTTTATATTCATATTCATATCTAAATATATGTATATACATTGGGATTTTTCAGTCTCGCCCTACAGTTACAGTTACCCAGAGTTGAGCGTGCTATAGTCTCAGGGGAAAGACTGGAACAACAATCATGTTTAAACCATTGTACAGATGCTGTATTTATAAAGGGTGTTGCGTCAAATTTCCTGACGAACACACTGCAGGTGTCTGTATCTCTCGAGCCTGGTTGACGCCAGGATATAGTATGAAAGTAAGCGTAGAGCACATCCCTGTCATGCAGTCTCAGTCCCAGATGGAACTCCATAGCATCATGATCATCATCTCCATTATCATGAAATCATCAAGTTCATAGTATAATGGACAATGTCCCAGATTATGTGGCCCTTCAAGCCCTGATCTCACAGTGACCTCGGTTGCAGTTTCCACAACCGGTTCCATGCCTGATGTGTACTTCAGTTGCTATAAGTAGTCAGTGGGGGGGGGGGGGGGGTTGTTGTTGGAGGTCTGTAGTAGCCCACTAGCTCAGTTGTCAGAACGCCATTTTCATAACGCTGGGATTGCAGGTTCAAGTACTTTAAACCCTTTGACTCCCGCACTCTATCCATCAATTGCAAAAGACTTAACCATTTGATTCTCTCTCCCTATCCACTAACTTTCTGCATGAAGGCTGGTGGATAGGGTGAGGGAATCAAAGGGTTAAAGTAAGTTTTTGCTTTGATAGCATGGCTTTGATAGGATGTTGGGGACAGGGTGCGGGGAGTCAAAGGGTTAACCCCCCGGATGGCCACGTTTTTGTGAGGGTTGCCTGGCTCTTTTGACAGAGCTGTGGCCTCAAAACTTCATGTCTTGAGTTTAATCCCACCCTGCAACATAAAAGATGGTTTGTTCATCGCCCATCTTAATGGTCTAGTCATTCTGGTGGCGTCAGTGTTTCATCATAGGTAGTGTTACTGCTCTCCTTCATTATTGTGCTGGCTTAATAAAAGCGGTCTACCAGATAACTGCCAGCATATTTGGGTGAATGGAGCGCAGATGGTGTTGTCCAAATGCGATGAATCCTCTTGAACAAATTCCAAACTGAAGCTTTTTTTCCCCCACTATGGCGGTAGTTTCTTTAACAGGGGATCTCTCGCTTGTTCTGGGTCCGCTACTGAGTGTCATTAGTACGGGGTTTAGTGGGCAATGTCCTCAGTAAGTTGTACTGTTGAACTCCACCAATGTGACCCAGTAGCAGTGCAGAGTCTGCTTTGGCGAGTGGCCTTATTCCGGCCTGAAATCGCTGTCTCTCGTGGGCTTCCAGGCACTGGAATTTCAAGTGAATGAACTTGGGATTGGTAATGTGTTCATGAGCTGGAAAGAGCTGTGTGTGACCAACAACAACGAGGCAGCAGAAAAACACAGGCCCTCCCCCCCCCCACATCATCGAAGACATGCAATACCTGCACTTAATGCAAACTCGAAGGCACTGTATATAAAAAAATCGTTGAATTTCAGATGAATATTAAATCACAAAAGTTAAAATAAGACTATAGAGTATCTTGTATCACGTTCTGGCACAGAGTGGCGTGTTTCTTCACCAGTCTGGCAGCAGCAGCGATCAGTTTACTTCTTCTTTTCCCGACCAGCGGCTTTCCTGATGTTCTTGCATTCATCTTTGATTTTTCCTGCAACATAATGTTACACATAATTTTAAAACTCTGTCAAGACACAACCAATTTGGCATCCGACATACATCAAGATGTAGTATTTTTGGCACTAAGAAAATCCACAAATCAGCATGATGTTGCAGCTGATTTTAAGACATAACCGGTTTGGTACTTGATATACTTCCTGATGTAGTATTTTGGGCACTAAGAAAATCCAAAAATCACCATGGTGTTACACATGATTTTAAAACTCTTATAAAGACACAATCAATTTGGCATTTGATGTACATCTTGATGTGCTATTTTGGGCACTGAGAAAATCCAACCGTCTTCTGTCTCCAGCTCGGTGATTATAGGAACGCCATTCCCGTCTGATGTAGATGACCGTGTAGACATTTGACATATATTGCATAGTAGCAAGGTTTGTGATAGAACAAAGACCTATATAGATGTAGTGTTACTGTGATAGAATAAAGGCCTACATAGATGTGGTGTTACTGTGATAAACAAAGGCTGTTACTGTGATAGAACGAAGGCCTATATAGATGTAGTGTTACTGTGATAGAACAAAGGCCTATATAGATGTAGTGTTACTGTGATAGAACAAAGGTCTATATAGATGTAGTGTTACTGTGATAGAACGAAGGCCTATATAGATGTAGTGTTACTGTGATAGAACGAAGGCCTATATAGATGTAGTGTTACTGTGATAGAACGAAGGCCTATATAGATGTAGTGTTACTGTGATAGAACAAAGGCCTCTATAGATGTAGTGTTACTGTGATAGAACAAAGGCCTATATAGATGTAGTGTTACTGGGATAGAACGAAGGCCTATATAGATGTAGTGTTACTGTGATAGAACAAAGGCCTATATAGATGTAGTGTTACTGTGATAGAACAAAGGCCTATATAGATGTAGTGTTACTGTGATAGAACAAAGGCCTATATAGATGTAGTGTCACTGGGATAGAACAAAGGCCTATATAGATGTAGTGTTACTGTGATAGAACAAAGGCCTATATAGATGTAGTGTTACTGTGATAGAACAAAGGCCTATATAGATGTAGTGTTACTGTGATAGAACGAAGGCCTATATAGATGTAGTGTTACTGTGATAGAACAAAGGCCTATATAGATGTAGTGTTACAGGGATAGAACGAAGGCCTATATAGATGTAGTGTTACTGTGATAGAACAAAGGCCTATATAGATGTAGTGTTACTGTGATAGAACAAAGGCCTATATAGATGTAGTGTTACTGGGATAGAACAAAGGCCTATATAGATGTAGTGTTACTGTGATAGAACAAAGGTCTATATAGATGTAGTGTTACTGTGATAGAACAAAGGCCTATATAGATGTAGTGTTACTGGGATAGAACAAAGGCCTATATAGATGTAGTGTTACTGTGATAGAACAAAGGCCTATATAGATGTAGTGTTACTGTGATAGAACAAAGGCCTATATAGATGTAGTGTTACTGTGATAGAACAAAGGCCTATATAGATGTAGTGTTACTGGGATAGAACAAAGGCCTATATAGATGTAGTGTTACTGGGATAGAACAAAGGCCTATATAGATGTAGTGTTACTGTGATAGAACAAAGGCCTATATAGATGTAGTGTTACTGTGATAGAACAAAGGCCTATATAGATGTAGTGTTACTGTGATAGAACAAAGGCCTATATAGATGTAGTGTTACTGTGATAGAACAAAGGCCTATATAGATGTAGTGTTACTGGGATAGAACAAAGGCCTATATAGATGTAGAGTTACTGTGATAGAACAAAGGCCTATATAGATGTAGTGTAACTGTGATAGAACAAAGGTCTATATAGATGTAGTGTTACTGTGATAGAACAAAGGCCTATAAACATGTAGTGTTACTGGGATAGAACAAAGGCCTATAAACATGTAGAGTTACTGGGATAGAACAAAGGCCTATATAGATGTAGTGTTACTGGGATAGAACAAAGGCCTATAAACATGTAGTGTTACTCTGATAGAACAAAGGCCTATATAGATGTAGTGTTACTGGGATAGAACAAAGGCCTATAAACATGTAGTGTTACTGGGATAGAACAAAAGCCTATATAGATGTAGTTACCTTCATCCAAACCCAGGCACCGGCCCCACTCCCACAGTGTGATGTTGCCGTCAGTGTCGGTGTCACATTGGTCGAGGAAGGGCAGCAGACAATGCTCCAAGGCCTTCAGTGACTGAATGGTGTACAGCAGCTCTCGTCGACTCACATACCTTCATCAAACAAAGCACAGAATTTCTGATGTTATGAATGAATGAATGAATGAATACATTGAATAAGTTAAAACACAATATTTTTCGTGTTCGACTATGTTATTTCGAATGTTGGCATATATAGGCCTATATTCTGTGTTTTGAGAGTTTGGACCACACTGTACAGGCGTTAGATGAAATCAAAATCAAGTGTGACTGCCCGCGTTCAAGCAAACAAGAACCAGAAACCCCCCCCCCCCCAACAAACAACAACAACATCCCCCCCCCCTACACACATACACGAAAAAAGAATCAGAAGGCGTATTTAATAGAACAAGACAAGACGGGCGCAAATTTTCGGCCAACTGGCCTTTGTCAAGCGTAGACACAAGATCACAAACGAACAAACACCAAGTACAAAAATTAGGAGTAAAAAGATTTTAGCCCTTTTTCTCACGCTTGACGAAGCAGCAGAGAAGCACTGGACGAAGCAGCAGGGAAGTTTCAGTCTTTTTCTCCTAATTTTTGTATTTGGTGTTTGTTTGTTTGTCATCTTACGTCTACGCTTGACAAAGGCCAGTTGGCCGAAAATTTGCGCCTGTCTTGTCTGGTTGTATTAGATAGGCGTTACATGAGTTTAAATAAGTCAGAGAGGACAGGGACATCTGAACTTAAGTTCAGCTTTATTATAAAGCAGTGGTACTCATAATTGAAACACGTCACTGGAACTTTGCAAAAAAAATGTCAGTGTTATTAGGAACTAAGAAAAGTATGGCAGCATTTCCCCTGCTTGTCCGGACAACACCGAAATCTGTTTTACTGCGAGTTTTTGTGTTCGTTGTTTGTTATTTGTTATTTGTTCTCTTACATTCACGCT
>CM060305.1:70563734-70568734 GCA_030674185.1 Monoplex corrugatus
GCTTCTTCTTCTTTCATTCGCATTCTACATAGTCAAGCCATATCTGGTGAGGTATGATGAATTTGATCGTTTTCCCCAATTCCTGCCTTTTATTATGCCTTTTACTCCCACACAGGAGGAAGAGATCAAACGTAGGATAAACATTGGCTGGCAAGCGTTTGGAAGAGCAAGTCTGGTTTTCAAGAATGACAAAATTCCAACTGCCCTGAAACGAAAAGTCTACGACCAATACATTCTGCCCACAGTCACCCACAGTGCAGAAACGTGGAATCTTACGAAAAAAATATACTCGCTTTGAAACTTTAGATCCAGGCAGCGAGCACGTGAAAGAATCATGCTTGGCATCACCTGGAAAGATTGCAAAACGGCTCAGTAGATAAGAGAAAGAACAAAAGTGCGAGACATCCTGGAAACCATCAACATACCGAAATGGAACTGGACAGGACATCTTACCCGGAGACAGGACAATCATTGTACAACCAAAACCACGTTCTGGATACCAAAGAGACAACAATCCCGCTAGAGGACAACAGAAAAATAGATGGAGAGACGACCTAGATGGATTTTACAAGAACTGGAGAGGAAAAGCGCTGGAACGAAGTAAATGGAAGCAGCTGGGGAAGGCCTACGTCCAACAACGGATTTTCGAGGGCTGAAAGATGTGACGATAATGATTACTCCCACACCCTATCTGCCAGCTGCAAGAACTTAACCCTTTGACTCCCTCATCCTATCCACCAGTTTTCCTGCAGGAAGGGTTAATTTTTTTGCTCTGGTATCACTGATGACGACACAGGAGGCAGGATGCTAGTGGATAGGGTGAGGGAGTCAAAAGGGTTATAGGTCAGAAGTTAGTAGTCAACCATGTCTCCCATCGCGCTGCAACGCGTATAATATATTTTACAATACAATACAATACTTTATTTTGTATAGCACAAACTCTTGATAAAATCATATCTAAGCGCTAAAACAGACACACACGCACGCACGCACACACACACACACACACACACACACACACACACACACACACACACACACACACACACACACACACACACACACACACACACACACGCACACGCACACGGCTAAGGTGAGTTTTGAGAGCGGACTTGAAGGAGACAAAAGTAGGTTGCTGACGGACAGAGAGAGGAAGTTTGTTCCAGGAAAGTGGACCAGAAACAGAGAAGGCTCGTGGACCATAGGTATTGAGCTTAGTGCGTGGAAAGCGAAAAGTCAGAGGATCGGAGGCAGAGCGGAGGGTACGTGAGGGAAGATAGATCTCAAGTAGGCTTGACAGGTAATCGGGGGCTGCGTTATTGAGGCTTTTGTAGCACATGGTGTCTAGTTTGTACTGTATGCGCTTTGATACAGGGAGCCAGTGAAGTTGTGCCAGGAGAGGAGATATATATGTGGTCAGCTTTTTTCTTTTTTAGTACAAGGCGTGCAGCATTGTTTTGAATGCGCTGCAGGATGTGAATGGTGGAGGCAGGAAGACCAGACAGGAGTGAATTGCAATAGTCAATGCGAGACATTATGAAGGAGAGAACGAGTTTTGCAGTTGTTTCGACAGAGAGATACTTCCTGATCAGGCTTATACGATGGAGGTGATAGTAGCAAGATCTGGCAGTTTGAGAAACAAAGTTGTTCATGGAGAGGGTAGAGTCAATGCAGACACCAAGGTTTTTAGCTGAATCAGAAATTGGGACTGATGTGTTACATAATGGGAGAGAAAGAGGAGGCAGCTGAGAAAGTTTCTGACGGGTGCCAATGAGGACAGCTTCTGTCTTGTCGTCATTAAGCTGAAGTTTGTTGAACGTCATCCAGTTCTTAATGTCCGAGTAACACTCAGTGGTGCGAGTCAAGAGGCGCTGTATATTGTCTGGTGTGTCACTGTCTAGAAGTTGGGTGTCATCAGCATAGAAGTGGTGTTTTATAGAGTGGGAGTTGATGATGGTAGACAGGGGGGAGGTGTAAAGAGTGAAAAGAACAGGGCCAAGGACAGATCCTTGTGGAACACCACAGGTCAGGTATGCAGGTTGAGAGTAAGTGCCATTAATGAGAACAGTTTGTTTTCTGTTTGATAGATATGAAGTGAACCAGGAGAGAGCAATGTCAGAGATGCCAAAAGTATGATGAAGTCTAGAAAGGAGAATACCATGATCAATGGTATCAAAGGCTGCAGACAGATCAAGGAGTGTGAGGAGAGAGACTTTGCCAGTATCAGTTGCAAGGAGGAGATTGTTGAGAATGTGTAGCAGGGCAGTTTCAGTGCTATGGCACTGGCGGTAGGCTGACTGGAAAGGATTGAGGAGATTGTTGGCAGACAGGGTACAGTTCAGCTGGTTGAGGACAACATTTTCGATGAGTTTTGACAAGAAAGAGAGATTAGAGATAGGCCGGTAATTTTTCAGTTGATTTGGGTCTAAATTGTATTTCTTGAGGAGAGGGTGAACAATAGCAGACTTGAAAGAATCTGGGACAGTTCCAGTTTGAAGAGAAGTGTTGATGATGTCAGTGATGAATGTGAGGAGAGTAGGGAGACAGTTGGAGTAGAGAGAACCTGGAAGAGGATCCAGTTCGGAGGTTTTGAACGACATGGATCTGATTGTGTTGAAAATTTCTTCTTGTGAGACTGGGGTAAAAGTAGTAAGAGGTGTGCCAGAGAAGGAAGGGTCAGGTGGGCATGGTTGACAGGGTGTCCTGTCAAGCCTGTCACGAAGAGTTTGTATTTTGGTGGTGAAATACTTGGAGAATACAGATGGGAGTTCTTCATTTGTGTGTTTAGTTGGGAGAGGTAAATCTTTTCGTGTGCCAAGGAGATGATTCATGGTTGTAAAGAGTTCTCTTGAAGAAGAGGCATTCAGGATTTTGGTTTGGAAATAGCTTGTTTTTGCAGATGCAATGAGGGTGGATACTTTTGTTTTAGAGGCTTGGAAAAGTTGCCTGTGTACAGTGAGTTTGGATTTGCGCCAGCGGCGCTCTGCTCTGCGGCGGGCACGTTTTGCACAGGCAATCTCATGAGTGAGCCAGGGGGTGGGGGGGGGGGGCGGTCAGGTAAAAGACGGGTTGTGGCTGGAGCATGAGTGTCCAGAAGATGGTGGAGAGTAGTATAGAATTCATCGGCAAGGTTATGTGACTTTTCAGAAAGGAGACGGGAGGCATCAGATGAAAATGTGGAGAGGTCAATAGATTTGAGATTGCGTCGAGTCACTGTGCGCGTGGTACGGGAAGGAGGAGAAATGTCAAGAGAACAGAGAATTGCAGAGTGGTCAGATGGAAGGGCTGAAGTTAGACGGGTAGAAAGAACTAGGCAGTTGTCAGTGGCTGAATTGTGGTGATCACGAGAAATGATCCAGTCAAGAATGTGACCTTTTTTATGGGTTGGTTCAGAAATATGTTGTGTCATATTGTGATTGGACAGAGAATTGATGATATGTCTTGTGTCATAACAGTGAGTGTTGTCGTAGTGGACATTGATGTCACCTAGAATGATGAGATTTCCAGGGAAGAGGCAGTAGTAATCAAGAAGTTGGTCAAAGTCAGAGAGAAACATAGATGTGGTGAGCTTGTTGGCAGAGCTAGATGGAGGTCGATAGACACAGGAGAAGGTGATGGGGTGAGGGGTGGATTGGAAGGATACTTCAACGTGCTCGAAAGAAGGATGGGAGAAAGGCAGAGACTGCGAGAAAGATAGGCGGAGTGAGTCGTTGCAGAGGATGGCGATACCACCACCTCGGGATGAGCGATGGAAAGAAGCAAGCCTGTAACCATGGCCCTCTTGATCACAGGGGCGGTCTGGTGAAGGCGACAGTTTGAACTTGCGGTTCTTATGGGAATTCATCCGGTTGTGAATAGTGCAGAGGCTCATCAGGACCACTTGCTACTCACTAGACAGAAAGTGGTAGTTGTCCGACCTTTCTGTCCATGGCTTATTAAAAAATCTTCGACTCCCGCACCCTGTCCTCCGGCATCCTGCATTGTCAACCAAATAGGAAAGCAAAAACTTGACCCTTTGACACCCTCACCCTATTTGCCAGCCTTGTTTTTGCAGATGCAATGAGGGTGGATACTTTTGTTTTAGAGGCTTGGAAAAGTTGCCTGTGTACAGTGAGTTTGGATTTGCGCCAGCGGCGCTCTGCTCTGCGGCGGGCACGTTTTGCACAGGCAATCTCATGAGTGAGCCAGGGGGTAGGGGGGCGGTCAGGTAAAAGACGGGTTGTGGCTGGAGCATGAGTGTCCAGAAGATGGTGGAGAGTAGTATAGAATTCATCGGCAAGGTTATGTGACTTTTCAGAAAGGAGACGGGAGGCATCAGATGAAAATGTGGAGAGGTCAATAGATTTGAGATTGCGTCGAGTCACTGTGCGCGTGGTACGGGAAGGAGGAGAAATGTCAAGCTGGTGGATAAGTGAGGGAGTTAAAGGGTTAAGTTTTTGCTGGTGGTGGATACGTGCGGGAATCAAAGGGTTGGAAGTGATCAGACAATATTCCTGTTCTCGCCGAAGCTGTTGTCTGGTCGGTCTTCCTGGGCTCATCTTCTTGCTAGCTATACAAATCAAGAAGAAGAAGAAGAAGAAGAAGAAGAAGAAATAGGAGAAGAAGAAGAAGAGGAGGAGGAGGAGAAGGAGGGAAGGAGGAGGAGGAGGAGGAGGCAGCAGCAGCAGTAGCAGAAGAAGAAGAAGAAGAAGAAGGAAAAAAAAAGAAGAAAAAGACGAAGAAGAAGAGGAAAAAGAAAAAGACGAAGAAGAAGAAAAAAAAAGAAAAAAAAAAAGAGTAAAGCGGAAAAAGTTATTATGCTCTTACTTTCTACGTCTTTTTTTTCCTCTTTGGCTACATCGACTTCTTCTTCAGAGTAATCGTCGTCACCGTCCACTTCGTCTTCATCATCATCGTCTTCATCAGCCTGGATTAAGAATAACGACAACAATGATAACAATAACAATAAGAACAGTAATATTAATAATGATAACAATGATGATAATACTGCTGCTGAT
>CM060305.1:70576234-70581234 GCA_030674185.1 Monoplex corrugatus
AGAAAAGAAGAAAGAAAGAGAGAGGAAGGGGGGAAAGAGAGAAAGAGAGAGAGAAAGAGAGAGAGAGAGAGAGAAGAGAAGAGAAGAGAGAGAGAGAGAGAAAGAGAGAAGAGAGAGAGAGAGAAGGAGAGGACGAGAGAAAGCGAGAGAGAAGAGAAAAGAAGAGAAGAGAAAAGAGAGAGAAAGATAGAAAGAGAGAGAGAGAAAGAAAGAGAAGAGAGAAAGGAGAGAAGAGAGAGAGAAAGAGAGAGAAAGAGAAAGAGAGAGAAAGAGAAAGAGAGAGAGAGAAAAAAAAAGAGAGAGGTGGTGTGTGTGTGTGAAAGAGAGAAAGAGAGAAAGAGAGAGAGAGAGAGAGAGAGAGAGAGAGAGAGAGAGAGAGAGAAGAGAGAGAGAGAGAGAGAGGAGAGAGAGAGATTACGAGCTTCCTCAGATGTGGTCTTTTGGTTTTTCCCACTATAGCTTCAACTGCGTTATAAAATTTCCCTGTTAAAATGAAGTCTCGATATTACAGCAAAATAGTTTCTCATGTATTTTTTTGCTGACGAACGCTTTCTCCAGTCGGTTTTCCCCACCCACGGGTATTCATATGCCACCCTCGTGTACAGTAATCCAACATCATGCCACCTCATCTCTCCATCACTCGACGGGTTGTCTGGTTCACATAGTAGAGCTATGAGTTCAAAAGCTGTGTCTTGAGATCAGTCACAGCATGGGCTATAAGAAACAACTGACATCACTTGCTGCAATTCATGACACCCTCATCATTCTGGTGGGTGTCAGCTTGGTATTTCCCATGTCTTGTTCCTCTCTCTCTCCCTCCATTTCAGAGTCTTGCCAGTGCAAAGGGGTTTTCTGGCAGATCTGAGTGGAGCGTGTATGGAATTTTCCGAGACCGAGAATCCCTCTCGAACAAGCTGCAAACAGATGGTAGGTAGAGTGAGGCAGTCAAGGTTTAAGTTTTTGCAGTTGGGGGTAGGGTGAGGGAGTCAAGAGTTTAAGTTTTTGCAGTTGGTGGTTAGGGTGAGGAGTCAAAGGGTAAGTTTTTGCAGTTGGTGGTAGGGTGAGGGAGTCCCAAGGGTAAGTTTTTGCGTTCGTCTTAGGGTGAGCAGTCAAAGGTTAAGTTTTTGCAGTTGGTGGTAGGGTGTAGGAAGTCAAGAGTTTAAGTTTTTGCAGTTGGTGGTAGAGTGAGGGAGTCAAAGGGTTTAAGGGTGTTGGTGGGTAGGGTGAGGGAGTCAAAGGGTTAAGTTTTTGCAGTTAGGTGGATAGGGTGAGGGAGTCAAAGGTTTAAGTTTGTGCAGTTGGTGGTTAGGGTGAGGGAGTCAAAGGGTTAAGTTTTTGCAGTTGGTGGTTAGGGTGAGGGAGTCAAAGGTTTAAGTTTTGTGCAGTTGGCGGATAGGGTGAGGGAGTCAAAGGTTTAAGTTTTTGCAGTTGGTGGTAGGGTGAGGGAGTCAAAGGTTTAAGTTTGTGCAGTTGGTGGATAGGGTGAGGGAGTCAAAAGATCAAGTTTTTGAAGCTGGTGGGTAGGGTGCGAGAGTCAAGAGATTTTAATGCGCCGATCTGGCTGACTAGTAATAAAACAGCGGCCTCGGGATCAGAAGCCTGAGCCGCAATATAAAAACTTGTTTGGTGCTCATCTTAACGCTCCAGTCATACTGGTGGTGTCAGCTTAGTGTTGTCAGCTTAAATATTGTAATTATTATTATTATTATTATTATTTCAAGACCTTGTCATTGCATAGGGTTTTGCAGTAGGCTCACGAGGCCGATCAGATAACAATTCATGGCAGCTCAAAGAAAATTGTCCAAGTGTGATAAATGCCCCCTGAACGAATCTCAAACCCAAAACGATAGTAATGAATTGGTCACATTATCCAAAGAGTAAAAAGATAACATTACCCGGACTGCCCTTCACTGGACACCAGTAAAAAGACGTAAGAGAGGAATAAACCACAAAACACCTAGCGATCAACAATGGAGAGAGACCTACCTTTAACCCTTTGACTCCCGCACCCTATGCACCAACTGCAAAAACTTAACCCTTTGACTCCCTCACCTCACAGGAAAGTGGTGGATAGAATGAGGATAGAGTGAGGGAGTCAAAGGGTTAAAAGGGTTAAGTTTTTGTTTTGCTGGCATGGCTGACAATGCAGAATGCTGATGGACAGGGTGAGGGAGTCAAAAGGTTAATGAAGACTCTGAAACACACTTGGGTTACAATACAGAGGCCAGACGGGGACTCTTTCAGCATAAGTAGTATCCCCGCCTTCTAGAAATTCTGTGCCAGATATTTCCTCTTTTCTGTCACTCTCTTTGTTTTACTGCCTTGTTCTTTTGCTTTCTGTCATTTTTTCCTATCATTTTCTGCCTCGCTGGTCCATTCACCTTGTATGTGTTAGATATAGTCTTACATACTTTCTTTTAGGATTGATAATTGGGTACATGCATTAAGTGCATTTTTGGCTCTAGGGAAATGAGATCTGCGGAAGTAACTTAGGTAATTCAGGCCCGTTTTTGTATGTGCTTTAGAGTTTTTGATTGTGTTTAAATTTATATTCAGGTATGTTTTTAAAATCCCTTGTATAATAAATTGGACAGAGTAGTCAACGCCAGGAGCATCTCCTTAGATAATGTGCGCGAATGCATTGATATGTGTACTTGATTATCTTTTCCTTTTTTTCCTATTAAAGTATTGTGTGTGTTTTTGATTGATTGATTTGGTTCAGTTTTTACGTCGACACCCACCTCAGGTGATATGACCGACGGGGATAACCATCCCAAGGAAGTGGGGGAAGTGAAACTTATCTAATCGTATACTGACACCACCAGAACAACAACGATGTAAAGATGGGACAGTGAGAAGGCCAGTTTTAACGTAGCTCACCCCGGGATTCGAACCCACAACCATTAGCATGTGAATCCGACGTTCAAACCAACTGGGCTACTGGGGCCCGCTGTGTGTGTTTTTAAACGCCCATAGCCCTGATATAGCTCTACGCAGTCGACTGGGCTTTAAACAACAATAACAATAACAATAACAATAACAAAAGCCCAGAACAGACAGACTTGGAGAATCTTTGTTGCTGTCCTACATTGCCAGTGGCATAACGGACAGTGAGTCTTGAACTCCAAACTCCCCTGACCCCCCTTTCACGCCGGTTTCAGTTTGAGTTTCAGTCTCTCAAGATGACGTCTCCGCGCTCGGATTGAATTCCATATACACTAACGTCACAGGCGCCATGTGATGGAGAGGATCCATAATGATCACGGCACAAGCCTTAAGCCTACACATAAATCCACGAGCTGGCCAGGTCCTGAGGCCCTACCTAGGTAGTTCTACATGTATAACCCTGGGGTCGTAGGGGAGCGAGGTGACAGAGACCTCAACATTTTTCCCGCGGCCATCACCACGAGGGTGGCGCCCATCCCCTTTCCCTTGCTTCAAATTCATATTCACATTCACACTTTTTTTTTAACCAAGACTTCAGAAAGGCGAAAAGGATAATTGGTCTTCAAGGGGTGGGACCCGGGAAATCAACCTCTCTCTCCAATGTTTCATACCAAGGCAGCCGGGCAATGCCCTGCTCTTCACGATTTTCAACTGCCGTGGGACTTTTAGCGTGCGCAGCCAGAAGGCACACGGGTCCGACTCGTTTTTCGTCCCATTCCGAAAGTCTAGACGTTCAGTTCGAATTTCTGGTCAAACTGAGAAGAAAAGTCAAGGCCTGTACAGGAGCGAACCCTGGAATCTCGAGTTTAGTTACTGGCAGGCGAACGTCTGAACCATTCAGCCACCCCACTCCCTCTCAACCCTTTGACTCCTTCACCCTATCCACCAGCATCTCGCATTGTCAGAGATGTCAGCTTAGTGTTTCACGCCGGCTGTTTGGAGATGCGAAATCATCAATCTCCATAGTACTGACAGTGCACACAGATTGTGCACTTGGGAACAGGTTGTTAACCCTTTCACTCCCGTACTCTATCCACCAGCTGCAAAAACCTTAATCCTTGCATTCTCTCACCCTATCCACCAGCTTCCTGCAGGAAGCTGGTGGATAGGGTGAGGGAGTGCAAGGGTTAAGTTTTTGCTTTGCTGTCATGGCTGACGATGCGAGATGCTGGTGGATTGGGTGAGGGACTCAAAGGGTTACAATACAATACAATACTTTATTTTGTATAGCGCAAAATCTTGATAAAATCAAATCTAAGCGCTAACACAGACACACACGCACGCACGCACACACACACACACACACACACACACACACACACACACACACACACACACACACACACACACACACACACACACACACACACACACACGCACACGCACACGGCTAAAATGGGGAGAAAGAATAAAAGCAATGGAAAATTATAGAGAGCATATTATATACAATTATATATTACAATGTGATTCCCCTCCGAGTGGAGACAGGCTGCAGAGGGGATTGAGTGAGGTCAGGATTTTATGCAGAGGAGAAAAGGTGAGTTTTGAGAGCGGACTTGAAGGAGACAAAAGTAGGTTGCTGACGGACAGAGAGAGGAAGTTTGTTCCAGGAAAGTGGACCAGAAACAGAGAAGGCTCGTGGACCATAGGTATTGAGCTTAGTGCGTGGAAAGCGAAAAGTCAGAGAGGATCGGAGGCAGAGCGGAGGGTACGTGAGGGACCATAGATCTCAAGTAGGCTTGACAGGTAATCGGGGGCTGCGTTATTGAGGCTTTTGTAGCACATGGTGTCTAGTTTGTACTGTATGCGCTTTGATACAGGGAGCCAGTGAAGTTGTGCCAGGAGAGGAGATATGTGGTCAGCTTTTTTCTTTTTTAGTACAAGGCGTGCAGCATTGTTTTGAATGCGATGCAGGATGTGAATGGTGGAGGCAGGAAGACCAGACAGGAGTGAATTGCAATAGTCAATGCGAGACATTATGAAGGAGCGAACGAGTTTTGCAGTTGTTTCGACAGAGAGATACTTCCTGATCAGGCTTATACGATGGAGGTGAT
>CM060305.1:70586234-70606234 GCA_030674185.1 Monoplex corrugatus
ATCTATACTTTAACTTTTTCACTCCCACCCAACCCCTATTCACCACATTTTTACCAGCTTTCTGCATGGTGGAAGCTGGTCGATAGGATGAGAAAGTGAAAGGGTTAGGAAGCTGGTAAGGCGAAGGAGTCAAAGATTTTCTCTTACAACAGTTTTCATTTGAGAGTGTGCCAATACGTTCCGTTCATTTATCTATTCTTATCTCTTTAATTCATTTCCATATCTGTTTATAAACCTGTTTATTCCTTGATCCACTCATTGGCATGTTATATTGATCTGAGTGACTAGACGTTGAACGAAAGGAAGAACAAAGATAGGTGAAAAATGGAGAGGGCATTGGTTCCTCTGTTTGCTCTTTCTGCCGCTACAGACATAAACCACGTCCGCCACTCTTAACATCAGAAGTGATCGTGGCGCCAATCAGGTCATGATTCCGTGACTTGCGCTTCCTCACGCAATGCAAGACAGCTGTCTGCCAGATATAGATCATGCCTATGCCCAAACCTTCCTTCTTGAAGTCTTTTCCTACACTACCCCACCCTAACCATCTTCAGTTTTCTCATACTTACATTACGAGTACCCATTTATGATAGAAGGCTGATGGTGTATGCACATCAGAAGCGCTACACGAGCGTAGCTTTACGTGTTGCTGCTTGATCCTTGCCGTGAGCGTCGATTCTGTTCATATTCCTACATGTATTCATATTCACATTCATATTCACATTCAGATTCACATTCAGATTCACATTCACATTTATATTCATAGTTGTAGGTACCAGGCCTGTAGTCTGTTCGGTGGTACCATGCCATTTTTTTTCTTCTTTCATTCCCCATCTACACGGTCGAGCTACATCTGGTGATAAATGTGGCGGTGCTTTTCAGTTCCTGCTGCTGTCATGAAGCTTCGTGGTAAGAGGACCTTCAGTCGGCTATATCTGCTGTCGCTCCACTTGACAGAGGTGACATCGCTACGATATGTGTTCAACTATCTGGTCCTCTTGACCACATAGGCAGGTTGGTAAAGGCGTCACTTTGAACTTGTCGTTCACGTGGGTGTTGAGACGTTTGTGGCCGGTATGGAGTCTCGTCAGGATCAACTGCAGTAATGCAGCGGAACACAAATGTCTACAAGGTCACCTGCGTCCAGACGTTCGCCTGCCAATAACTAAACTCGAGGTTCCAGGGTTCGCTCCCCGTAGAGGTCTCAACTTTTCTCCTCAGTTTGACCGGAAAATCGAACTGAACGTCAAGTCCTTCGGAAGGGGACGAAAAACGAGTCGGACCCGTGTGCCTTCTGGCTGCGCACGCTAAAGATCTCACGGCAGTTGAAAATCGTGAAGAGCAGGGCATTGCCCGGCTGCCTTGGTATAACCATTGAGAGATAGGTTGATTTCCCAGGTCCCACCCCTTGAAGACCAATTCTTATTTTATATGATAGCCTTCTTGCCTTTCTGAAGTCTTGGTAAAAAATACTGTGCATATGATATGAATTTGAAACAAGAGAGAGGGTATGGCCGCCGCCCTCATAATGCTGGCCCCGGGAAAAAAGTGGAGGTCTCTGTCACCTCACTCCCCTACTACCTCAGGGTTATGGAACTATCTAGGTAGGACCTCAGGACCTGGCCAGCTCATGGGCAGGCTTAAGGCTTGTGCCATGATCACCACACACATGGCACCTGTGACGTTAGTGCATATGGAATTCATTCCGAGCGCGGAGACGTCATCTTGAGAAACTGAAACTGAAAAGACGAGACTGGAACTCAGTCATTGAGGTTCCTTCAGGGCGGAGCATCACCGAGTCCTTCACATCAGCATAATTCACCCTCAGTTCAAATTGACGCCTTCACCAACTGTCTGTATTGTCGGGAGAACGAAGCAGCTGAAGGCATAATGCAACGACATGCAGGAAGCTGGTGGATAGGGTGAGGGAGTCAAAGAGTTAAGTTTTTGCAGTCGATAGATAGGGTGCAGGAGTCAAAGGGTTAAGAGGTATAAAATCTGGAGTTTGTTTTTAATTTTTGTACAAAAAGGGTTACATGTCAGTCGGCTCGGCCATCTTACTTTATTTGTATTTTTTTCCAACGCTGTTAACTATTTCTATATAAATGTGACCTTAATTAAAAAAGCTCTGCCAGTTTAAACTCGTACTGGCAAGTGGAGTTATTTAAGTTAAAGAAACGAGCAACGATCCGCATCGGGTAAAGACCCACCTACGAAGCAGCCAGCAGTTCTTTGATTCGTCATTTTCATTTTCCCGACTAATGAGATGCATTCCCTAAAGTAGGCCATGCTTTACTCACTCCCCCCCCCCCTCCCCGTCTCATCCCACAATGCCTGAAACAACAACATGGGGGTAGAGGGGGGAGGTAGAAATAGGGCACATGCCTGTTTAAAGGTATGTATTAACGCTTGAAGGGTGACCTATTTTAAGGAGGGTAGGGGGGGATTACCCCATTAACAGCTGAGAAATCGGGTCAACAACACTTCCCTGCCAATTGACTCCCATACATCGATGCCAATTTGTTTTTCTTCCAAGCAGGAGACAGAATAGAGATGGTGAGCGGGCCTGGCATGAGAGGGAATAAAAGAACAGGAGTTATATAGAACAGGTGATTCTCACTTGCCTAACTGCACGATCCTGTTACTACATTTTGAGTCTGGAGTCTATCGAAGAGGAATTCATTGTACTCAAGACAATTCCATATACGCTCCTCCCTATTCTGCCATATTATGTTATCAGAGCCAGAGCGAAACCCTACGTCTTGGCAAAATCTTGAAATGAATCCGGGGTGGTGAGGTGGGGATGGGGTGCGGAGGCGGGGGAGGTGAGGAGGATGAGGATCAGGATTTATGATATAAAAACTTTTTTTTGAGGTCTGAGGGAATTCATGTGATATCTAGATTTCAATTCCAGTCCGCAAATATCAAACTGGCCTGTTCGACGCTCATTTTGATGTTTCAATCAGTCTGCTGCAGGTTTAAGACTTATACCATGATTACCATACACATGGCACCTAGTGACGTCAGTACACTGTCAACTGAAAACACGGTGCAAGCGAATGTCAGAATTAAATGCAGCCACACTTTAACCCTTTCACCCCAGCTCCCTGTCCACCAGCATCCTGCATTGTCAACCATGCTTGCAAAGCAAAAAACTTAACTCTTTGATTCCCTTCGCCCTTTCCACCGGCATCCTGCATTGTCAACCATGCTCGCAAAGCAAAAAACTTAACCCTTTGACTCCCCCATCCTATCCAAGCGGGCCCCAGTAGCTCAGTTGGTTTGAGCGTCGGATTCACATGCTAATGGTTGTGAGTTCGAATCCCGGGGTGTGCTACATTAAAACTGGCCTTCTCACTGTCCCATCTTAACATGATTGTTGTTCTGGTGGTGCCAGTGAAGGATTAGATAAGTCCTCCTTCCCCTACTTCCCTGGGATGGTTGTCCCCGTCGGCCATATCACCTGAGGTGGGTGTCGACGTAAAAACTGAACCAAATCAATCAATCAATCAATCCTATCCATCAGCTTCCCACAGGAAGCTGGTGAATAGGAAGAGGGAGTCAAAGGGTTGAGTTTTTGCAGTCGGTGGATAGGGTGCAGGAGTCAAAGGGTTAAAGAAAGGGCGAATTTTCACTGAGATCTCCATCCTTGTGGATACAAAGGATTCTTTCATCGTGTTATCAACGGGGAAAGAATCTCACAGTGATTATACAACTCTAGATATTACATGATGACGAGGGGGAGAAAACTCTGCATGTACATACATGGCGCTACGTTATCACGATGAGAAAGCGTGTTTTTTAACATGTGTACGTGTGCTTGCTTTCGTTAGTTCCTCTTTTCCCTTTCTTTTATTCTTTCCTTTTGTTTTTTTTAAAAGGGTGATTATTTCAGATTTACTGGGAGACACTATGTGTGTGTGTGTGTGTGTGTGTGTGTGTGTGTGTGTGTGTGTGTGTGTGTGTGTGTGTGTGTGTGTGTGTGTGTGTGTGTGTGTGTGTGTGTGTGTGTGTGTGTGAGTATGTGGGTGCGCGTGCGCGTGCGTGTGTGTCTGTATGAGTGCGTGAGTTTGTGTATATTATCGAACTATGTTAGCAAATATCAACCAAAGGACATAACTCTTGAGAGTCACGTAGAAATTATCTCCCATGTAGTTGAACTTCTCAAATCTAACTTAGTTTGCGCTACCCATTCAGCTAGCATAGAAGCAGATACAAAGCACAAAAACCGTAAGCTCAGAACACTCCTCTGAGGAGTGTTCTGAGCTTACGGTTTTTGTGCTTTGTATGTACATGCAGAGTTTTCTCCCCCTTGTCATCATGTAATATCTAGAGTTGTATAATCACAGTGAGATTCTTTCCCGTTGATAACACGATGAAAGAATCCTTTGTATCCACAAGGATGGAGATCTCAGTGAAAATTCACCCTTTCTTTAACCCTTTGTATTCTATGCTAGCTGAATGGGTAGCGCAAACTATGTTAGATTTGAGAAGTTCAACTACATGGGAGATAATTTCTACGTGACTCTCAAGAGTTATGTCCTTTGGTTGATATTATAAAAATTCTCCCTGCTTCCCTCTTATTTCTATGTTAGCAAAGTTTTCTCAACTGTTTCTGAGCGAATCGTTTAGGAAACTTTTATCAAAGATGTGGACTACAGAAGACATCAGAGTTGCGAATGCTATATCAGCTTGGATGATAAAGCTCCAAGGTCTAGGTCATACGAACCCAAATAGTGATCTAAATCAGCACTTTTACCCACAGGAAATTGAACGAAAAGCAATTTTTCAGGAAGGTGTTTATGTTGTGCTGTTGTGACAGTCCTCTACGATTGCAATAGATGCACGTCGTGTCAATGGAAGCTTCTTCTAGGTCACAATGGACTTTGTGAAGCACAAAATCTGGATTTTCTGTTACAATTCTTCAATTAAAAGAAAAGGGAGTTTGCTCTCTGTCTGCCTGCCTGCCTGTCTGCCTGTCTGTTTTTCTCTTTCTCTGTCTGTCTCTCTTTCTCTGTCTGTGTCTCTCTCGCTCAATCTGTCATCTCGCTTTCCTCTCTCTCTCTCTCTCCTCCCTCCCTCTCTCCTTCTCTCTCTCTCGTTCTCTTTCTCTCTCTGTCTCCCTGTCTCTCTGTCTTTCTGTCTGTCTGTCTGTCTCTCTCATTTCTCTCCTTTTCTCTCTCTCTCTCAAAAAATTTTCATGCTGATAAAGATGAGGCAAGATACAAGACACAAGACACCTGATCCGCCCATTAACCGAATGTTTATTATTCATCGCGCAGCCGGTTTTTGAGTACCCCCCTCCCCCTCCTCACACCCACTTCCGTCGTCTGTACCAAACTGTTCGTTCTTCCCGCCCCCACGCCCACCCCCATCCCCACCATCACCCTCATGCCATTTTGCTGACATAAGCACTTATCTATCTACAGCGCTGAGTCTAAGAAAACCGCTGACTTGGTTGCGCTATTTATTAAGACTTTTTTAAGATTCATTTTAGCAAGTAATGCAACCAAATACAAAACAACCAGCAAAGCGCAATTGCAGTAAGATCACGAAAATCAAATTTGAATTCATTCAGAATATGCATATGTTTGAAATACATCTACATGAAACTGACTTGCTTGGTTTCCACCAAGTTGTATTAAGAAGAAGAAGAAGAAGAAGAAGAAGAAGAAGAAGAAGAAGAAGAAGAAGAAGAAGAAGAAGAAGAAGAAGAGAAGAAGAAGAAGAAGAAGAAGAAGAAGAAGAAGAAAGAAGAAGAAGAAGAAGAAGAAGAAGAAGAAGAAGTAGAAAAGGAAGAAGAAGAAGAAGAAGAAGAAGAAGAAGAAGAAGAAAGAAGAAGTAGAAAAAAAAGAAGAAAAAGAAGGAGAAATAGAAGAAGAAGAAGAAGAAGTAGAAAAGGAAGAAGAAGAAGAAGAAGAAGAAGAGGAAGAAGAAGAAGAGGAAGAAGAAACAACAGCAGCAGCAGCAGCAGCAGCAGCAGCAGCACCACCACCACCACCACCACCACCACCACCACCACCACCACCACCACCAATTGTTTCGTGTGATTCTGTTCTGTATTTACTTGACCGTTGGCAGTTATCTTCATCTACATTGGTTTGTTTTGGTTGCAAGCAGACTGGAAGGTGAATACTTTACCTCTGCGCCAACCAGGCCCTTAGATTTCCAAAACAAGTTGGACTGCCCGCGTTCAAGCAAACAGGAACCAGAAAAAAAAAAAAAAAAAAACGAGAAAAAAATCAGAACGCGTACTTAATACAACCAGACAAGACAGGCACAAATTTTCCGCCAGCTGGCCTTTGTCAAGCATAGACGTAAGATCACAAACGAAAAAACACCAAACACAGAAATTAGGAGAAATTGAGTACTTTTCTCCCACTTGACGAAGCAGCAGGGAAGTTTCAATCTTTTTCTTCTAATTTTTGTATTTGGTGTTTGTTCGTTTGTGATCTTACGTCTACGCTTGACAAAGACCAGCTGGCCGAAAATTTGAGCCTGTCTTGTCTGCTTGTATTAAATACGCGTTCTATTTTCGTTTCTTTTTTCTGGTTCCAGGCCCTTAGAGACCAATTCCTGGTTCACAGATTTGGAATTCAAAAGGGATCCCTTAGTTACATTTCGTAGAGATCTGGATGTACCTGTGTGGAGTTTGCTAAGACAAAATGTGTTTCATCAGGGTTAAAACATCGGTGAGATATATATATATATATATATATATATAGATAGATAGATAGATAGATAGAGAGAGAGAGAGAGTGTGTGTGAGAGAGAGAGAGAGAGTGAGAGAGAGAGAGAGAGACAGACAGACAGAGACAGAGGGAGAGAGACAGAGAGACAGCGACAGAAACCGAGACAGAGACAGAGACAGAGACAGAGACCAAGACAGAGAGATGGACGACGTGATGATTATTTCTCCATTTTCCCCACCTTTCAACAAGACTGAATGCAAAGGCAAGACACTAGCCAACTTTCCTCTGGAGAGAGGATAAGAGATAGATAGATAGATAGATAGATAGATAGATAGAGAGATAGAGAGAGAGAGAGAGAGAGAGAGAGAGAGAGAGAATGAGAGAGCGAGAGCAAGAAAGAGAGACTGAGAGACAGAGACAGAGAGACAGAGACAGAGAGAGACAGAGAGACAGAGACAGAGAGAGACAGAGAGACAGAGACAGAGACAGACAGAGAGAGAGACTGAGAGACAGAGACAGAGAGACAGAGACAGAGAGAGACAGAGTGACAGAGAGACAGAGAGAGAGAAAAAAACAGACACATAGAGAGAGAAAAAGCAAGAGAAAGAGAAAGAGACAGAGACAGACAGATAAGAAACAGAGAGACAGAGATGGACGACGCGATGATTCTTTCTCACATTTTCTCCACCTTTCAAAAAGTCTGAATGCAAAAGCAGACACCAGTCCAACTTTCATCTGGTGAGATAGTGGGAGAAAGAGAGAGAGAGAGAGAGAGAGAGAGAGAGAGAGAGAGAGAGAGAGAGAGAAAAGGCAGACAGGCAGACAAACAGAACAGAAACAAAGGGACAGAGAGACAGACAGATGGACGACATGCCGGTTCTTTCTCACA
This sequence comes from Monoplex corrugatus, assembly GCA_030674185.1. Lineage (NCBI taxonomy): Eukaryota > Metazoa > Mollusca > Gastropoda > Littorinimorpha > Ranellidae > Monoplex > Monoplex corrugatus. The sequence goes on from CM060305.1 coordinate 70,593,816, forward strand.
TTTTCTCCACCTTTCCAACAAGGCTGTATGCAAAAGCAGCCAACTCTCATCTGCTTAGAACAACAACAGTAGAGAAAGGGAAGTAGGCGATAGTTTCTCTGCAGCAAGTCAGATCCTGATCGCTTTTCCCACAGCGGCTTCTAGCTTACAGGTAAATGGAAAGGGGAGAGCGTGAAATACCTGATGCTACACAGAATCTTGCTGACGCGGGCAAAATGTGTGAAAGTGCTTTATTTTCTTTCCATTTTTACGACCACAACCCCACCCTTCCGTCTCTCTCTCTCTCTCTCTCTCGCTCTCTCTCTCTCTTTTTCGGTTTCTCTATCTGTGTGTGTGTGATGTATGTGTGTGTGTGTGTGTGTGTGTGTGTGTGTGTGTGTGTGTGTGTGTGTGTTGTTCTTCTTTCTCTCTCTGTCTCTCTATCTCTCTGTCTCTCTCTGTGTCTCTGCTTCTTTCTCTGTCTGTCTCTCTTTCTTTCTCTTTTTCATTTGTCGGTGGCCTTCACAATAAACCATATGTCAGTGTCAGTGTCTCTCTGTCTGTCTGTCTGTCTCTCTCTCTTTGTCTTTGTCTGTCTGTCTTTCCGTCTCCCTGTCTTTCTATCTGTCTCTGTCTCTCTCATTCTATGTCTTTCTGTCTGTCTGTGTGTCTCTGTCTCTCTCTCGCTGTCTCTGTCTCTCTCCCTCTCTCTCTCTCTGTCCCCTCCATCTAATTCTAACAGCTACGATACGAACTGTTTATAACAACGGGCCGTATCCAGCTTAACGCTAAAGAAAACACAATGAAGTTAGCTGGTCTGTAGTTTTTGTCCCAAATGCAGTGAATTTATGTCTTCGTTGTCTTTATATGTTCGCCTAGACAAACGCCAGTTGGCTGAAATTTTGCACCGTTTTTGTTCCGTTAATTCCTCTCTCAGTCCGTCAGCAACCTACTTTTGTCTCCTTCAAGTCCGCTTTCAAAACTCACCTTTTCTCCTCTGCATAAAATCCTGAGCTCACTCAACCCCCACTGCAGCCTGTCTCCACTCGGTGTGAAATCACATTGTAATACATTATTTGTATATAATATGTTCTCTATAATTTTCCATTGCTTTTCTTCTTTTCCCCCATTTATAGCCATGTGTGTGTGTGTGTGTGTGTGTGTGTGTGTGTGTGTGTGTGTGTGTGTGTGTGTGTGTGTGTGTGTTGTGTGTGTGCGTGTATGTGCATGCGTGCGTATGTGTATGTTTAGCGCTTAGATTTGATTTCTATCATGATTTTGCGCTATATATATAAATATTGTAATTATTATTACTATTATTGTTATTATTATTATTATTATTATCATTATCATTATTATTATTATTATTATCATTATTATTATTATTATTATAATTAAACACGTGCTCTCGTTCCATTTTCACGTGTCCTGCTGTCTGTTTGCTTCCATGCTGGCAGCACTTTGAATCAGATAAAGAACATTCGTTGAACCCTTTGACTCCTGCACCCTGTTCACCACGTTCCTGCTATTGTCAAGCATGCCGCTAAAGCAAAAATGTAACCCTTTGACTCCCCCACCCTATCCACCAACTTCCTGGCTCCCTCACCCTATCCTTCAGTTTCATTGCAAAAAAAAAAGCTGGAGGATAGGGTGAGGGAATCAAAGGGTTAAAAGTGTTTTTGCAGTTGGTGGATAGGGTACCGGGAGTCAAAGGGTTAATTAACGAAGGAAGCAGGAGAACGAGCAACAATTACAGTAAGAAAAACATGACGCTGAACACCATCAGTCAGCGTAATGACAGACTGAGCCTCTAATTAGCTGGAACCCGTCCTCCTGAGTGGCTTTAGACTTGCTTAGTGCTTGTTTGGTTAGTTCTTGTAACACAGCCGTGGGACTCAAGATCTCTGTTATCTCGAGTCCTATCCCAACCCGAAACACACAAAAACGGACCTGTTCGCTGCCCATTGACTGACTCCCCGTACCCTATCCACCAACTGCAAAAACTTAACCCTTTGACTCCCTCATCTTATCCGCCAACTTCCTGCAGGAAGCTGGTGGATAGGGAGAGGGAATCAAAAGGATTAAGTTTTTGTTTTGCTATCATGGTTGGCAATGCAGGATGCTGGTGGACAAGGTACGGGAGTCAGAGGGTTAATATTTCGATTACTTTGGCGGTGTCAGCGAAAGTGTTTCGTAGGATCAGGTCCTTCTCCCGACCTTCCCTTCCATTTCAAGACCTTGCCGATGCAAAGGGTTTTGCGCAGGCTTAAGGAGTCTGCCAGCCGATAGATGGCAGATTGGCTGGAGCGCATATTGGATTGTACGAATGCGATGAATCCCTCTTAAATAAACTCTTAACCCTTTCGTTCCCGCACACTATCCGCCAGCTGCAAAACCTTAACCCTTTCACTTCCTCACTCTGTCCACCAGCTTCCAGCAGGAGGTTGAGGGAGTGAAAAGAGGATGCTGGCGGATAGGGTGAGAGAGTCAAAGGGTTAAGTTTTTGCAGTTGGTGGATAGGGTGCGGGAGACAAGGGGTTAATGCTCTGATCGTTCTCATGATGTCAGCTGAGTGTTTTATACATCTCATTCTGTACCACCTCCCCCCCCTCTAAATTCCCAGAACTTGTCAGCGCATATGGTTTTGCGCAGGCCCAAGGAATCTTGCCAGATAATTACTAGCGTATCTGAGTGGAGCGCATATGGAATTGTTCGGAGTGCGATGAATCTCTCTTCAATTACTGTAAGTCGGAACTCTGCGCTTTGGTTTGATTGATACATCAATATTTAGTGTCTTATAAACAGAAAGGGAGAAAATGATGACGATCACCAACGCTTTGATAAGGCACATGGTAATGATGATGATGATGATGATGATGATGATATGATGATGGTGATATGATGATGATGATGATGATGGTGGTGGTGGTGGTGATATGATGATGATGATGATGATGATGATGATGGTGATGATGACTGTCGTTCGCTATTTCTCTGAGCAAAGTATCGCTATGGCCATGACAATCATGGTCATTGTCTGATAACATTAAAACAAAGAAACAAAGAAACAAACAGACAGACAGACAGACAAACAAACAAACAAACAAACAAACAAACAAACAAACAAACAAACAACAAATAAACAGATGATGATGATGATGATGATGAATGTCATTCACTATTTCTCTGAGCAAAGTATCGCTATGGCCATGACAATCATGGTCATTTTCTAACAACATTAAAAACAAACAAACAAACAAACAAACAAACAAACAAACAAACAAACAAACAAAAACAAAAACAAAAACAAAAAAAGAAAACACGGAATGGATCAGCACATCTTCTGAAGACTTTGTACGGAGCGTGATTATATCACCACAGCACATCACTTTTTCTTTACATCCAGTAACTCCTTTCCCAGAGTTTGACACTGGATATGACACAGCCGTTCGATGTGTGTGTTAGTGTGAACATCACGCGCTCTGCTCGTGCAAGTGGGGGGTGGGGGTGGGGAGTTATACGTGTATTATTGCTCTGGTACCGGATCAGTATGATCATCTTCAGTGCTGCAAGGTGAATCATGAAGCACAGCGAGCCCTGGCTTTGCAACTAGCTGCCAGCATCACCAGGCAAAATAATACTTGTAGGTATACAACGATCACATGTGCGGGGATAGCGGAACATGGTGGTTAACTCTTTGACTCCCACACTCTGGCTTCCAGCATCCTGCATTGGGGTTTCCGTGATACTAGCAAAGCAAAAACTTGACCCTTTGACTCCCAAACCTATCCACCAGCTTCCTGCAGGAAGAGAGAGAGAGAGGAGAGGAGAGAGAGGGGAGAGACAGAGGGATAGAGAGGGAGAGAGAGAGAGAGACAGAGGGATAGAAAGGGGGAGAGAGAGAGAGAGGAAGGGAGAGAGAGAGCGGGGGAGAGAAGGAAAGAGAAAGGGAGAGAGAGAGGGAGAGAGGGGAGTCAAAGGGTTAAGTTTTTGCGGTTGGTGGATAGGGTGCGGGAGTCAAAGGATCAAAGCACGTGCTCATGAGAGATCATAAAATCATGATCGAGCGTAGTTTCCAAATGGATGGGTGATCAGATTCGTGTCTGAATTGAACACACCGCCCCAGCCCAATCTGCCCAGCTCTAAATGGTGACCTGACCCGATTCATCGATGGAGAAGGTAAAGCAGCGAAGAGGAGGACATGAGCACAGCCCTTCATAATGCTGCCGGCAAGAAAAAAGTGAAGTCTCTGGCACCCCACCGCCCCCTTTCGACTTGACCTCCTTCTTCTTCTGTCTTAACTCCGTGAAGGATCATTAGGGCGCGGCACCAAAAAAACAAAACAAAAACTCCCAAATCAAACCAAAAATCAAAAACAACAACTAAAAACAAACAAAACAAACAAACAAACAAACAAACAAACAAACAAACAAACAAAACAACAAACAAAACAAAACAAACAAACAAAAAACAAAACAACAATAACAATACCCCCCTCCAACTAATCACTCCTCTAGCTCTGTCGGTTGTGTGCAAAAGCCTGGGTCTCTGCAGATGGTTTGTCTTTTATCTATTTCGCAAGATGTCAGTCCATCGGTTATTTTTTTTTTCTTGTCTGTCTTCCCCTCTGTCTTCCTCCCTTAACAGTCCCTTGGAGAATTGATTAGAAAAAAAAAAAGAACATTACATCTAGTTACATGATGATGCCAACGTAGTTTTCTTTTCTTAACTGAATTCAGCAGATCTTCATATACTCCAGTGTGTTGTTTTAAGGTTTGCTGCCCTTGTTCATTGATGTTTTGATCAGTGTATCCGATGTTCCCCCGTAGAGGCCTCGACTTTTCTTCTCAGTTTGACCGGAATATCGAAATTAATGTCTAGGCCTTCGGAAGAGGACGAAAAACGAGTCGGACCCGTGTGCCTTCTGGCTGCGCACGCTAAAGATCCCACGGCGGTTGAAAATCGTGAAGAGTAGGGCATTGCCCGGCTGCCTTGGTATAAAAGATTGGAGAACTAGGTTGATTTCCTAGGTTCCTTCCCTTGAAGATCAATTAGCCTTCTTGCCTTTCTGAAGTCTTGGTTCCCCCCCCCCCCCCCAAAAAAAAAAAAAAAAAGAAAAAAAAAAAAGGGTGGCGTCGCACTTCGGCGACGTGCTCTCAAAAGGAAGAACAGCCCGATTTTTACGTGGTATTGTCCGGATGTCTGTCATCATCATCATCATCTTCATGTGTCCTGCCGCGTGGCGTTGGCGATCATGGGCCTCCATCTATCCTTTGTCGCTGCAAGTACTTTTTCCGCCCTCTCTATCGGATGTCCTTAGGGGTTATGAGCAAGAAACGTTTCCTTTATACATCATTATTTAAAATTAAAAGGAGTCAATGGCACGGTGGTAGTTGCTTCAACGCCTGCTTCGTTGGACAGGACGCGTCCTTATGGAAGACACTCATCTCGAAGATGTTCCTTTACGTGAAGTTTTTAATATTGACCCCGTAGGAGGGAAAGATCACTAAAGAGATGGACATTTCGGTAGTCTTGATCAGAATGACTGCCAGCGTTCAAGCAAATATGAACCAAAAAAATATACAAAAATGAATCAGAACGCGTATTTGATATAACAAGACAAGACAAGACAACATAATACAATACAAGACAAGAGAGGATAAGACAATACAAGGCAAGACAAAACAAGACAGACAAAACAAAACAAGACAAGAAAGACAGGATAATACAGGACAGGACAGGACAGGTCAAGACAGGACAGGACAGGACAAGACAATACAAGACAAGACCGAGCAAGACAAAACAAGACAAGACAGGATAATGACAGGACAAGACAAGACAAGACAGGACAGGACAATACAATACAATACAAAACAAGACAAAACAAGACAGGATAATAAGGACAGGACAAGACAGGACAAAGACAAGACAATACAAGACAAACAAAACAGGACAAGACAGGACAAGAAGAACAAGAAAAACAAGACAAAACAGGACAAAACAGGACAGGACAAGACAGGATAGTACAGGACAGGACAAGACAGGATAGTACAGGACAGGATAGGACAAAACAAAACAAAACAAACAAAACAAGACAAGACAAGACAGACAAGAAAAGACAAGGCAGGGACAAATTTTCGGCCAACTCGCCTTTGTCAAGAGTAACTAAACGAAAAAGAATATACAAAAATAAATGCACAAAATTCTCAGATCGCACTCGGAATGAATTCAATATGCACAGAGGCCACAGACGGATAAGATCCAAATTGTCATGGTCTAATAATGATAATAATGATTATGATTATGATGATGATGATGATAATAATAATAGTGATGATGATGATGATGAATAATAATAATGATATTAGCAGTATTTGTATGACGCCACACACACACGCGATCAACGCAGACCGCCTTACAACAAGCACACAACAACACACACACACACACCACACACACACACACACACACACACACACACACACACACACACACACACACACACACACACACACACACACACAACACACACACACACACACACACACACAGAACACACATACACACAGACACACAACAGACACAGACACACACATACACATAGACACACACATACATACACCCCACACCCCACCCACACATACACAGCCACACTCACACCCACCCCCATCCCCACCCACCCACACACACCCACACATACACACACACGCTTATACTCACACACACACACACACACATACACACACACCCACACACACACACACAACACACCACACAACACACACACCCCCACACACAACACACACATGTAAGTACATGTAATAAGCATGTCTTCGCGTAATTTTCAATCCACAAATAACCCACGGAGGAAAAACTAGGGGAAATGATTCATCCTCGTTAACTTCCTAAATAGATTGATTATCTTTCCTATATTCGTGTCAGCCTCTCACGTTTTATACGTCAGTATACGCAACGTGTGCTATCTTTTAGTTTGGAGGAAGCGGTTCAGTTGATTCAGTCGGGTTTCTGGTTATGATTTCCTCGTTTGTAAATGCCAATATTCCGAAATCTGGTGTATCTTGTATATGTGTGTATACTAAAGTGCGCACAAGTATGTTTGTGTTGTATGTGTGTGTGTGTTCGTTCGTTCTTTGATTTAAGTCTTTTCACTATAAGTGATATTAAATGTGTGTGTGTGTTGTTGTTTGTGTCGTTTTTGCTGTGTGTGTGGTGTGTGTGTGTGGTGTGCGTGTGTTGGTTTGTGTGTGTGTGTGTGTTTGTGTGTGTGTGTGTGTGTGTGTGTGTGTGTGTGTGTTGCGTTGTGTTGTGTTGTTGTTACATTCATTATCGAGAACAAATTGGACAAATATGTTTACTAAAGAATTACAAAAGTTCTCTCTCTCTCTCTCTCTGTCTGTCTCCCTCTCTCTCTCCTTTTCTCTCTCATTCCCTGTCCCTCTCTCCCTTCCTGTGTGTATCTCTCCCTCTCTCTCCCCCTCTCTCTCCCGCTCTATCTCTCCGACTCTCTCTCCCTTTTCTCTCCTCTCCTTCTCTCTCCATCCCTCTCTCTCCCTCTCTCAATCCCACACCTCTCTCTCCTTTTCTCTCCTTCCCTCTCTCTCTTCCTCTCACTTTCCCCTCTCTCTCCCTCTCTCTTCCTCTGTTTCTTATCTGCTCCCCTTCTCTCTCGCTCCCTCCTTCCCTCTCTCTCTCCTTCTTCTCCCTCCGTCTATCCCCGCATCCCCCCCCCCTCTCTTACGGTAGTCAAGTGGGTAAATTCAGACTTCCAGCCAGGTCCTTGGTTCGATAAGCCAAGGTACTTCTGCCTGGTGGGCAAAAGGTGGAGATTTTTCTAGTCTCAGGTCAACATCTATGCAGAACTGTCAGTGCCAGTTCCCCCCTCCCTGCGTGTAAATTGTGTGCGTAATATCAAATGTTCCACGTGAAAAGATTTGTTAAGTCTTGTCAGAGGCTGGCTTGAGGAAACTTGAAAACACCAAACATAAAAGCAAGCAAAAGTTTGAAAAAAAGGTTATTAGATAAGAACTGCTACAGTTGGACAATGAAATGTTATTATCATTATCATTACCATTTTCATTATCATCATCATCCTGCCTGTCTGGCTGGCTGTTATCTCTATCTCTGTCCTCTGTCTCTTTTGTCCCTTTCTCTGTCTTTGTCTGTCTGTCTGTCTGTCTATGTCTCATCTAGCATCTTGCATGTATATATTGCTGGCTGCGCTTTCTGACGACAAACAATGTACGCATATTGAACCGATCCACCTACACCCCTCCCAACACACACACACACACACACACACACACACACACACACACACACCAACACAGACACATGCACACACACACACACATATCACACACACAAACAACACACACACCACACAATACACACATACAATACACACACATACACCACACACCACACACACACACACACACACACACCACACACACACACTACACACCACACACACACCACACACACACACACACACACAACACACACACACACACACACACACACACACACACACACACAACAACCACACACATCACACACACACACACACACACACACACTACACACACACACACAACACACACACACAATCACAACACACACACACACACACACACACACACACACACACACCACACACACACAACTTACCAACTACACCAAACCACACACTACCAACTACACACCCATTGTACCTCCTGCACAGCGCATGAATTAATGGCAGACTGCACAAACAAACAGGAGAGTAATGAAAACAATATAAAACGGAGGGCGGTGCTTGCAATCAGGTCTGGTTGCCTCCCTTATGTAGACTGGGTGAACAGACACACAGGAAGAGATGTGTGTGTGTGTGTGTGTGTGTGTGTGTGTGTGTGTGTGTGTGTGTGTGTGTGTGTATGTGTGTGTGTTTGTGTTTGTGTGTGTGTGCGTGTACTCTGTGTTTGTTTGTGTACTCACTCACTCACTCACTCACTCACTCGCTCACTCATGCACTCACTCATTCACTCACTCACAAAACACACACTTTCTCTCTTTCTGTATGTGTGTGTGCGCGTGTGCGTGTGCGTGTGTGTGTGTGTGTGTGTGTGTGTGTGTGCGTGTGTGTGTGTGTGTGTGTGTGTGTGTGTGTGTGTGTGTGTGTGTGTGTGTGTGTGTGTGTGTGTGTGTGGTTCTGGTTTTTCTCCGATGCATATATGCACGTTGTTTTGCCCGCACTGTGAAAGTGATCTGTTTCTACACAATCTGCATATTCCGTCTTCGTGGGCGTGCATGGTAGGTGTTTTCATGTTTCCATAAGCCATCGGCATCTAAATGTAAAAAGAAAAAACCGAGTCAAAAGAATACATAACCTCCCCTGCCTATCAACATAAACAATGTAGGCCTATCCTCTAATATAGCTGTTTTGTCTATCGTCCAGCTCCACGAAAAAAACAAAAACAAAGACAAACAAAAAAACAACAACAAACTTAACACACACACACACACACATACACACATATACGCACACACACACACACACACACACACACTCACACACACACACACACACACACACACACACACACACACATACACACATACACGCACACACCAAACCATACTGATATGAAAGGAAACGAAACAAAACCAAAAGGAAGCAAGCAAGCAAGCAAGCATGCCAGCCAGCCAGCCAGCCAGCCAGCAAGCAAGCAAGCAAGCAAGCAAGCATCAAACAGACCAACCAACCAACCAACCAACCACCACCCAACCACTCACCCAACCCACCCACCAACCCAACCAATCAACCAACCAACCAACCAACCAACCAACAACCAACCCCAGTCTCTTTTATTTAAGTTTATTTCCAAATTCTCGCTTTTCACAGGAGAAAGCTCTAGTATGGCTTCAAAGTGTGCAGAACCCCAGGCAGAGAGAATAGTTTGTGCCAATTACAGAGCAATGGCTGGAGAGATAATCTGTTGTTTTATTGTTCCCTGCTTCCCTTCCCTTTCCTCCCTTCGCTTTTGTTCTCTTTCTGGCACCCTTCACTTTCCCCCCATGCCCTCTACAGTCAATATCATCCACCCTTCTTCATCTCAGTTACGGTTTGTTAACCCTTTTGACTCCTGCACTCTATCCTCCATCAGCTGCAAAAAAAAAAAAAAAAAAAAAAAGCGTAACTTTTCACTCCCACATCCTATCCACCAGCTGCAAAAAACGTGACCCTTTGACTCCTCCACCCTTTCCACCATCTTCCTGCAGGGTGGGGGAAATGAAAGGGTTAAGTTTTTGCTTTGTTGTCATGGTTGACAGTGCGGGATGCTTGGCAGATAGGGTGAGAGAGGCAAAGAGTTAATTCCAACAGGGCTGACAATGCGGGATACTGGCAGATAGGGTGAGGGAGGCAAAGAGTTAATTCCAACAAGGCTGACAATGCGGGATACTGGCAGATAGGGCGAGGGAGGCAAAGAGTTAAAGCCATGGCAAAGGAAACTGGGGTGGCTGGTTTATAGACGCTGATAGCAAACACAATGAACAGAGCAGGAAGTTCTTCTGGCGTCCGTCTTCTGTGTCGTGTGGAAAGTTGGATCGTTTCGTGTTTGGCTGTTTTGCTGGTGTGTGTGTGTGTGTGTGTGTGTGTGTGTGTGTGTGTGTGTGTGTGTGTGTGTGTGTGTGTGTGTGTGTGTGTGTGTGTGTGTGTGTGTGTGTGTGTGTGTTTTTGTGCGCGTTTTTGTGCGCGTGTGTGTGTGTTTTAGCCTGTGTGTGTGTGTGTGTGTGTGTGTGTGTGTATGTGTGTGTGTGTGTTTTTGTGCGCGTGTGTGTGTGTTTTAGCGTGTGTGTGTGTGTGTGTGTGTGTGTGTGGTGTGTGTGTGTGTGTGTGTGTGTGTGTGTGTGTGTGTGTGTGTGTGTGTGTGTGTGTGTGTGTGGAGTGTGTGTGTATATACACATTTATATATTTACATATATGTATCTGTGTGTATGTTTGTGTGTTTGTGTTTGGTTGTGTGTATGTGTGTTGTGTGTGTGTGTGTGTGTGTGTGTGTGTGTGTGTGTGTGTGTGTGTGTGTGTGTGTGTGAGTGTGTGTGTGTGTGTGTTGTGTGTGTGTGTTGTGTGTGTGTGTTTCAGCCTCTCTCTCTCTCGCTCACTGTATGTTTGTGTTTGAGTGTGTGTGAGTGTGTATGTATATGTATGTATGTGTGTATGTGCATATGTATGTACATATGTATGTATGTATGTATGTGTGTATGTATGTATGTATATATGGCTGGCTGGCTGGCTGGCTATAGTAGGTATGCATGTGTGTGTGTGTATATATGTATGTGTGTGTGAGACAGTGTGTGTGTATGTATGTGCGTCAGGTCAGGGAAAGTCAGGTCAAATCAGGTCAGGTCAGGTCAGGTCAGGTCAATTCCTCTGCTATAAGTAATCATATAAATCCCATACTACCTGTTCATAATGGACCCAGGTAGATGAGGCTCGTCAACCTGGGAGGATAGCCCATCTAGGAGATGGTTAACTCTCATTTCAAACGTCCTCTGCCTTGCAGCCATACCCATCTATGGGAAAAGCTTCGAGTCAACCCCCCCCCTTCCCCCTAAAACGTAATCCGGAGTTGGAATCCCAAATATGGAGTGACTCTGATTTAAAGCGTCCATCTGGCAACTCCTACGACGCTGCTGGCACCAGACTGTATTGATCTTTGTCATCCCTTTGGATCTGTCAGCCGAGGGGTCCTGTTGTATGGGCAACAGCTGATTCTGCACATCACCCTGCTCTGGGCTTGTGCCCTGGAGAGGACACTCGGCGTTGCAGAAGCAGCGATGAATGAAACAGACAACTAGGGCGTGTCTTCTTTGATCGATCCTAACCGAAAGAGACTTATAAAAGTGCGCGCGCGCGCACACACATACACATACACACACACGTGCGCGCGCGCACACACACACACACACACACACACACACACACGTGCGCGTACACACACACACACACACACACACACACACACACACCACACACACACACACATACATACCTACACACCCATACACACACACACATGTCATTGCTACTACTTCTTTTAGTGTTATTATTGTTGTTTATGCTGTCATTGTCATGATTGACATGTACTGTGTCTTATATGTGTCTGCCTTGCCTCTCATACATATACATGTCATTGCTGTTACTAATATCATTGTTGTTAATATTGCTGTTTTTGTTATTATCATTATTAGGACTGACATGTATTTGCTTTATATCTGTCTGACTTTGCCTTTCATACTTTTGTTAAGTGCTTTAGCAATTGATATATAGAAGACAATTTTTTTTATCATAAATCATTTCTATAATTTCTTTGACCATTACATATGTTATGGTTCTTCTGTGTTTTAATAAGCTTACATTACATGTGTAGAGTAGT
>CM060305.1:70616234-70631234 GCA_030674185.1 Monoplex corrugatus
CTTGCTCTCTGTTTGTTTTGTCAGAATTTTCTACCAATATGATGCTTACTGCACCGGTGCATAATCAGCAATACATCCCCCAAAATCTTCATTCTCATATAAACGTTTTTTTTACTCTTTTTTTTTTGGTTTTATAACACACAGACATCAACATACAATATGGTAACGAAGAACAATATCAATTTATATATGTAGGAAAAAGTATCGTTGACATATGAACAACATATAACATACAGAATATACATAACATTTTATACATTGGAGATTTAAAAGTGAATATCAAGACTTAAGTATCTCTCAATACGGTTTTTTCTAAAAATCTTCATTTGGTTTGATTCGTAACACAGGTTTTAATAATAAATACAAGTGTGCTTGTGTGCCTGTGTGTCCGTGTGCCTGTGTCTCTGTGAGTCTATCTGTCTGAGTGTCTGAAAATGGGACAAAAATATGTTAGCAGTTTCTGGATGGAGATTTAACCATAACTAGGTTAATTGTGAAGACTGTTGAAGAGTCGCGAATGCATGTGTCATGAAAGGATACACTGTTCTCAAAGAGTTAAACATGTGCTCCACCTGCTAGTAATACTCTGACAGATTCCTTGAGCCTTCGCAAAAAATTCTTTGCGCCGGCAAAATCTATTCAGAATTCTGTGGCCCGTCTTACGCTTCGTAAACGCTCATGTTACTCTCTTATTCATTCTCTTCACTGGTTGCCATTTTCTCGAAGAATTTCATACAAACTCAATACATTAAGCTACACGTGTATTTTTGATCTGGCACTGATTATCTTTGTGACCACTTCCGAATATACACCCCTGCCCAACCCCTCCGTTCTACTTCTGATACTACTTGTTTATAAATTGCTCGATACCGTGAGGTGTTCCGCAGTCGGTCGCCGTTCCTTTTCTGTGTCTGGGCCATACAATTCGAACGAGCTTCCACTGCCTTTTTGACAGTCAGCTATTCTGTCTCCCTTTAAGTCTAACTTGAAGACGTAACCTTTTGTCCAGCAGCGATTTCCCCTTCCACGTATCCATCCCTTCGTGCACCTCCCCTCTGGCGCCTTATCATCATCATCGTTATCATCATCATCATCATCATCATCATCATCATCATCATCATCATTCATCATCATCATCATCATCTCATCATCATCATCATCATCATCACACAGTCACGGTTTTACTAATGGACAGGCCATTCGACTTGACAGAGGTGCCAAGCTTTTGCCAGAAACATGAAGTGAAGGTACGTTGATATTTTTATTCCAGTCTAGACTTTTAGGGCAGATAGGCAAAGAAGTAGGATTGTTTTAGGACTAGGCAAATAAGAATGATAATGAACGATCATGCTTTAAGTTGAACATGCTTAAATTAAAGAAACTATATTGACTTATAATGCTACGTGTGGATTACTTTTGAAAGTTAATGCTAGTGTGCTTAGTGCGATTGTGCTTGCCTCTCTCCTTCCTTCTTGTTATGTGAGAATTCTATATAGAAAAGTAATTCCGCATAAACATCCCTCAAATTCTAGAATGACACTCAAACATTCTTCCCGTGACACAAGTGTATGTTGATATGTGCTCATGTGCGCGTACGTGTGTACGTGCGCACGCACGCATGTGTGTGTGTACATGTGTTTGTATGTGTAAAAACGTGCATGCACATTTGATTATTTCTGTGTCTGGGTTTTGATACACGGAAAGGAATCGCTTCCGATTTTCACTTAAGAAAGTGATTCAGAAGAGAATGTGCGTATGCGTGCGTCCGTATGCGTATGAGTATCTGTCTGACTAGACAGAGAGAGAGAGAGAGAGAGAGAGAGAGAGAGAGAGAGAGAGAGAGAGAGAGAGAGTGAGAGAGAGTGTGTGTATATGTGTATTGCGTGCATACATGCGTGCACGCGTGTGTGTGACTCTGTATGTGTGTGTGTCTGTGTATGTGTGTGAGTATTGTGTGTGTATGTGTGTGTATGTGTGTATGTATGAATGTATGTGTGTATGTATGTATGTATGTATATATATATGTATGTATATATATGTGTGTGTGTGTGTGTGTGTGTACGTACGTATGTATGCATGTATGTATGTATGTATGTGTATTACGTACGTATGTATGTATGTATGTATGTATGTATGTATGTATGTGTGTGTATGTGTGTGTACGTACGTATGTATGTATGTATGTATATATGTACATGTATGTATGTATGTATGTATGTATGTATGTATGTATGTATGTATGTATGTATGCATGTATGCATGTATGTATGTATGTATGTATGTATGTATGTATGTATGTATGTATGTTGTATGTATGTATGTTTGTGTGTATGCAGGCTACCTGCACGTGTGCACGAGTGTTTTCCAAAAATACAGACAGGAAGGAATTGTTTCCGTAACGACTTTCTCACGCGGTACGGAGGAGCTCTAAGAAAAAAATGTGATGCTTTGATGGCTCTGTCAGCTCTTCTCTCCCTCTCTGCAAAGGGACTCAATCTCAAAGGCAGATCTCTGTGGCGCTTCCCACGTGCCTAATGCTTGCCTCTTGATGATGTCTGCTCTACCTTCTTCCAGTTTTCTTTCTTCAAACCACTTGAACTTGAGTGAGTGAGAGATATACAGATAGAGATAGATAGATAGAGAGAGATAGACAGACAGACAGGCAGACAGACAGATAGATAGATAGATTGATAGATAGATAGATAGATAGATAGATGAATGAATGAATATACAGAAAGACAGAAGAAGAGAGAGAGGAGAGAGAGAGAGAGAGAGACAGACAGACAGACAGACAGAGAGAGAGACAGAGAGAGACAGAGAGAGACAGAGAGAAAGAAAAGAAAGAAAGAGAGAGAGAGAGGGAGAGAAAGACAGAGAAAGACAGAGAAATAAACAGAGAGAGAGGGGGAGAGAGAGAGAGAAAGAAAGAGAAATAGACACACAGAGAGAGAGAGAGAGAGAGAGAGAGAGGGAGAGAAAGAGAGAAAGAGGGAGAGATAGATAGATAAACAGACAGATAGATAGGTAGATAGATTACAGACAGACAAATAGATAGATAGATAGATAGATAGATAGAGAGAGAGAGAGAGAGAGAGAGAGACAGAGACAGTGACAGAGACAGAGACAGAGACAGAGAGACAAACATACAGAGAGAGAGACAGACAGAGAGAGAGAGAGAGAGAGAGAGAGGACAGAGACAGTGACAGAGACAGAGACAGAGAGAGATGGTGTCGGTAAAACATCTCAGCTGTTACCAATTCATGCAACGAATTTGCACAAAATCAGATTTAATCGTACGCTTCAATAAGTTTCAACAGGCATGACTATTTTCAGGATCACCATGACCCGGTAAAAAAGACATCTATTGAAGAGAAATTCCTTAATTGTTTGTGAGTGAATTTTCAGCAGTCATAAAACGGAAGTTCCAACTTAACTGGCGAGGATAAAAAGTAAACACACGAAGACATTCAAATATAACCTCACCCTTTCGATCCCTCACAATATCCATCAGCTTCGTGGATAGGGTGTGGAAGTGACCTGGTTAAACAAATAATTTAAACAAAAATCGTGTAGGAATCTGATGGAGGGGGTGAAGGGGTGAAAGAGTTAAAGAAATTATTGGAAAAAAAATCATGCTGGAAACTTGTGAATAGGGTGAAAGAGTGAAAGGGTCAAGGGAGAATTGAAAAAATTCCTGCAGGACACTAGTGAGGAAGTGAAAGGGTTAAGGAATAAAATCCTGCAGGACACTAGTGAGGAAGTGAAAGGATTAAGGAATAAAATCCTGCAGGACACTAGTGAGGAAGTGAAAGAGTTAAGGAATTAATTAAAAAAAAATCCTGCAGGATCTGAAGGATAGGGTAAGGAAGTAAAAGAATTAAGGAAGTGATATTCATTACAAAAAAGATCTTGTAAGAAGCTGCGAGAGGGAATGAAAGTGTTAAGTTAATAATTAAAGAAACATCCTGTAAACAGTTATACACGTGAGAGAATGGAACAGTAATGGAATTAATTAAAGATCTTATCTGAAGCTGGTAGATAGGGTGAGGGAGGGAAAGCCTTGAAGAAATATCACAAGAAGCTGGGAGAGGGAAGTGAAGTGTAAAGGAAATGATTAAAAGAAGATGGTGTAGCAAATTGATAGATTGCTTGAGGGAGTGAAAGGGTTAAAGAATGAATTAAAGGAAGAATACTGCAAGGAAGCTGGTGGATAGGGCGAGGGATTGAAAACGTTTAGGATGTAATTAAAGAATCCTGAAAAAAACCTGGTGGATAGGGTGACGGAGTGAAAAGGTTAAAATTATAAAAGAAGTATTTAAAATCAGAACTCTGTGGGAAGCTGGTGGATAGGGTGAGCGAGTAAAAGGGTTAAGTAAATGATATCCATAAAAATCGTGCCAGAAGCTGATTAAGAAATTAAAGAGAGTTGAAGAAATGATTAAAGAAAGATCATGCAAGAAAACTGGTGGATAGAGTCATCATCATCATCAGGTGCCTTGCCGCATGGCGTTGGCGATCATGGACTTCCATCTGTCTCTATCTTTTGTTGCCTCAAGCACCTCTTCCACCCTCTTTGTCTTCAGCCACTCTGCAAGTCCGTCTAGCATCTTCTCCCTGGGTCTACCTGGTGCTCTCTTTCCCTCCAGCTTTCCCGTTGTGACCAGGTGCTCCAATTCCTCTTTCCTCATAAAATGGCCTGTAAAGTTGCCTGTCTTTTCCTAATCTTCCTCATGAATGATCTTCCTGTGTATGCCTCCATGAAAACTGTCTCGTTTGTTTTCTTTGCTGTCCATGGAACTCTCAACATTCTTCTTAGAAACCACATCTCAGCTGCCTCAGTCCTGCTCTGGCTTTGCTTGTTGATTGTCCACGCCTCACAACCGTATAACAGTATCGGTTCTACATAACATTCAAGAACTGACTTCCTGATGTTAATTGATAAGCATTTGTTGGCAAGAACGCTTTCCATCTTCTTGAATGCTGTTTTGGCTTGGCCGATTCTGCTGGCTATTTCTGATGTGCATCTGCCGTCTGATGAAACGAGGTTCCCAGCGGATAGAGTGAGGGAGTGAAAAGATTAAGGAAACAGCTAAGAACAGAATTTTTCAGGAAGCTGGCGGATAGGGTAAAGAAGTGAAAGGGTTAAAGAAATAATTAAAACAAGAATCATATAGGAAATTTAATGGACAGGGAGAGGATCGAAAAGATTAAAGACATAATATTCATTTAAAAAAATCTTGTGAGAAGCTGGAAGTGGGAATTACACAGGGTTAAGGAAATGATTAAAGAAATGACTAAATAAGTTCGTGTACGGAGCTTAGCCGACAGGGCAAGAGAATGAAAAGATTAAAGAAATAATCAAAGATCCTGTACGAAGCCGTTAGACAGGGTAAGGAAGGGAGTGAAAAAGTTCAGAAAATAAAGATCTGCTGGAAGTTGGTGGATAGAGCGAAAGAGTAAAAGAGTTAAAGAAATAAATTAAAAATAAGATTCTAAAGAAAGCTGATGGATGTGGTCAGGGAGTAGAAGATTTAAAGAAAGAATTAGGTAAAGAATCATACAGAAAGCTGGTGACAGGGTGAGGTAGTGGAAGGGTTAAGGAAAGAATTAAATAAAGAAAAATACAGAGCTGGTAGATAGGGTGAGGAGTGAAAGAAGTAAGGAAAGAATAAAAAGAAAAATCATGCAGGAAGCTGGTGGTTAAAGTGAAGGAGTGTAAGAGTTAAGAAAATAATTCAGGAAAGAATTATGCAAAAAGCTGCCAGATAGAGTGAGAGAGTGAAAAGTTAAGAAAATAATTAAAAAACAGAATTCTACAAGAAGTTGATGAATAGAGTGAAAGAGTGGATGGGTTAAGGAAACAAAGATCTTGTAAGAAGCTGGTGGATAGAATGAGGGGATTAAAGGGTTAAGGACATGATTAAAGAAGGATCACGTAGAGAGCTGGTGGACAGACTGAGGACATGGAAGAATTAAGGAAATAATTAAAAACAGAACTAAGCAAGCAGCTGGTGAATAGGGCGAGGGAGTGAAAATGATGAAGGAAAGAGTAAGAGAAGTACATTTTCAGAAGGCTGATGGATAGGGTGAAGGAGTGAGAGGGTTAAAGAAATAATGAAAGGAAGAATTATGCTGAAGGCTGGTGGATAGGGTGAGAGAGCGAGAGGGTTAAAGAAATAATGAAAGGAAGAATTATGCTGAAGGCTGGTGGATAGGGTGAAGGAGTTCAAGAGTTAAAGAAATAATGAAAGGAAGAATTATGCTGAGGCTGGAGGTTAGGGTGAGGGAGTTCAAGAGTTAAAGAAATAATGAAAGGAAGAAATATGCTGAAGGCTGGTGGATAGGGTGAGGGAGTGAGAGGGTTAAAGAAATAACTGAATAAAGAATCCTAAAGGAAGCTGGTGGACAGGGTGAAGAAGTGAAAGTGTTACTGAAAATTCTTTTTAACCCTTTGACTCCCGCACCCTGTCTACCGGCATCCTCCACTGTCAACCACGCTAGCAAAGCAAGTACTTAGCCCTTTGACACCATCAACCTATCTATCAGCTTCCTGCAGAAAGCTGGTGGATAGAGTGAGGGAATCAAAGATTGCATGAAGCTGGTGAACAGGTTGAGGAAGTCAAAGGGTTAAGTTTTTGCATTTGGTGGAAAGAGTGCGGGAGTCAATGGGTTAATCTTGCAGAAAGTCGGCGTATAATGAGAAGGAGAGAGAGGGTTAAAGAAATAATTACAGAAGGAATCCGTCTGGTGTAAGCAGCGTGTCCGGAACCCACACACAAGTGCTGGTGGCATTCAATTAAACTTGACATAAACTTGGCAGACATTCTAGAACTTTCCCCAGTGCCAATATCACTTCAAGTCTGCATTCTTGATCTGGATGCAAGATTCAAGATTTTATTCACTTCTTACTCCATATGGAAGATACGGTTTGTGTGTGTGTGTGTGTGTGTGTGTGTGTGTGTGTGTGTGTGTGTGTGTGTGTGTGTGTGTGTGGTGTGTGGTGTGTGCGTGGTGCGCGTGTGTGTGTGTGTGTGTGTGTGTGTGTGTGTGTGTGTGTGTGTATGTGTGTGCGTGTGTGTGTGTGTGTGTGTGTGTGTGTGTGAGCATCTTGGATAAACATCATGAACTCAGCATACACTTTGGGCATACAGATTTCTTTTTTCTTCGTTTTCCTTTTTTCTATTTTTTTAAACGTTTCTTGGATGCCTGTATTCACGTTGTTTTCACACACTGTGCAGGTGTGCGTAGCTGCACAGTCTGTACACGTCGTCTCTGGAGGGCGCACATGCACATGCTGGGCGTTTTCATGTTTCCATAAGCACCAATCACAGAGGTGACTTACTTCGTCTTAGGAGGGCGTGGCTGTTGGGCGTTTTCATGTTTCCATAAGTCACCGGAAACACGCATGTGACTTACAGGACTTAGACGTGATTGTTTGATGTTCTGCGTGCGTGTACGCACGAAAGGGATGTAGGCACTAAAAGGTCTGTAAACCTGACCTTGGAGATCGGAAAGAATCTCCACCCTTTCCCCACCAGGCAGGAAGTATCCAGGGAGGATTGAACGCCATTCCTTCCGATTGAAGTTCTGACGTCTTCCTCACTTGACTACCGCTCCTTATTTCATTTATTTATTTATTTATTTGTTTATCTATTTGAAACTGTGCGACAGGAATAGATAGATACAAGTTTGTCTTCGTCTGAGGTGAAAAAAAAAGGAACTACGATGAGTATTCTGTGTATTAGGGTACAATCATTCGTAATTCGTAATTTTCTTCTTCTTCTTCTTCTTCTTCTTCTTCTTTTCTTCTTCTTCTTCTTCTTCTTCTTCTTCTCTTCTTCTTCTTCTTCTTCTTCTTCTTCTTCTTCTTCTTTCTTCTTCTTCTTCTTCTTCTTCTTTTCTTCTTCTTTCTTCTTTTCTTCTTCTTCTTCTTCTTCTTCTTCTTCTTCTTCTTCTTTCTTCTTCTTCTTCTTCTTCTTTTCTTCTTCTTCTTCTTCTTCTTTCTTCTTCTTCTTCTTCTTCTTCTTCTTTCTTCTTCTTCTTCTTCTTCTCTTCTTCTTCTTCTTCTCTTTTCTTCTTCTTCTTCTTCTTCTTCTTCTTCTTCTTCTTCTTCTTCTTCTTCTTCTTCTTCTTCTTCTTCTTCTTCTTCTTCTTCTTCTTCTTCTTCTTCTTCTTCTTCTTCTTCTTCTTTTCTTCTTCTTCTTCTTCTTCTCTTCTTCTTCTTCTTCTTCTTCTTCTTCTTCTTCCTTCTCTTCTTCTTCTTTCTTTTATCTTCCTTTTCTTCTTCTTTTTCTCTCTTTTTTTCGTCTTTGTTTTCTTTTCATTTATTATTGTTGTTTTAAATTTTCCAAAATTATGTCTATATACTATACAAAAACCATAGTCCAGGCATCCACGAAAGCCATCGAAAGATGGATGTTAGGATACAGGTACATAATAGAATGGAATACATACATACATACAAAAATCAATACAGAATGGAGTGTTCTTTTACCGGAGTTTGATTAATGCCGACAGACGACGTATACGATCTCTTCCCGAGATCTTTTCAAACGGAGGGTTGATTGTGTGGCTAGCACGTCTTATATGGTTCAGCAATGGATCACTATAGATAGAATCGTGGACTCAAGATATGATGTCTCGTATTCGTCCCAGCCCGCAATATAATAACTGGTCTCATGTTCGCTGCCCATCTAATGAAGACATTATTTCTCTTTATAATACATACCTATACATACATACATACACCACACACACACACACACACACACATACACACACACACACACCACAAACACAAACACACACACATATATGTATATATATATATGTATGTGTGTGTGTGTGTGTGTGTGTGTGTGTGTGTGTGTGTGTGTGTGTGTGTGTGTGTGTGTGTGTGTGTGTGTTTTGTGTTGTGTTGTGTTTGCTTGCTCGTCTGTTTGTTTGTAGTTGTAGTCGTTGTTGTTACTGTTGTTGCGGTATTTTTTCAAACGAACAAATCACAGTTTTTACCACAACTTGTGCAGGACTTCCTGTTTGTGTCTTCGGTTTTTTTACGTGCGGTAAACGCATAGTGCACATGGGATGTCAGTTGATTTTTGTAGTCAACAGACAAACATTCAGATTACCATTCATGGTGTACAGGAGGGGGAGAAAAGTTTCTGGCACACAGACCATTGATCCCAGGATCTCTGGCTTTCCTTACAGGCGCTCTAACACTTAGAATAAAGGGCGTATGGAACTGTCTATGTGTGATGATTTTTTTCTTCAGCAAATTATAATACTCAACTGAAAAAGCCCACAACGAAATATTCAAGGGAAACAACAATTATTTCCCATGCTACAATGTGTGCCCGTATATTGTGGTACAAATTGCCTTCAGTAATCAAACGTTTAAAAAAGGACAACAGTAAGGATAGAGTTACATCTCTTAGATAATGTAATAGAATACTGGTTTTGTTTTATTTTTCATTCATTTATCAAACTTTTTCGTTTCTCTTAATTGAAATATTGAAAAAGAAAAGTATTGATATGATTTTGTAAGTTGTCATGCAAATTATCAAAACTGAAATTAACAATAACTGTTTATTTTTGCTTCCTGTGAGCAATCCCTCCAATACGTTAGTTTCTTTTAACTAAAAGAGTTGCACAAACGGGCTAGACTGTTGTGGCATGATCTTTCAATAACAAAGTTGTGCTGTTCAGAATGTTATCGTGGTTTGATAGATAATGTGCATGGGCGACTGTGCCATTTTTATAAAGAAATTGCGGAAATTGCGGAGAAAATATTTTGTACTGTACCTCATTTATTTCTTCACTTTATTTCAGCTTGTCTTGGTTGGGTCTGTTTTTGGACATAAGCCTTCCTCATCGCACACCACTGTTGCCGGTTAACTGCTGTTCTGGTCCATTTTTGTAGAACTTTTGTAGATCGTCTCGCCATTAGATTTAAGTATCATTCAATATAGGCCTACTCTTCACTAGGTAATAAGTCATTCCTGTGTGGACTTTTGCATATTAGAGGAGTCAGTATCATTATCATTTCTGAATAAGCTCAAAACTCACCATTTTTGTTTGGCCCGCACTGTGCATGCATTACGTAACTGCGCAGTCTTTCACGGGTTGTCATTGTTGGTTTGTTTGGTTGGCTGGTTGGTTGGTAGGTTGGTTGGCTGGTTTGTTCGTTCGTTCGTTCGTTCGTTTCTTTATTTCTTTATTTGTTTTTGTTTGTTGTGTGTGTGTTTGTGTGTGTTATCATTTCAGTTGCATACATAATTGCACACGTGTGTGTGTGTGTTGTTTGTTTGTTTGTTTGTTTGTGTGTGTGTGTGTGTGTGTGTGTGTGTGTGTGTGTCTATGTCTGTGTGTCTGTGTCTGTGTGTATGTGTTTGTGTGTTACTCAGTTAAATGGGATTCTTAAATAATTTGACGTGTTGTCTAGGACTTGTTATCCTGTTTCTTTTTACGTGCGGTAAACGCATGCTACATATAGAATAAACCATTCATTGTCTCAGTCAACAGACAATCGTTCAGACCACCATTCAATGTTTACAAGATGGGGAGAAAAGTTCCTGGTCCACCAAGAATTGATCCCAGGATTTCTGGCTTCCCAGACAGGCGCTTTAACACTTCGATCCCTTCTGTTGACATGTACTGCCCATGGACAAAGTTTATCACAGAACAGATGCAGCGCTTATGTCGTTGCTAGTGCATTAGGGTGGAGGGTATATAAACTTGTCCATGTGTGATGAATTCCCCCTTCAACAATATGGAATCCAATTGAAAACGCCTGTTCGAAATGTTCAATTCAACTGTCTCTCGCCATTCTCACTTAATCATAAGATTTACTTCCCATCCTTCACAGTGTTCGTGCCTTTACTTTGGTATACTGTGTTATCGACTGACTCTCTGTCTCTCTCTGTCTGTCTGTCTGTCTGTCTATCTGTCTGTCTGTCTCTCTCTCTCTGTGTAAGAAGGACCAGTAATTTGGACTAAGTGACATCCCTTAGATAAACTAGTAAAACAACGGATTTGTTTTTAGTTTTACATTCAAGTATAATTTTCATTTTCTTCTTTGATTGAAATAGAAATGCATCACTGTTTTATGTAAGTTTTTATGAGAATTATGAAAGTGAAAATAACAATCACTTTTTTCTTTTGTAAACAGTTCCACCATCATGTTAGTTTCCTTTAACTCAAAATATGTACTCGAAAAGTTTGTGAAAAACGGCAGGTTGGATTGTTATTCATCATTTTACCAGACTCTCAAGAGTTTATTTTGTTTGTTTTCGCTGTTGCTGTCCAAGTATCTGAAATAATGAGCACGGGCTACTGTGCCATTTAATGAATACGAAGAAAATAATGAGAATAATACAAAAGTGGTTAGTCAGAGACCAGTGCAGTATGTTTAACCCTTTGACTGCCGCGCCCTATCCACCAAATGCACAAAGTTAACCCTTTGACTCGTTCACACTATCCATCAGCTTCCTGCAGGAAGCTGGTGGATAGAATGAGGAAAAAGGATTAAGCTTTTGCTTTGCTAGCATGGTTAACAATGCAGGGTGCTGGTGGACAGGGTGCGGGAGTCAAAGGGTTCATGTTTCCATCATTCTGGTGGTGTCAGCTTAGCGTTTCTTACGTCCTTCTCACCTCGCCAGTGCATAGAATGTACGCAGGATCAAGGAGTGTGCCAGGTAAGTGTTTGCAGATTTAGATGGAGTGCATACAGAATTTGTCCTAGTGCGATGGATCTATCTTGAACAAACTCCAAACCCTAACATTTCTTTTTATTCTTTTCAAAGAAATGACACAGACATATATCATCAGCAAAGCATGGTTATTATACATGCAGTCGCAGCACAGACTTTCTGAGTTTAGACTTTGGAGTTTGGAGTTTGTTCAAGAGGGATTCATCGTATTCGGGTGATTCCATATCATCATCATCATCATCATCATCATCATCATCATCATCATCATCATCATCATCATCATCATCATCATCATCATCATCATCACCACCACCACCACCACCACCACCATCATCATCATCATGTGCCTTGCCTCATGGCATTGGCAATTATGGCCCACCATTCGAACCTATCTTTTGTCAGCTGCAAGCATATCTCCTACCCTTTCTGTCTTCATCCACTCTGCAAAACCCGTCCAATATTTTCTCCCTGGGTCTACCTGCTGCTCGTTTTCCCCTCCAACTTTCCTGTTGTAATTAGGTGCTCAAATTTCTCTCGCCTCATAAAACATACTATAAATGTTGCTTGTCTTTTCCAAGTCTTTTTCATTAATGTACTTTCTGTGTCTGCCTTCTTCTAGACTGTCTCGTTTGTTTACTTTGTTGGCCGTAGAATCTTTAACATTCTTAGAAACATCATTTCAGATGCCTCAATCCATATGCGCTTCACCGTATTTTCTGCCAGCTATTACTTGGCAGACTCCTTGAACCTGCACAAAACCCCAGGCACTGGCAAGATGTTGAAATAGGGAGAGGGGGGAAAGGGCCTATGAAACGCTAAGCTGTCATCACCAGAATGACTGAAGCATTAATAAGATGGGCAACAAACAAGTCAGTTACTTCGTTGTAGTCTGCGACTGAAGTCGAGACATTAGATCTTTAGCCCACGACTCTGTCAGAAAAACTTATCAGCCATGGTCAATCTTCTACATATGTGCAAGTCATTGGTACTTTTTTTTTGTTTTGAAGGACGTAAACGTGTTTGTTAGTGCAATCATTTCATAATGCACAGACAGACAGACAGACAGACAGACAACAGACAGACAGACAGACAGAGATGGGGAGGGAATATGTGTGAATGTGTGTATGTTATATATAATGAATCAGCATGTGCACAGATTAAGCAACAAATCGACGTAAAATTTTCCCAAATTTTCGGCGGTACACCTGCCTTCCTCAAGGGGGCTTTATTCACTGACTACGATATGCTACACACACACACACACACACACACACACACACACACACAACACACACACACACACACACACACACACACACACACAACACACACACACACACACACACACACACACACACACACACACACATATCAGAATATTTTACGTAGGCTACATTACGTAGTCCTGACTCGATAGTGTTATGACGTCAACTGACAGAGTTCAGGCCGAGAGGAAATATGGTTTTCATTTTGTTTATCCAGAAAGATCTCTCTTCAGTCTGGTGTCCAGGTTCTCAGAGTGTACCTTCTCCACTGCGATACATTTTATATTTTGAAGTGAATGGCCAGTTTGGTTGAAGTGGTTGGTGACCTGAGTGCCTGTATTTTTATGGATGTTTGACCGGTGTTGATAGAATCTGGTTTTGAGAGAATTTTTCGTTTGTCCTATGTATTGAGTTTTAGGGCAGATATCGCAGTGGAGGAGATACAATACGTTGGTAGATGCACATGTCAGTTTGTGCCTTATTTTGAAAGTTTCACTCGTGTTGAAACTGCTGAAAGTTACACATTCAATCAAGTGTTGTTCACAAACGATGCACTTTTTTACTGAACACACACACACACACACACACACACACACACACACACACACACACACACACACACACACACACACACCACACACACACACACACACACACACACACACACACACACACACACACATATATATATATATATGTATATCATACACACACACACATATATATATATAATTATATATACAATGTGTGTGTGTGTGTGTGTGTGTGTGTGTGTGTGTGTGTGTGTGTGTGTGTGTGCGTGCGTGCGTGTGTGTGTGTGTGTGTGTGTGTGTAGAAAAAAACCCCAAGCATCTCTGATGTTGCAAATACGTTACGAAATCATATCAAGTCTGATTTTCTACCAAATGTAAATACGACAGCAATTTTTCTCTAAAAGTGTGTAAGCTTGCTTTACATTCTTCCAGGCAATGATTTATGATATGTTGAAAAAAGAGTCACGTTTGGAAGCTGCATTTATAAATATAATTTTTTTCTTAGCAGGACAATATTCATTATTACAGCTGTGTACATATTTTCATCAACACCCACCAATAGTATATTTTCAGTTAACCCGACATTTGGACAATGGTGCATTTTGATTTCAACAAATCTTTGACCCTATCCCGGAATATTTTCACATGCAGCCATTTTCTGCAAACAATATGGATACTTGTTTATATAATACAGACCAAGTTAGGGTGAAACCTAATGGTTGTTTGGTCCAATAGCCACGGATACATCATTGTGGAAGGATGAATTTCATCAAATTGTTTTGTCAATAATCATATGGTGATGATATGATGATAACTACTACTACTACTACTACCACCACTGTCACCATCATCATAAACAACAGTCCGCCTACTACTGATAATGATGATGATGATGATGATGATGATGATGAGACTGACAATGACGCTGCTGATGAGGATAAAAAATGTTATTCAGAGGTTTCAGTGTTGGGTTCAATGATTAAGATTGTATAGAAGTTTGCATGAGAAACAGAAGAGGTTAGAAATGTGATAGATATACGTAAACGTTCGGACAAAAATTCTAAGCTAACTTAAAACAAAGAGAGAAAGAAGAAAGAAAGAAAGTAAGAAAGAAAGAAAAGAAAAGAAAGAAAGAAAGAAAAAACCAACCAACAAAAAACAAAGAAACAAAGGAAACAGAATGATTTATGTCAAAAACAAATTAAGAAAAACAACAACAGACGGTGAGTATTGTATCTTCAGAACAAAAAACACACAAACTAAAAACAAACAAGATGATAGATGCATTACCCCCCCCCCCCAATAAAAAAATGTAACAACAACAACAACAACAACAACAAAAACAACAAACAACAACAACAACAACAACAACAAAAAACAACCCAAAACAACAGCAACAAACCCAAACAACAACAAAACACGCCAAAAAACAACAACAGTAAAGCCACCACCTCTCCCCCATCCCCAAAAGCAAACAAACAAACAAACAAACAA
>CM060305.1:70638734-70641234 GCA_030674185.1 Monoplex corrugatus
GGAGATTAACTAGACGTTTTGTTGAAACAGAGAGGGGGGGGGGGAGAGATGAGAGAGAGAGAGGGGGGAAGAGACTGGGAAAGAAAGTAAGAGAGAGAGAGAGAGAGAGAAGAGAGAGAGAGAGAGAGAGAGAGAGAGAGAGAGAGAGAGAGAGACAGACAGACAGACAGACAGACAGACTGAGACTGGAATAGAGACAGAGAGCAGAACAGACAGATACGCAGACACTCATTTTTTTTCTGTCTTGTGCAGCCATTGAGAATTGTCTCTGAGTATAGTGTGGAACACATATGGGGATTGCCCGCCTGGGTGTGGTATGTGGCGACTCACTCGTGAAGACATTATGATGATGGTGATACAGGCTCCCGTCAATACGACGGATGAATAGGCATTGGTCCAACTGGTCCTTTACCGTCTGGTTCGGGTCTTCATGTAGGATACAAGACCCGTCCTGAAGATACATGTTTTTCCAGAGTTTCTGCGAGGTAAGTAGTACTGAAAGCCTTGGGTTTTGCATCAGCCGGTCTCTCTTTTGTTCAGGTTTTTATTTACTTAGATATTTATTTATTTATTTATTTATCTATTTATTCATTCATTCATTTATATATTTATCAATTTATTTATTTATTACTTATTTATCTATTTGTTTGTTTATTTATCTATTCATTTTGCAAGAGCAGTTGTTCTGCGTCGTTCAAATGTGATTGCGCCCTGCGTGCACAGCTGTCGCCAGGTTGCTCTGCTGTGAGCAATACATGTATGTTCCCGGTTGGTGATGTTGATGCCACAACTCATGACGTTGACATTCAGAGTATCCTCGTATCTCTATAGTAGTCTTTCCCTGGTCTCAGTATCCTTGCTTCAGCTTTCCAGTATAGAAGCTTCTTTCGGATGCAGTTGCCTGTCATACGGACAACGTGTCCTGCTCAACTAAGTTGGCATTTGATGAGTTACAATCTCTTGACTGGGCCAGAACTTGAAGCTTAGACATCGGAATTTCATACTCATATTGATTTGTTTTGTTTCTGTGGATTCACCATGGGAAATTCGGCTGCTGTCCCCTTTGAGAGCGTGTCGCCGCAGTGCAGCGCCACCCAGTTGTTTTTACCAAGACTTCAGAAAGGCAGGAGGAGAGGGCTGATTGGCTTCCAAGCGAAGGGACCTAGGAAAACAACCTGTTTCCCCAATGTTTTATACCAAGGCAGCTGAGCGGAAGCCCTGCTCTTCACGATTTTCAACAGCCGTGGGATCTTTAGCGTGTGCGCAGGCCAGAAAGCACACTGGTCTGACTCGTTTTTCATCTCCTTCAGAAGGACTAGACGTTTGGTTCGATCTTGCATGTGACGTTGCAGATCTTGTGCAGACATCTGCGTGGAGCAGTTCAAGCTGTTGAATGCGCCCTCACTAGGTAATCCAAGTCTGGCAGCAGGCAGTACATCAACATGCGCAAAGCAACTACTCTGTACACAGCAATCTTAACGGCAAGCCTCATGCCGTGGTCTTAGCATAACCTCTTGGTTAACCTTCTAAAGTCAGAACTAATCTTGGGAGATGAACAGCACCATCTCAGCATCAAAAGACCCATTTTTACTCACAAGTAGCAGAATTCGTCTACAGTCCTGATCTCCTGTTTGCTGGTGACAATCAGGGATGGCAAAGCGCCACGAGCCTCAGATGATGTTGGCTGAAACATGGCCTCTTGTCTTGCTGAGGTTAATGTCTATGGAAGCCCATGTCAAACAGTTGTGCCGTACTCTGTACTATCAGCTACGCAGAATAGGTAAGATTCGCTCTTTCCTTTCCACTGATGCTGCCAACAAGCTTGCTGTCTCTTTCATACTATCTAGACTGGACTATTGTAACTCTCTATTCCCAGGTCTCCATGACAATCAACTATTTAAACTTCAGCGCATACAGAACCACGCGGCTCGCCTTGTTCTCCGCAAGCCCAGGCGTGAGAGTGCAAAATCTCTGCTTAGAACACTTCATTGGCTCCCGGTAAAGGCTAGGATTCAATATAAAGTTGCCTGTCTCTGCTTTCAGTGTATCTATCACGAGAACATACCATCCTATCTTGCCAACCTCCTGCAGGGTTACAAACCTTCTCGAACGCTCCGCTCTTCTGACACCTCACTGTTGACTGTTCCTCACTTCTCTCTAGACACCTTTGGTAAAAAGTCTTTCTCTGTCTTTGGCCCAAATGTATGGAACTCTCTACCACTGTCTCTCAGAAAAACTAAGTGTTTCTCAACCTTCAAGCGGCACCTGAAAACCCACCTCTTTCAAACTCATCTAACCTGAAGAGCCTTAGTTTGCAAGTCTGTATTTTGTATAAGGGCCTATAGAGCGAGGTGTGTGTGTGCGTGCATTTGTGTATGTGTGTGTGTGTGTGTGTGTGTGTGTGTGTGTGTGTGTGTGTGTGTGTGTGTGTGTGTGTGTGTGTGTGTGTGTGTGTGTGCATGAGTGAGCATGTGTGTGTCTCACTGTATGTGTACAGCTG
>CM060305.1:70648734-70651234 GCA_030674185.1 Monoplex corrugatus
GAGAAGTCGATAAATAAAGCTTGTGAAGTCGGTTTTGTTGCCAACAAAATCATGTAAAGAAATTGTTTTCAAAACTAGTTTGTCGTGTAAGCTGATTATAGAAAGCCTTGCTTCATTTCAATGACAAATTGATATAAACATTGACAATAGTGCAGAGAACCCATAGTTAGGTACAATCTCATGATCGTACCAGTCACTATGGATAGTATGCAGGCGTATATCATGATTGTTCAGTATCATTTCCGTCACATAGTATTTGAGGCGTTATCAAATATGGAACTGACTCGTAGCACAGACACTCTGACCTTAGAAAATTAGATTTATGTATCATTCTGTATACTCTTCACTAGGTAATGAGTCACAAATAATACAAATTATTTTCTCCGATTTTTTTTATACAAATGGCACAGTTACCCATGCACATTATTTCAGATTTCTATCAAACAACGCAGTACAGACTATATTCATAGAGCAAATTTGTCATTGAAGGATGTTGCCACAACAATCTAATCCGTTTTTGTAACTCTTTCAGTTAAAAGAAACTAACGGGATAGAGGGATTGTTCACAGGAAACAAAAATAAATAGTCATTGTTAATTTCAGTTTTGATAATTTGCATGATAACTTACAAAATCACATTAATACTTTTGTTTTTGAATATTTCAATTAAGAGAAACGAAAATATTTGATGAATGAATAGAAAGCTAAAAATAAACTAATATTCTATTACATTCTCTAAGAGATGTAACTCTACACTTACTGTTGATCTTTTTTAAACGTGTGATTACTGAAGGCAATTGATACCACAATATACGGGCACACATTGTAACATGGGAAATAATAGTTGTTTCCCTTGAATATTTCGTTGTAGGCTTTTTCAGTTAAGTATTATAATTTGCTGAAGTAAAAAATCATCACATCTAGACAGTTCCATACACCCTTCATCCTAAGTGTTAGAGCTCCTGTCTAGAAAGCCAGAGATCGTGGGATCAATTCTCTGTGTGCCAGAAACTTTTATCCCCCTCCTGTACACCATGAATGGTGGTCTGAATGTTTGTCTGTTGACTACAAGAATCAACTGACATTCGATGTGTACTATGCGTTTACCGCACGTACAAGAACCAAAGAAACAAACAGGAAGTCCTGCACAACAAGTTGTGGTAAAACTGTGATTGGCTCAGTTGAAAAAATACCGCAACAACAGTAACAACAACGACTACAACAACAAACAAACAGACGAACAAGCAAACACAACACAACACAACACAACACACACACACACACACACACACTTAGAAGTATGTAATTATAGCGAATAAAATGTCTTGATTAACCCTGTCCATAATATTATCACTGGAATGTTATTACGCCGTATTGCAATGGCCAGTAACTCGATTGCAAGAATAAATGCCAAGGAGGGAAAAAAACATCCCGTCGAATTCCAGCATTTACCGAAAAATCATCACTTATCCAACCACAATATCCAATATGACTTTTTGAGTCTTCCATTGTCGCTGCAAGTACATCTCCCATCCTTTCTGTCCTCAGCCACACTGCAAGTCCATCCAGTATTTTCTCTCTCTGGGTCTACCTGGTGCTCACTTTCCTTGCAGCTTTCCTGTTGTGAGCAGGTGCTCTAATTTGTCTTGCATCTTGAAATGTCCTCTAAATGTTGCTTGTGTTTTCCTAATCCTTTTCCATAAATGTTATTCTTGTGTCTGCCTCCTTCAAGACATAACACTGAAGAACTCTCTTCCAGATGTTAATTGATAGGTTTTTGTTGGTAAGAATGCTTTTTCATTTTCTTGAATACAGCATAAAAATGTCAACCACTACCAATATGAAAACCAACCAACCAACCAACCAACCAACCAACCAACCAACAAACCAACCAACCAACCAACCAACCAATTAACTAACCAACTAACTAACAAAAGGAACGAAGGAACGAAGGAACGAAAGAAGGAACGAACAAAGAAACGAAGGAACGAACGAATGAACGAACGAACGAACGAACGAACGAAACAACGAACGAACGAACGAACGAACGAACGAACGAACGAACGAAAAAACGAACAAACAAACAAACAAACAAACAAACAAACAAACAAACAAACAAACAAACAAACAACAAACAACAAACAAACAAACAAAGAAGGAAGCAAGCTAACAAACAAACAAACAAACAAACAAACAAACAAACAACAACACAAAGAATCTGTAATCACCAATAAAAAAGAAAAAATGAATTGTAACAAGAGATCTGTATGTAAATGTCGCTCGGTCATGCAGTGATGACAGCAAATGGTGGTAAAACAAGAAATACTTATCTCTTTCTCTCCTCCCCCCCCTCCCCTTTCACTCATAAACATGCACTGCTAAACATTCAAACACTCACTCAAACGCACAGACACACACGCATGCACACACATTCACATTCATTCACTCTTGCTGTCTCTCTGTGCTTCGGTCTATCTGTCCCTGTCCATCTGTCTGTTTGT
>CM060305.1:70658734-70661234 GCA_030674185.1 Monoplex corrugatus
ACACACCGAATAAATGAATAACAAACAAACAAACAAACAAAGTGTGAAAAGGTGTGCGTGCTCGGGTGCGTGTGTGTGTGTGTGTGTGTGTGTGTGTGTGTGTGGTGTGTGTGTGGTGTGTGTGTGGTGTAACTTAGTCTCTACATGAGTGTATATGTATACAAATTGGGCGGCGTTTGCATGTGCTTTCGTGTATTTACATTGTCAAACAAAGCTCACAAAACAAAACAAAAGAAAAGAAAAACAAAACAAAACAAAACAACAACAAAAAACAAAACAAACAAACAAAAAAAGAAATCAACCCCAACCCATCCCAAGATCACTTGTAGCAGTGAGAACTGGGTAGGGATTGTCCTGTCAGTGGTAAAGCATTGTTGCTCTGGGTCCTATCCACCACCCTAATATGTTTCTTTTTAACCCTAAACTCTCCCAAGGTGTAACCCTATCCATAAACACACAGACACAACAACATACCAGATCGTTTCCCGAGAAGACGACATGACAAATCAAGTTAGTTTTTATTTACATGGATTACATACAATAAAGCAAATGAAAAATGAAATAGGAGAAAACAACGAACAATATGATGTTTTGTATGTTCCTCCAAATGATGATCCAGACTTCCACACTCTGTAATTCGATAAATGATCTGGTTACAATCATAGAAAACGTCTGCACATTATATCTTTCCAGAACGAAAGATATTAAGTCAGTGTGTTTATGGCGTTTAGTCTCATTTATGTATTTTCTTTATTGTAGACAAAAACTGAATGGAAATGTTTGATTGTGGTTACTGAAAATGATGTGTTTGTTGATTGTGAATAATGGCCTGTCTCTCTCTTTCTCGCTCAAAGCGCGAGCGCACGCGTGTGTGTATGTGTATGTGTATGTGTATGTGTGTGTGTATGTGTGTATGTGTGTGTGTGTGTGTTTGTGTGTGTACGAATATGTGTGGACGTGCGAGTAAGTGTGTGCGTGCATGTGAGTGTGTGTGTGCGTGTGTGTGCCCGTGCGTGCGTGCATGCGTGTGTGTGTGTGTGTGTGTGTGTGTGTGTGTGTGTGCGTGTGTGTGCGTGTGTGTCAGTGTGTGTGTATGTGTGTGCGTGTGTGTCAGTGTGTGTGTATGTGTGTGTTTGCATGTATGCGTGTGTGTATGTGTGTGTGTGTGTGTGTGTGTGTGTGTGTGTGTGTGTGTGTGTGTGTGTGTGTGTGTGTGTGTGTGTGTGTGTCGGTGTGTGTTTCTCAGCATGTGTATGTGTGTGGTGTGTTTTGTGTGTGTGTTTGTGTGTGTGTGTTTGTTCGTGTTTGCGTGTGAGCGTGTGTATGGATGTATGTGTGTGTGTGTGTGTGTGTGTGTGCGTGCGTGTGCGTGCGTTGTGTGGGGTGTGTGTGTGTGTGTGTGTGTGTGTTGTGTGTATGTGTGTGTGTGTGTGTGTGTGTATGTGTGTGTGTGTGTGTGTGTGTGTGTGTGTGTGTTGTGTATGTGTGTGTGTATTGTGTGTGTGTGTGTGTGTGTGTGTGTGTTGTGTGTGTGTGTGTGTGTGTATGTGTGTGTGTTGTGTGTGTGTGTGTGTGTGTGTGTATGTGTGTGTGTGTGTGTGTGTGTGTATGTGTGTGTGTGTTGTTGTGTGTGTGTGTGTTGTGTGTGTGTGTGTGTGTGTTGTGTGGGTGTTGTGTGTGTGTGTGGGGAGGACTAAGCGTTTTCCTCAGTATTCTACTATCACGACTTACATACTAACTGGCCCGTGGGCATATAGGCCAACAACGCACATCCACTACTCTGGTATGTTCTGGACCAGCCTCTGTATCGTACCCAGGTGTGTATCCAGGTCTTGTGTTCTCCTTGTGCTGTTCATCACCAGGTGTACTTGGGTCCTGAGCCTTTAGTAGCGCCACCCACGTTGGACAATTCAAAGAGTAGAAGTTTGAACGTTTTTTTTTGTGTGAGTTTGTTCAAGAAGTAGTCACCGCACTCAGGCAAATCCATGTGCGATCCATCCACATCTGCCTGCAAGTATCTGTCAGACTCCCTGGGCCTGCACGAAACCCTGTTCATTGGCAAGGTGTTGAAATGGGAAGGGATCGTGTGTGGGAGAGGGACCAGTGAAACAGTAATCCGACACCAGCAAAATGATGTCAACATCACAATGGGCAGCCAACAGGCCATTTGTTGCTGTGGGTTGGGACTGGATTCCATATATCAGATCTTGGGCCCACGTCTGTGAAAGGTAGAGGACCTGACAAAGCACGACCCCAGGTGCTCCATGCCAAGTTGGGGCTGGACAGAAACAGCAAATAGTCAGTGATATGAGGTCTTTAGGAAAGGATGTGCTTGATCCAACGGTTAAGTGATCTTCAATATTAAATCATTAAAAAATAAACAAACAAACAAACAAACAAACAAACAAACAAACAAACAAACAAACGAACAAACAAACAAACAAAAAATAAAAAACCAACAACTCATTGAGGATCAAACTATCATGCGGACCTACTAATG
>CM060305.1:70668734-70671234 GCA_030674185.1 Monoplex corrugatus
CACACTCACACACACACAAACACCTACAAACACAAACACACACACACACACACACACACACACACACACACACACACACACACACACACACACACACACACACTTACAACCACGTAGACGTACACGCATACATACACTCATGTATACACAAAGACATGGAAACATGTTGATATGTGTGCATACACACAAAGCAAACTGAGATGTGTATCTTTACGTCATTGAAACAACCAAGAAATAAATACCGCTGTGGTCTGTGTGAGGTTCAAACCCACGACCTGTGTGTTATCAGCATGGCTTTCTAACCACCTGTGCTAACGGGGACCACTAACGATCCATTCCTTGTGGTGGTGTTAGTGTGTCCTAGGTTCCATTCCCCATCCAGATCCCCTCTTATCTATTTCACCATATTTCAACATCACCTCGTACCTTCACTTTCTCCACCAGTTGCCTGTACCTCAAAGAATTTTATACAAAACCAACACATTATGCTGCAAGTGTGTCAACGGTACTGCACCTATTCACCTTTGTGACCACCTCCGAATGTACACACCTGCCCGAAATCTTCATTCTGCTTTTGATATTATTGGTTTATAAATTCTTCGATACAAATGTTCCACAGTCCGTGGCCTGTCTTTTTCTGTGTGTGGTCCATACAACTGGAACGAGCTTCCCCTGTCTGTTTGACAGTCACACACTTTGTTTACCTTCAAGTCTAACTAGAAGACACAGCTTTCTGTCCATGAATGATCTCCCCTATATATGCCCATGTGTTTGTCGTACTGTCCTCCTGTCTTCCCCCTTCCTGTCTGTTTGTGTTTTGTACCCTCGTGGTTTTGTCATTGTGAGTGAATGCCTTGGTAAATGGTGATAGTGCGAGCTTTGATTTGATTTATGTATCAATATTTGGCACCATATAAATGTCACTATTATTGCTTCAAGCCCTTGCCCGTGCATAGGGTATTAGACAGGTTCGAGGACTGTGCAAGATAACAGATGGCAGACTGGACAGAGCGCATATGGAAATGTGTGAGTGAGATGGGTCCCTCTTGAGTCAGTTCCAAATTTAAAACTTTCGTTTAGTGCACACTATGCATACATCATGGTACTGTGCAGTCTTCACATTCTATCTTCAGAAAGTAGGGACTTAAGCAATAATTTCAACCTTTTCTTCATTATAGTTATTTGTGTGCTTTTTTGTTTTGTTTGTTTGTGATTGTGGTAGTTGTTGTTGTTGCTGTTTGTATTGTTAACTGACTCAGGCAGAGATTTTTTCCTGCAAAATACTGCCCAGGACTATCTGCTTGTTGTCATGGGTTGTTTTATGTGCTGTATATGCATGCTACATATGGGTTGTCATTTTATTTTCTCAGTCAACAGAAAGTCATTCAGACCACCACTCAAGGTGTACAGGAGGGGGAGTAAAGACCCTGGTCCACCAAGAATTGATGAAAGATCGGGACATACGAAATTCTACCAAAGCGATGGAGTCCTCTTCAACAAACTGGAATATCCAATTGATCCATTTTCAAGGGAAACAACTGTTTCAAAGTTATTCTCAGTTCATTATAAAAATTACTTCCCATGCTACTTTGTAAGCCCTTTTAAATTGGGACAAAGTAGTATCGGTTCTGTGACTTAAAGAAAAGGACCAGCAGTTTGGGCGGAGTTACATCTCTTTGATACAGTAATAGAAAAACGGATTTGTTTCTCTGCTTTTGTTTCTCGTCAAGTCTTCATTATTTCTTTAAAAAGAAATATTAAACAAGAATGATATTGATGAGTCGGCATGTTTTCATGTGGATTTTTTTAAAAACTGAAAATAACAACGAATATCTAATTTTGTTTCATGTCAACAATCCTTTATTCTGTTAGTTGCTTTTCAAAACTACTAGCTGTGAATGTTACGGTTTACTCTGCCGACGATTTTTGTACCAGCTTGTTTCAACAGAGGTGAAACAAGGATTGAAATGTGGTTGTTGGTTTCTGAAAACAATGAGCATGGGCAGCTATGCCATTTATTATCGCAAATATGCAGAAAATAATGTGCAAATTACAGCAATGATTAGTTAGCAATCGATACATAAAATCACACAATTTTAATTTTATCGTGATGGAGTCTGTGAGCTTGGACTCAATTCCATATGCACAAATGCTTCACATACAGTGTGATAGAAATGATCCAGAACAATCATGACATAAGACTGCACGTAATCCGTCTTGGCTGATAAGGTCTTTTGTGTGTGTGTGTGTGTGTGTTCGTTCATTCTTAGATTTAACGTCTTTTCACTTTGAGTGATAAGTGTGTGTGTGTGTGTGTGTGTGTGTGTGTGTTTAGATGTGTGTGAGTATCAAGTTTGAATTTAGAGCCACAGAGCCAAAAAAATGCAGGCCGAATACAAACAGCCCAGTGAACCAGAAAACGGAGCCTTCGGTAATGAGTAGAACTTCACTAACCCTCAGACAGTCTTGACCTAAATACTGACACTTGGCCACAATATGC
>CM060305.1:70676234-70678734 GCA_030674185.1 Monoplex corrugatus
TGTGTGTGTGTGTGTGTGTGTGTGTGTGTGTGAGGACTAAGCGTTTTCCTCAGTATTCTACTATCACGACTTACATACTAACTGGCCCGTGGGCATATAGGCCAGCAACGCACATCCACCACTCTGGTATGTTCTGGACCAGCCTCTGTATCGTACCCAGGTGTATCCAGGCCTTGTATTCTACTTGTGCTGTTCATCACCAGGTGTTCTTGGGTCTTCGGCCGTCAGTAGCGCCATACACGTTGGACAGTTCAAAGAGTAGGAGTTTGAACGGGTTTTTTTTGTGAGTTTTGTTCAAGA
This sequence comes from Monoplex corrugatus, assembly GCA_030674185.1. NCBI lineage: Eukaryota > Metazoa > Mollusca > Gastropoda > Littorinimorpha > Ranellidae > Monoplex > Monoplex corrugatus. Next base: position 70,676,535 of record CM060305.1, read on the forward strand.
AGTAGTCACAGCACTCAGGCAATTCCATATGCGATCCACCCAAATCTGCCTGCAAGTATCTGTCAGACTCCCTGGGCCTGCACGAAACCCTGTTCATTGGCAAGGTGTTGAAATGGGAAGGGATCGGGTGTGGGGAGAGGGACCAGTGAAACAGTAATCCGACACCAGCAAAATGATGTCAACATTACAATGGGCAGCCAACAGGCCATTGTTATTGCTGTGGGTTGGGACTGGATTCCAGATATCAGATCTGTGGTCCACGTCTGTGAAGGGTAGAGGACCTGACAAAGCACGACCTCAGGTGCTCTATGCTAGGTGGAGGTTGGACATAGTGCCAGGAACACTTCTGGACAAAAAGACAGGTTACAGAAACAGCAAACAGTCAGTGATATGAGATCTTTAGGAAAGGATGTGCTTGATCCAACGTTAAATGATCTTCGTGAAGACATTATTAAGCCTGTGATATTAAAAAAACAAACAAACAAAAAACAAAAAACAAACAAACAAACAAACAAACAAACAAACAAACAAAAAACCAACAACTCATTGAGGATCAAACTATCATGCAGACCTACTAAATGTAAATGTCTGTGAATGTTAAACAAGCGTTTGACCAACATGGATTCAGTCTTGGCTGGAGGAAAGCTTCGTACACGTGGTCTTCAATTCACCCAGCTGTGAATGTATACCTGATCCTGTTCAGGTTTGAAGAAAGTTCACCAGTGAGGGAGATGAGATGGTCCATGAGGAAAGCTGAGGTCCCTACCACCTCATTCCCCTACGACATCAGGGTTATTAGACAATCTCTACCTTTCTCGTTCTCTCTCTTTCTCTCTGTCTATCTCTCTCTCTCTCTTTCTGTCTCTCTGTATTTGTCTCTCTGTCTTTTTCTCATTCTCTCTCTTTCTCTGTGTCTCTGTCTCTGACTCGTGTCTCTTTTTCTCATTCAATCTCTTTCTCTCTGTCTCTCTATCTCTGTCTCTCTATCTCTGTCTCTATCTCCGTCTCTATGTCTCGTTTTTTCGTTCTGTATCTTTCTCTCTGCCACTGTCTCTGTATCACTGTCTCTTTTTCTGGTTCTCTCTCTTTCTGTCGGTTGATGTCTCTGAATCTGTTTTTGTGTCTGTCTCTCTTTCTCTGACTCTCTTTCTGTGTCTCTTTTTCACCCTCTCTCTCTTTTTCTGTGTGTCTGTCTCCCCCTCTCTCTCTAATTTTCTCTTTGGCCCATTAGCTCAGTTGATAGCGTGTCCTGATGATAACTCAGGAGTTGTAGGTTCAATCCTCTAGCAGGCCATGTTTTGTTTGTTTGTTTGTACGTATATGTTATTTAAAAACCAATGAATGATAACAGTATGCATTAATTCATCTGAATTGTACAAAATGTGCATCTATATGTACAGACAAATGAACCACTTCCATACTTTCGAACAAATACACACACACACACACATATATACAGACACACACACACACACACACACACACATATATACAGACACACACACACACGCGCGCGCGCACACACGCACGCACACACACACACTTACACAAAGACACACAAACACACACAGACAAACAAACATACACGGACACAAACACACACACAAACACACACTCACACAAACACACACAATCACAAACACAAACACACACACACAAACATACACACACAAAGACACACACACACACACACACGCATACACACACACACAACACACACACACATACACACACACACACAACACACACACACACACACACACACACACACACACACACACACACATACACGCACACACACACACACACACACTCATGTACATATAAACACATGTATCTTTGCATCATTGAAACAACCCAGAAATAATACTGCCCAGGACAGTCTGCTTGTTGTCATGGGTTCTTTTACGTGCCGTAAATGCATACTACATATGGGTTGTCATTTTATTTTCTCAGTCAACAGACAATCATTCAGACCATCACTCAAGGTGTACAGAAGGGGGAGTGAAGACCCTGGTCCACCAAGAATTGATGAAAGATGGAGAACATACGAAATTTGTACGAATGCGATGAAGTCCTCTTCAACAAATTGCAATATTTGAGCAATTTTGAAGGGAAACAACTGTTTCAGGGAGTTCTCACTTCATAAGAAGAATTACTTCCCATGCTACATTGTACTCCCTTTTAAATTAGGGGGGGG
>CM060305.1:70681234-70691234 GCA_030674185.1 Monoplex corrugatus
ACCTGAACACAAATTTATATGCATATTTTTGTTTTATGTCAACAGCCCCTCGATTCTGTTAGCTTCTTTTATCTATAAATGTCGTATAAACTGTTGTAAATTTTGTTGCCTTATCTACCAATGATTGCAATTTTTTCCAACTGGTCATATGGTTAGCATTTTACGTTCGGCATGTACTTCTGAAATAATAAGCATGGGCAACTGTGCCATCTGTATAAAGAATTGTGGAGGACCCAATCTTCAGAACACCAAGAATTATTATTTAGCGTCCAATACATTGTATTAGATAATCTCATGTGTCTTAGGACGACATCTCTGTGCTCGATAAATTCCGTATGCACTAACGCCTTATAATGCATGTGATTGAAGTGATCCAGAACAATCATGGCATAAACCTGTGTATAAATTATATGCGTGCGCACGCGCGCGCACACACACACACACACACACACACACACGCGCGCGCGCGCGCGCACACAGAGAGAGAGAGAGAGAGAGAGACAGAGAGAGTTTGAAAAATGATTTTCAAAATCGGTAAGTTTAAAGTGCATCCAGTAATTCATATTTCACTGGAACACACACACACACACACACACACACACACACACACACACACACACACACACACACACACACACACGACACACACATTCAAGATGGCGGAGACACCTAACTAACAAATTTTCAGCTGTCGGAGAAAACGTGTAAAAGGCCCAATATGACAAGAACGAGAAGAGGCCGCCTTGCCCAAAAGAAACAAGAAGACGCATCAGAGGGCAAGGCTGATGGAGAGAAGATATCGTCCAGTGCCGCGGGAGCAGAGACTGAAAAGGACCCGAAATCGACAGTCGCCGAGTCTGACGCTAGGCCTAACGCTACATCTGGTGCACCGACCACGACTCCCACTGACACGCAGAGTGGGACAACCTGCACAGCGCCTCTTCCCAGCTCGGCGGACTGCGTGAGTACGGCAGAACTAAAAAACATCATACTGGCTCTGCGGGACCAAGTCAATTCTCTGGAAAAGACGGTCCTTACTCTACTCACTAACCAGCAAAAAAAGAACATCACCATGACAACCCGTAACTGTCACACACAGACGGATCTACATGACACACATCCCACCTACGCTGAGGCACTGAAACAAAACCACACAAGCAAGCAGGACGACAAACAGACCCGAAACCTCAAGGCACCAAAACCCAGCAGCAAAACTAAACAGCAAGCAACAAAAGTGCCTGAAAATAAAATAAAAAACAAGAAAGAACAACGTCATGACGTCATACCAACTAAAGACGTCATTTCGCTTCCCAAACATAGGCCTACACCATCCCGTTCTGAAAATATTTCAAAACAACATAAAAAGACCCACGATCTTCCGTACGTTCTCACTGTCCACGACTCTGTGTTGAAAGGTGTCAACTCAAGAAGACTGGGACGATCTTACGGTTTTGAAGGAGACTCGTGCCCTGTGAACGACCCTCATAACATTAAAAGCTCATTAGATATGGCCTTTTCCAAATTTGATGATTCAGCAGACTGTATTGTTTTTCACTGTGGTGTGCATGAATTGAACAGCAAAGATCTCCCTGCAACAACTAAACATCTCGCTTCAGGCATAAAACAAATAGCACAAGAACATCCAAAATCTAAACTAGTCGTTAGTAAGGTTGCCCCTGTACGGCAGGCCCGAATGGAGGTTCAACGAAATCTGTTCAACGCTTTTCTATCTGCTGAACTTGTTGATATGAAAAATATTTCTTTTGTATCACATGAGAACCTTCGTACCACTCAACAATTTCTAAAAGACGACATTCACCCCACCACCAGAGGAAGTAGCATCATTGCAGGAAATCTTGGAAGACACATTCGAGACCTATTTTGGGAGACTCCAAGGAGAACATCAAGATCAAGATCATCACAGCTACACCCTTCCAGATTCTCCAGAGGACAGTACCACCCTTTTGACAACTACACACCATGGTGGCCGTATAATATGTTTTGAAATAACAGTATTACATATACAATACTTAATGTTCATGTCACAGGACTTTTTCCTCGTCATCTCTGACATTTCTTCTGCTGAAAATAAACAATAACTAGGTTTTAGTCCGACTATCAAGACTCGGTCGGACTATACACTCTGTACATTTGAAGACGTGAATGCCATTATTTTGATTTTTGGTTATTTGTTATCCCTTGTAATCTATTATCACCTTTATAAGTTATTCGTACGTTGGACTATGTAATTTTCTTTTATTGATTTTGCTACAATTTTGTTTTCTTTACTTCGTAGTCTAAGTAATTACGTAATTTTCTTTCTGTCCAGTTCTCCTGGACACAGAAAATCCAAGTATTCATTATTATCGACCATAAATAACAGTTAATAGAAAGTTGGAGATTAACCAATATCAGCAATGCGAAAACAATCCCAAGTCAAGTTTTTGCAATGGAATTGTAGATCCCTTTCCACCAATTCGGCTTACTTGGAGCATTTCCTAGCATCAAATAGGTGTGAAATTTTGATTCTACAGTCGATGAATGTTGTCGCTACCAAGCTTCCCAATTTCCCCAATTATTATTATCCTCCAGTCTATGAATGTGGGAATCACGGGAAGAAGGTATCCACCGCGATTTATATACTCAAAGAGTTACAATACTGCTTACTTACTTCCCCAGTTTTGAAATCAAGCGAAGATTTGCATGCTTGTGCTGCCACTGTCCAAATAAGCAATTCTCTAAACATTAACGTTTTGTCAGTCTACCTACCAACAGGTCCAAATGACCACAACACAGAATGGCTGAACACTATACAAGATCAGCAGCGTGGTAAATGGCTAATAGGTGGAGACTTTAATTCCCACTCCCCATTTTGGGAAAAGAACTGTTCTACTGTTACGAGCAATCGTTTGGTAGAAAATATCGTTGATAGTTCGCTTTACCTTCTAAATGATGGTAGTGTCACTAGGATCCCTGATGTTTCCAAACACAGGGTGACAGCCATCGATTTGTCTCTAATCTCACCAGAATTAGCACCATCCTGTACCTGGGAAACTCACAGAGACACTTTGGGAAGCGATCACCTACCTATCATCATAACCATAACTGACAAAAACATCAGGATGAAAGACAGCTCTCCTGAAATTATTCCAAAATATAATTACAAGCGTTCTGACTGGTCCTTATTTCGAACTGTTCTAGCTAATCAAGATTACAGACATTATGAAAGTGAAAATGTAGACATTATGTTTTCTAAATTCCAAGAGTCTATTTTAGCCGCTGCAGACCTATCGATTCCGAAACTCAAATCTTCTAGATCAAATAATCGATTGGGTAATGTTTGGTGGACAGAGGCATGTGAGAAAGCAGTTCAATATAAAAGGGAGAAATTCAAAATCTACATCAAAAGCCGGAAACCTGAGGATCATGTCGAAATGAAAAAAGCTAACATCCAATGTAACAAAATCATTGCTGAAGCAAAGAAAGATTATTGGGCATCATTCTGCACAAAAGAAATTTCAGATTTCAAAGATTTCCATAAAGTCTGGACGAAAATGAAACAAATGAAGGATGGAACCAACTTACCTAAGTGTCCGATAATGATTGAAACATGTAACACATTTCCTTCAGACATGGACAAAGCAGAAACTTTTGTGGATCTGTTCGCCAAAAACAGTAAAGTTGAAGGTTTATCTCCTGACTGCAAACATCACAGAGAAATGGAAGATTACAACCCAATCTACACTGATCCAGTACCACAGAATGATCTCTGGTTTAATTCTCCAATCACCTTAGAAGAGCTAAAAAACACAGTACTGTCTCTACACAACAAAAAGAGTTCGGTAGGTGTTGATGCAGTTTCGACTGAAATGATTAAACATCTCCCTGAAAACTACCTTATTTTCCTACACAAAATTTTGCAGAAATGCTGGGTTACTGGAACTGTGCCACAAATCTGGCAAAAATCTATAGTTATACCAATCTTAAAAACAGGAAAATCGAAAACCGATAAAAACAGTTACAGACCTATTGCTTTAACGTCCCACACAAGCAAACTAATGGAAAGATTGGTCTTAAACAGACTTTTACACTACTGTGATAAAAATAACGTTATTCCGGTAAACCAGGCAGGTTTTAGAAAAGGAAGATCCGCAGTTGAGCACCTAGTTAAACTTACAACTCAGATCAAACAACAGTTTGCCCGCAGAAAAAGTGTTTTAGCTACTTTCTTTGATGTGAAAAAAGCTTACGATCAAGTTTGGCATAAACGTTTATTGTTCAAGCTAAAATCTGTTGGTTTATCGGGCAATATGTTCAATTACATTAAATCTTTTTTAGCTAATAGAACAATTCAGGCAAGAGTGGGAGCTAGTTATTCTTCTTCACGATGCCTCGACATGGGGATTCCACAAGGTTCAGTGATAGCACCTATTTTATTTAATATCCTTATACAGGATCTCCCTAAAGCTCTTTCAAATCGTGTTGTTTTAGTACAGTACGCTGATGATATATGCACTTGGATGAATATCACTTTAAAAAAGACAACTCCACAGAGAACGCGAAATTACATCAGGAAGTTGTATCAAATTGATCTTGATAATCTTGGAAACTATATGTTAGAAAATGGGCTGTCGTTGTCAGCAGAAAAAACTAACATGATGCTGTTTGATCCTGGTGGTAACTCAAATAACTTGCCTATTTTCAAATTGCTTGGTGAAGTGTTAAATTACAAACAGGTCGTAAAATTCCTGGGAGTTTACATCACGTCCAAATTAAGCTGGAATGTCCATTTTGATTATATTTTAACAAAAGCGCGAAAAACCTTAAATTTTCTAAAGATAATAAGCAAATTACCCTGGGGAATGGATACAAATGTACTGATTCATCTGTCAACAGCGCTGGTCAGGTCTAAATTATCCTACGCGCAAGAAGTTTTCTTCAATGCACCCAAATATTTACTAAAAAAGATTCAGAGCTTGGACTGCAAAAGTCTTAAAATTGCATTAGGTGTACCAACTCATGCTTCTACTCTGGAAACGTACAAAGTTGCTGGAATTCTACCTTTAAACAACCATCGTGAGTTAGCTACAGCAAAGTTTGCAATTAGAACTACTTCACAAGTGGATAATTTTGTGAGCAAAGAAATTAAGATCAGGTCTGATACTGACTTTCCAAACCGAGCAAAAAACATTTCATCACAAATTACAGCTGCAACTTACATATCTGGCCTGATCAAACAGTCCAACATAACAATGGATGAAATTGCTGAGAAACCAACGATAACGCCTATCCCTACATGGGAAATGCTAAATGCCACATTTGATCTCGATTATGCAAAAGTTAAAAAAGATGATAATGTCAACATTACGCTATCCACAGCTTGTGAACACATCGATGAAAAGTACAGTACCCACCTCCACATTTTTACCGATGGGTCAGTCTTAGCAAACCAGAGCGCTGGAGCAGCCTTTTATGTTCCAAAATTTAACATTAAAAAGTCTTTTTTTCATTGGGGCAAATGTATCTATATATACAGCAGAATTGGTCGCTGTTGTTCAAGCGTTGCATTATTTAATAAGCCTTCGGCCTGTGTCATTCAAAGTAGTTCTCTTTGTTGATTCAAAATCTGTATTATATGCCTTACAGTCTTTTGATACAGACACAAGACCTGACTTAATTATTGAGGCAAATCATCTAATACATTGTTTAAAGATAAATGGTTCGGAAATCAATTTATGCTGGGTGCCTTCTCATGTTGGTCTTCATGGCAACAACGTAGTTGACAGAGCAGCTAAATCCGGTGCCCTCCATTCTGAAAATTCCATAGAATTACATGTTAACACCTCGGTAAAAGAAGCTTACAACCGCTAGAATTAGCATCATGGATTCGATTTCATGAACATTTAAATGAAAATTTTGTCTCAAAATAAATCAAACTTTCAGTTCAAAATATCTGTATAAAATTTGCAGTATTCCTCGTTATATCATTTGAGATTAATTGTTATGACATATTTGCATTCAACTGAACGCTTTGAAAACAAAATATTGTAACACGTTTTATGTATTTGTGGCGAACAATTCACATTGTATCACATGTTGTTTTACTGCAAAGCTTCGTTCCTTTTACCAAAGACGTTTACACAAGGAAACTATCTTGAAACGCATTTTAAAGAAGTAGTATCGGATCAAGTTTTGTTAGTTAAAATTTCAGAATCATTGGTTCACAGTCCTGTTAATGCGTTACTTTAAGATTATTATTATAATTATGATTATTTTTTGTTTTGTTTGTTTTTATGACGATTTTTCTTTTACATTATTTGATGTTAGCGTTGTTCTTTGTTTTCATTTCTCTGTTCATGCCCATATCCTTTTTCTTAAGACCTTGCCGCTTCCTTTTAATTTTTTTTTACGTCCCTTTACTCTGTTCCCTCCTCCCCTCCACACCCCCCCCCCCTTATTTCATCCTCCATGCCATTTTTCCCCGTCTAATATCACTTATAGTGAAAAGACGTTAAATCAAGCAACGAACGAACACACACACACACACACACACACACACACACACACACACACACAACAAACACACATACACACACACGCACACACACACACACACACACACACACAACCACGCAGATGTACACGCATACATACACTCATGTATACACAAAGACACGGAAACATGTTGATATATGTGCATACACACAAAGGAAACTGAGATGTGTATCTTTACATCATAGAAACAACCAAGAAATAGATACCGCTGTGGTCTGTGTGAGGTTCAAACCCACGACCTGTATGTTATCAGCATGGCTTTTTAACCACCTGTGCTAACGGGGACCACTAATGATCCATTCCTTGTGGTGGTGTTCGTGTTTCCTAGGTTCCATTCCCCACCCACATCCCCTCTTTCCATTTGAAGCCCTTGTCAGCTGCCAGGTAACAGATGGAAGACTGGAGGAGCGCAGATGGACGTTTCCAAGTGCCATGGTTACCTCTTGTTCAAACAACTTCAAACTGAAAAGTTATGTTTAGCACACACTGTGCATGCATTATGCTGATCTAATAATAATAATAATAATTACAATATTTATATAGCGCAAAATCTTGATAAAATCAAATCTAAGCGCTGATCTGCAGTCTGTGTACACTGTCTTCAGTGAGGTAGTGACTTAAGCAACCACATCAACATTTCTTTTTCTTTATAGTTGCATACCCGTGAGCATTTGTTTGTTTGTTGAAGGTTTTGTGCATATTGGTGTCATATTTTTGTTTTACCGATCCGAGTGGAGTTGTTTCAGTACGAAATGTTGCCCAGGACTACCTGTTTGTTTCGTAGGTTCTTTTACGTGTGGTAAATGCTTGCTAATTATAAGTATATCATAATAAATCGTTTTTTTAAAATTTCTATTGCTGTTTCAACATTTATGGTTCGTCTGTTTCATCACAGTGGTAGGGGTTGACATGTATTTGCTTTACGTGTGACTGTCTTTGGCACTCATGATTTTGTGAGATGAGGCACTGAACAATTAGTCAAGGCTATTATTATTATTGTTATTGTTATCATTGTTATTATTGTTATTATCACTGAATAAACTCCAAAACCAACACAGTTGTTTGGCCCACACTGTGCATGCATTATGTTACTGTGCAGTCTTCACATTCTGTCAAATTTAAAACTTTCGTTTAGTGCACATTGTGCATGCATCATGGTACTGTGCAGTCTTCACATTATGTCTTCGGAAAGTAGTGACTTAAGAAACTATGTCAACTTTTCTTATACTTACATGTGGTTTTGTTTGTTTGTTTGTCTGTTTGTTTGTGGATGTGGTAGTTGTTCTTGTTCTGTTTGTTGTTTTTAATTGACTCAGGCAGAGTTTTTTTCCCTCCAAAATATTGCCCAGGACACATAGACACACACAATCACACACACACACACACCACACACACACACACACACACACCACACACACACACACACACACACCCCCACACACACACACACACACCACACACAACACACACACACAAACACACACAAACACACACACAAACACACAACAACACAACACACAAACACAACACAACACACACACACAAACACACCACAGAACACACAGACAAACACATCAAGGAAACAACGAACGAAACTAACACACAACACACAGCACACACACAACACACAACAACCACACACAACACACACACACACACACACACAACACACACACACAAACACAACACACAAACAACACAAACACACACACATACACACACACACACACACATACACAGACACAACAAACACACGAGCCTCCCCATCCACACACACACACACACACACACACACCACACACAACACACACACACACACACACACACACACACACACACACACACACACACAAACACACACATACACACACACACACACACACAAACACACACACAAACACACACACACACACACAAACATACAACACACACACACACACACACACATACACAGACACAACACACACACCGAGCACACATGCACACTAATGTACATATAAACACATGCATCTTTGCATCATTGAAACAACCCAGTAATAATATTGCCCAGGACTGTCTGCTTGTTCTTTTACGTGCCGTAAATGCATGCTACATATGGGTTGTCATTTTATTTTCTCTGTCAACAGACAATCATTCAGACCATCACTCAAGGTGTACAGAAGGGGGAGTAAAGATCCTGGTCCACCAAGAACTAATGAAAAATGGAAGACAGACGAAAATGTACGAATGCGATGGACTCCTCTTCAGCAAATTGCAATATATAATAGAGCAATTTTCAAGGGAAACAACTGCTTCACAGTTATTCCCACTAAATCATAAGAATTATTTTCCATGCTGCATTGTAAGCCCTTTTAAGTCGGGACAGATTATTATCGGTTCTCTGACTTAAAAAAAAAGGACCAGTAGTTTGGGAAGAGTTACATCTCTTCGATACAGTAATAGAAAACGGATTCGTTTCTCTGTTTTTGTTTCTTGTCACAGGTTTACTGTTTCTTTGAACTGAAATATTAAAGTCGAATGATATTAATGCGTTTATGTTATGTTTTCATGCAAATTTTAAAAACTGAAAATAACAACAAATATCTGGTTTTGTTTCATGTCAACAATTCCTTTATTCTGTTAGTTTCTGTTAACTAAATATTAAAGAAACTGCTGTGTATGTTATGGTTTGATCTGTTAATGCTTATTTTACTATCTTGTGTCACTAGGTTTTAAGCATTAAGGAAAACTGAAAGTTTTTGATTGATGTCTGAAATAATGAGCGTAGGCACCTATGCCATCACGTAAAACAGATTGTAACAATATTAGTTACGGACCAATACATAAAATTATGCAATTTCCGTTTTATCATGACAGCGTCCCAAAGCTTGGAGTCAATTCCATATGCACCAAAGCATCAAAAGCTGTGTGATAGAAACGATGCAGAACAATCATGACGTAAGACTGCATATAATCCCTACTAGCTGGTAAGATTGTGTGTGAGTGTGTGTGTGTGTGTTGTGTTCCTTCTCTCTCTCTGTCTCTCTCTCTTTCCGTAAGATTGCCTAAATGAAAATATTGTTTTTGTGTAGTAGGCTACAATATGTTTATATAGATTTTTCACACTAACCATAAACATGCATACACACACACGCACAAACACACTCACACACACACACACATACACACACTCATTTACACACACACACACACACCTACAATCAAACACACACACAGATACACAGACACACACAGAGACATACAGAGACCACACAGACACACACTCACACACAGACACACACAGACATACACAAACTCACACAGACACAGATTCACACACATACACACACAGACAAACACACGCACACATACAGACATACACACACATACAAAAATACGCACTTACACAGACAAATACACAGATACACACAAACATACACATACATACATGCATACAGATAGACAG
>CM060305.1:70703734-70708734 GCA_030674185.1 Monoplex corrugatus
CAGTCCTGAACGTGCTGATGTACTGCTGAGAGACCTTGACTTCCTACCAATGTCACATCAAACAGCTTAAACGGTTCCAAGGGTATCTCCACATGGGGATTAGCACAGCCTCAGGGAGCCTGTCAGATAATTGTTGGCAGATTTGGGCGGAGTGCATATGAAATTATCCGACTGTGATGAATCCCTGAAATAGCCAGCAGAATCGTCCGAGCCAAAACAGCTTTCAAGAAGATGAAAAAAACATTTCTACCAACAAATGCCTATCAAATCACATCAGGAAGAGAGTTCTTGAAGTTATATAGAACCGATAATGTTATACGGTTGTGAGGCGTGGAAAGTCAACACGCAAAGCCAGAACAAGATTGAGGCAGCCGAGATGTGGTTTCTAAGAAGAATGTTGAGAGTTCCATGGACATCAAAGAAAACAAACGAGACAGTCTTGATGGAGGCAGACACAATAAGATCATTGATAAGAAAGATTAGGAAAAGACTGGTAACATTTATGGGCCGTTTTATGAGGAAAGGGGAATTAGAGCACCTGGTCACAACAGGAAAACTGGAGGGAAAGAGAACACCAGGTAGACCCAGGGTGAAAATATTGGACGGACCTGCAATGTGGCTGAGGACAGAGAGGTGTAAAAAGTGCTTGCGGCAATAAGGGATAGATACATTGGAGGGCCATGATCGCCAACGCCATTCGGCAGGGCACATGATGATGATGATGATCAATCCTTCCTGAACAAAGTCTGAACTCCAAACTCAAAGAGTGTCTGTGCAAGATCTACAACATGACGCTGCTGCAAAATCGAGTGGCCAACATTTGGGTTCTGAAGAAGTACGTCTTTTTGTCAAGTGTAGAGTTTCTATTCATCAAATGCCAGCTTCGTTGGGCAGAACACATTGTTCGGAAGACAACAGCATCCCAAAGATATTCCTGAACGGAGATCTGAAAAAAGAGATACCGTGACAAGCAAAGACCACTTAAACCATACGAGGATACTCTGGAGGCCAAGTTCTTCTTCTATGGCATCACCGTCACCAGCTTGGGGGGGGGGGGGGGGGCACTGACTGCATTACAATAAGCCACAGCAATGCATGAAGGACACTGTCATTTTTGAACAACTCGGAACAGCTGCTAATTAAGAGAAGTTGGACCGACAGAAGCAGAACCCAAAGCCGCGGAACTCTTTACGAAGCAGGGACTGTGTATCTTCAAAACTGGTTATATATCCTACACAAGACCCACATCAGACGATAAAGGACCAGGATACCAACCCATCATCGGATCGATGGAACATCCATCATCATCACCATCAGTACTTCTCTGAAAAGATTAGGAAAATTAGAACTGCTTTTGCCTCTTCTGATACCACTGTACTGGATGTGGATTGTTTTGTAGGAACTCCCCTCACGGCTTTTACGCCCGTCTCAGAAGATTTTGTTTTGAGCGTCTTGAAAAGTACTGTGCCAAAATCATGTGAGTTAGACCCCATCCCCACCAAACTTTTGTACGAAAACATTGATGTTGTTCTCCCTACCATCACAAGCATCATCAATGATTCTTTAGCTTCCGGTTCGGTCCCTAGTGATTTCAAGACAGCAGTCATTAGACCTTTGCTGAAAAAGCCTTCTCTGGACAAAAACGTACTGAGCAATTACAGGCCCGTATCAAATTTACCTTTTTTATCTAAAGTTTTAGGAAAGGTCGTGCTGAGTCAGCTTCTTGGTCATCTGGAAGCCAACAACCTGTGTAACCGTTTTCAGTCAGCCTACCGTGCTGGCCATAGCACTGAGACCGTCCTACTTCGTGTTGTAAACGATATTCTGTCTGCTCTTGACGAAAACAAACTCTCTGTTCTTTTGCTCTTGGACAACTCCGCTGCTTTCGACACCATCGACCACAAAATTCTCATTTCGCGACTTCAAAACGTTTTTGGCATCTGTTCCACAGCCCTCCAGTGGTTTCATTCGTATCTGCTGGATCGAAAACAGTATGTATCGGTCGATGGTCATAATTCTTTATCACTTCCTCTTGATTTTGGTGTTCCGCAAGGCTCGGTGCTAGGGCCAGTTCTGTTTGTCTTGTATACCACCCCCCTGTCTGAGGTCATTGAGCGCCATGGAGTTAGTCACCAGCTTTTTGCAGACGACACACAGCTTCAACAGGCATGCAAACCTGCAGACATTGACAGTACCATACAGACACTACAGACATGCACGGATGATGTAAAGACATGGATGACTGACAACATGTTAAAACTTAATGACAGTAAGACTGAAGCTCTTCTGTTTTCTGGTTCTTCAGACTATAATCCTCCACTTCCAATTTCTATCACTGTTGGCTCTTCTGACATCTCTTTCTGTCCAAAAGCTAGGAACTTAGGTTTCATTCTTGACTCTTCTCTCTCCATGAAAGATCACGTTTCCAAAGTCTGCCAGCTTTCTTATTTTGAATTGAAAAGGATTGGATCTATCAGAAACTTTCTCAGTGTAGATGCCACCAAGATTCTTGTCACTTCCTGTATTCTGTCGAGACTTGACTACTGTAACTCTCTCCTCATGGGCTGCCCGAACACTGTTCTCTATCCTATGCAGAAAGTTCAAAATTCAGCTGCACGCCTTATTCTTAAGGCATCCCGTCAACAACCTTGCACTCCTTTGCTTCACCAACTGCACTGGTTACCAATATCTCAGAGAATTAAGTACAAGACTGCTTGCATCTGCTTCAATTCTATCTCTGGTTCTGCTCCTGAGTATATTTCTGATATTCTGCACTTGTATACTCCATCTCGGTCTCTCCGCTCTTCCTCTGATTCAAGACTCCTCAGGCAGATACAGTATAACCGCAAATCTCATGGCTTTCGCTCACTTTCGCATTTCGGTCCCCAGTTTTGGAACTCTCTTCCCAAGAAATTACGCCACTCTCCGTCCATTTCTTCTTTCAAGTCAAACTTGAAAA
Source organism: Monoplex corrugatus (assembly GCA_030674185.1). Classification (NCBI taxonomy): domain Eukaryota; kingdom Metazoa; phylum Mollusca; class Gastropoda; order Littorinimorpha; family Ranellidae; genus Monoplex; species Monoplex corrugatus. The sequence goes on from CM060305.1 coordinate 70,706,694, forward strand.
CACACCTTTTCCAGCAGTATTTCGACATCTGATCACTTTTCCCCACATCACCTTGTCGGCTGGCTGATATGTGTAATTGGATTTTGTGTATGCGCGTGGGGGTGGGGGGTAGTAGGGAAGGGGTGGAATAATAGTTTATATGGAGTAACTGAGTGAAAAGTGTTTAATTGGAATGAATCTGATATTTGATTGAATTGCGTGGTATGCATATTTTGAAGACTGCGAATGTAAATCATTATGTTATGTGATTATGATGTATGTATGTATTTGATTGTCATTTGATGATGTGTAAGTTGTTGTGTAGTCTTGTATTTACTGACTTCCTATTATATCTCCCATTCCCCAGCGCCTAAATCCAGTGGCTTAGTGCGCTTTATAAGTCCTAGGTATTATTATTATTATTATTATATTATTATCATCATCAAAGAATATTGCCTCCCATCCCACCTCACTCCCCTTTTGTTTTGTTTGAGTCTGGTTTCTTTCGTTGGTTTAAATATTTGACTTCATCATAACATTAGTCCACGAAACATTATTGATTAGGAAGGAAAATGTATAAATCATTTGATAAATGTAAGTTTTTCGAACACATTCTTATATGTAAACACACTCACACACAGAAACATATGCATGCAAGCACAAACACACACACACACACACACACACACACACACACACACACACACACACACACACACACACACACACACACAACACACACATGCACACACACACACACAACTACACACATACACATGTGCACATGGAAGAACTTTTAGATCGTCCAGCCATTACAGACATTTACGCTGTATAAACAAAGTGCGTTCGTCAAGAATAAGAACAGATATAACACGAAATAGAAATAGGGAATAATGCCACAAGTACACACAGAGTACAGAGGAAAGAAAATTACTGTTAAGGACCATGTGGTTTCAAAGAAGAATATTGAGAGTTCCATGGACAGCAAAGAAAACAAACGAGAAAGTCTTGAAGGAGGCAGACACAAGATCATTAGTACAGAAGAATAGGACAAAACAAACAACATTTATAGGAAATTTTAGGAGGAAAGGGGATTAGAGCACCTGGTCACAACAGGAAAGCTGGAGGGAAAGAGAACACCAGGTAGACCCAGGGAGAAAATACTGTACGGAGTTACAGGATGGCTGAGGACGGAGAAGATGGGAGATGTACTTGTAGTAAAAAGGGATAGATTCGTATGGAGATCCATGATCGTCAACGCCATGCGGCAGGGCACATGATGATGATGATGATGATGACGCTGTGACCTTATCAGTGCTGACAATGTTGTTTACCATGTAGAGCGCGTACTTTGTCAGAAACCTAATCGTTGAGCCAGCTGTGTCCATCAAAGACCGTTGGCAATATTTAGTATCAGAAACTGGCAATCAACCATATTACGTTGGGGGTAACAGTTTGCCCCGACACCTGCTGTTCACGAAGAGCTTGTCACGATAACAACACTCATCCATGTTTGATTGTCGTACAGCAAAAAGACCTCATTTGATGAAAAAACATTAACAAAATGTTGACATGTGCCTGGATCGTGATGTTCATTATAAAAACATCCAGCGCATACAATGTCGTTATGTTTATGCTGTATATATGTCAGCAATGTCTTTTCATATGTGCATATTTTGGGGGGGTCATTTTTCATTTCCACATTGTGAATGACGTCCGTTTGTTGTGAAGCGAAAGATGAATAAAAAAAAAGTATTTAAAAAAAATCACCACCAACAAGAACACTCACCCACGACTTTTTAAAATTCATTTGAATATATTTCTCATGTTGCAATGCCCTGAACCTAACTGGCGTGTGTTGTGTGGTTTTATCCAGGGGTTTGTCATCCCCCCCCCCCTCGCCAACTTTGCTGTTCGACTTGCGTGCAAGGTAACTGATGACTGGGTCCGAGTGGGTCATGCAGCGCATGGACGCTCTCTCTCCCCTTCGTTGCTTTGCCTCCGGAAATAGCTACCGTATGGTATTGGGAGCTGGGATGTGATTATCCAGACGATGGTGAGG
>CM060305.1:70713734-70763734 GCA_030674185.1 Monoplex corrugatus
GCAGACGCCGAATGTCATTGGATGCACCACAAAAAGTGTTCACCTCGTTGGCCAATAGAAACGTCGGTTACACGTGATCTACATTTTTCGGTAAATTGTTAAGTGAGATACTGTCAAATAGCATTTTTAGTTTGGAGAGGACAGGCGAGGTGGACTGGTTGCGAATCTTACACCGACACCTGGTGAGTTCTTTGCAGATGATAAACGGTTTCACTTGTTAGGCTAGTTGTGTTCTGAAGAAAGAATGAATGATAACGTTTATTTAGTAAGTAGACAAGACAGCCTACGATTTAAATGTCACTCGTTCTGTCTGCTAGTATGATGACAGGTAAAAATTTGGCATAGGCCTATAGAAACTTAACCACCCCATTTTTCTGCACATCGGAAATAGGGCTGTTATTTCTTACCTCAAAGACTACGCACAATCATTGTAACGATGACTCTCAGAACGGTAGTCCTACCCCTGCCTCGCATCCTGATCCTGGCTTTTTTTTAACCAAACTTACCGGTAAATTCTTGAGATGGGAGTTAACAATGGAACGACCATATGTAGGTATGTTACAAAAAATTTCAAATATTTTTAATAAATATGCAATTACCATCATTGAAAAGAGCAAAAAAACCTTTAAAATGGTATAAAAAGTTCTTTGATTATCTGTGACGAAAGTTATGATTTTTTGAATAATTAAATTTTCGACGTTTTCCTTCATTGGATTACATAGCAAAAAGCTTTTTGTGATGAAACGGCACATACGCGGTCAGTTTTTGAAAAACTGACCGCGTATGTGCCGTTTCATCACAAAAAGCACCATAACTTTGGAACGACTGAACCGATTGAAAAAAATCAAGTATCTATAGAAAGGTCTTTGTTTAGCCAAGATGATTACGACTTTCATGAATCTCTGGGTTTTTGCATTAATTAGGAATTAATTCATTAATTGCCTCAACTGGCTAAAGCGAAAATTGAGATTCCTAAAATCTTTACAGTTTCCAAAATCATCAAATTTCTTTCTTGAAAATTGAGTAAAGCCTCAAGATAATTATAATGATAAATTACAACAGTTATTCAATACCATTGATTAGGCTGAATCTTTATGTAATAATCAATGTTTTTCATGAACAACCACCTTTAAGAAGTTGTCAACCTGTGTATTTATTAAATACCTCTTGGTTTTTATATACAGATGTTTATAATTGTGATATGTAGGCCTATGTATATCATTATATATCATATAGCCTACATGTGTGTATAGATATATATGATGTAAATATATTCATATTGATTAATCAAAATAAAAAATTGAGAGCCTGTGATGGTAGTATAAAAAACCCTTAAAAATAGACATGAAAATTGAATATTTCACTGAAAAAAAAATCGTTTCCTGGTAACATTGAAATGAGTCTTTATTAAGACTAGAGATTACAGATTAATTACTAATTAAGCTGTTCTGAGGGGAAAAAAAGATTGACTTAATTGGTTTATAACTTGTTCATCTGGAAAGTTCATATTGCAATTTTGAATTAAAAATTCAGCTGGTAGTAAGGACAATATCTTTTCAAATATTTACCCTGACAAGCAAACCTTTTTCAAAAAGTTTTGGTTTTTTTCCTTGCGTAATCACACACTTTTTCATAAGCTGTCATACAACATGAAAGATGTGTTATGTACATAAATGTGTGTGCACAGTTATGTATGTTTATCACTCAAAAAACAAAATTAAATGCAAACAAAAACAAAGACCGACAATATTTGGTTACAAGTGTTTAATTCATAATGCTATATCAAAATAAATACAGGTAACAAGATGAAAAGGGCATCAGCAGAAATATATCATAACATACACGCACAAACACCAGACATAAAAATGAGCTACATTGCAAAAACAAAATTCTGAAACATTTACATGAGTTATATATACAAATAGTCCACACATACACAAAAAAGCACACAATCCATAGTCACATTTACAGCTTGCTAAATGAAGAGAATATAAAAATGTGCAGACATTCTAAGAATGGAATCATGAAAGTCATCTGTGTAAAACCAAACATGTCAAATGAAAATCTAAACAATAACAAAAATGGAAAAAAATAGAAAAAAATAAACATGAAGGGTATCCAAGTGTCATTACCTAGACACACCCCAGTCCCCTTAGAGTGTACACACTTGACAGCAAGAGATCAGCTGACTGACTGTACAGGCCTACATGTGTTGTGTAAGTCTTGCACAGAAATTATCAAAATATGCACTTACAATGGCATCAGTCTGTGACTGGATGATGAAACATTCCGAGTCATCCCACTCGTACCCAGGTGGGCGGAGGGTGGCATCGGAGTCACTCATTTTATCTGGATGGATAAAGACCTTACCCACTATGAGACATTTGAATGACAACAGTAACAGTAATGACAGACAAGGACTACTACTACTAGTTATCACAATTACTAGCACCTAATAATCATTGTATTTAGACCTATACATTGCCAACAGTCCATATCAAAGCATCCTTGTGCACTTTAGACAGGAACAAAACAAAGTGAAAAAAGATGGTTTGTCATGCCCATATACACGTCATTATTGAAGGGCCAGGAACGTTTTTGAGTCAATTTTTGAAAGGAGAAATAACCTATTTTCTCTTACTCTTTTCTCCAATTCGTTGCCGTAACTGAATGGATAAGAGCTCAGACAACATTGCAGTTTCCTTTTGGCACGTGTTTGGGGATTTGCCGATTTGCAATGGGCGGCCCAAGGAAGACAATTTCCACACGAAATTGTCGAATCTTCAGCAGGGTCTCTCTGACGACGCAGGCAAGGTAGCGACAAAATTCGCTTTGCACGTGCAAGGCAAGCCCTTTTTGAACACTACTCCAGCCAAAGTTGCCCGCAGACGAGGATAAAAAGGACCCGTTCTTGGTTCGTTTTAACCATGCTTGCAAGACGACGGATGACGGATGAGCAGCGGGGGAGAGCCCTCGCTCTGCTTGATGAAGGCCTAGCGCAGCGGGAAGTTGCTAGACGACTTGAAGTGTCGCATTCCACAATCCAGAGACTGCTGGAGCGCTTCAATGAGACTGGAGCAGTCCAGGAAAGGCGTCACACGGGTCGACCCAGAGTAATGACAAGACAGCAAGACCGCTACCTTGCCCTCTCCGTCCTGAGGGAAAGGGCATCCACTGCGGTGACCTTGAGGGGTCAGCTGAGGGACGCAACAGGTGCTAACATCGGCTGCAGCACGGTGAGAAGACGGCTACATGAGGCAAACTTGAGGTCACGGAGACCGGCCGTCCAACCCGTGCTGTCACCGGTCAACAGAGTGCGCCGCATGACCTAGGCCAGGGAGCACGTGACCTGGACAAGGCAACAGTGGGCCCGGGTCTTGTTTTCGGATGAGTCCAGGTTCACCCTGACCTTTAACGATGGCCGGGCTCGGGTGTGGCGACGTCAAGGGGAGAGGTTCGCTGACGCCACTGTCCAAGAGCATAACCGGTACGGCGGTGGGTCGGTGATGGTGTGGGGTGGCATGAGCCGTGGTACCCGGACCCCCCTGCTCCCCATTGACGGCATCCTGAACGGGGTCCGGTACCGGGACGAGGTTCTGGCGGCCGTGGCACTGCCTGCGCTTGTGGACCTTGGTCAAGGCGCCATCTTCCAGGACGACAATGCACCTGCGCATCGAGCACGCCTTGTGACCGACTTCCTGGAGCAGCATGAAGTCGTCCGTATGGCCTGGCCAGCGTGCTCACCTGACCTGAACCCAATTGAACACCTCTGGGATGTGCTCGGGAGGCGCATCAGGGACAACCGCCCCCCACCGGGCACCCTGGCCAGGCTGGTCGACATCCTGCAGATCGAGTGGGCGGCCATCCCTCAGGACACTCCGTACCCTTGTGGGGTCGATGCATCGGCGCTGTGAAGCATGCATCCAGGCTCGGGGCGGACACACGCGATATTGAAAACAGATTGGCCAAATCTGACACTTTGTTTTTTGAAAAGGGGGGGATGTTCCTTTAAATGCATGTGCTGTTCACTAATGGGTCATTGTGCTAATTTCTTTTTCCAAAACAGGTGTGGAAATGATGAAATAAAATATAGAATCAATTCTAAACATTGTCAATTATTTCAACTTAAAATTAGAGAGGAAGGAAGAAGTGGCCCTTAAATTATGATTAGGAGTATACATTAATGCAGTAGGCCTATAGGCCTAAGCTCAGTTGGACTCGCACCAATTTAAAAGGCATATTGAATATTTGAAATAAGAAAAAAATCACATTTAAAGCATTAATCTTAATCATTGTACCTAGGCTTTAAATTTGGAAAATTCAAGATTTTTTCAGTGTGATATTAAATTTAGAAGTTAAGCATTACTGTGCATCGGCTCATCACACCTTTGGGTATTTACTCTGTGTGTGTGTGTGTGTGTGTAGTGAGTTAGTGTGTGTGTGTGTGTGTGTTGTCACTGAGCTGCGTCTGTCAAACATCAGTCGTCAAGACTGTTGTGTGGGTGTACACATATCAGGAGATGAGACACTACTACATGACCAATATCCATTGTCCCTCACCATCCTTAACTATTGTAGTCCTATTTAGATCTACACTGATTCTTGCTAAACTTGCCTAGTAGTACTAGTAGCATGAGTTTTAATCTTATCCAATCTGACAATCTGAAGTCCAAAAGTCTAGAAGCTGATAATGAGGGGCAGCAGACCTTCGAAGTTCGGCTGCCCATCGACGCAGTTTGCCGAGTCATCTAGATCTAGACTGACAACCAGCGTCTACTAGATCTAGACTGACGCTGGTGGCTGACAACCAGCGTCAAACTGAAGCTTGTATTTCGAGTCATAGACCATAATTTTTCACCAAATTTTACACAGTACACTAAAAATGCATTGTCTTGTATGTCGTGAAAAATGAAGATAAGCCAATAAGTTCAGCTGGTATGACAAAAAGAAAACGGTTAATCGGCACTAAAAAGTCTGGTGGACACTGAACAAGGCAATAACAACGGTCGCCACACCCACTATCTGTAATATGGCGTAAAATGGTTTTCTGTCGATACATCTGCACCAAATTTTACACATAAGCAGGAAAATGCATGTTCTTATTGGTAATTAATTCACTTAATATAATCATACCTGTAAGTTTGGGAGATACGGCCGCAAACACGTCACACCACCACTGCCACGTCAGCAAATCAGAGGAAGCTCGTGAAAATGACCCGATCATCATGGGAAAAGTACGGACTTCGGTAATTATCGGACACATGAATACATTAACGAAGCAAACAGCGATTGTTTGCCTACCCTCTCACATGTGCCGCCACGCCGGTAACAGTCTTCCGCTGCAGTTTTCGCGCACGCGTAATCGCCGATTGTGACATACCTACCAGATATGAGAAAGGTCAAAACAAGGTGGTAATGTTCACATTTGCCTCTTAGTCTTGGGAAGAGGCTGTTCCTATCATTTTCTGCCTCACAGGTCCATTCACCTCGGTTTTCCGTTAAGCTTCATACTTTCTCCTAAGACCGGTAATTGGGCACATTTATAATGGACTGCATTTTTGGCTCCAACGAAATGTGCAGACAAGTTTTAGTTTTTGTAGGCCAGGTTTTGTATGGGTTAGCGTAATTTATACATTTATATTCAGGTTTCTTTTAAAATCACCTGTGATAAATAGGACGGAATGGTCAGTGCCAGAGGAACATCGTTAAGAATATGTGCGCAAATCCATTGTGCCCTGAAGTTCCTCTTTAAAAGAGGGGTTGATTGTTGTAGCCCTTACATAGAATTTCACAATCGGCAAGGCTTTAAACAAGAATAATAAGCACACGTCTTCACACACATACGTACTCGCATACAATGATACACGCCCACACGCACAGACGTGATTGCGAGACGGTTGTTGGGGTTATTGCTAGGATTAAGATTGGAAGCAATTAGGTCATGTATATCCGCAAAATTCCAGATAACTGAACTGTACCTTTGCCGAAATTACTAATCTTTAAGTAAAACTGCTTAGTTTGTCCCACTTTTCGAGGTCGCTGGAGTAGAGATAGTAGAGACCTTGCTATTATCAGGTCTTTTTTTTCCAGACGGATCGTAACTATCACCCTGGCGATCAGGCACCCGTTATTTTTGTTTAATGCCCAGCCGACTGCGTAGTCATATCGGGGCTATCACTTTTTCAAAACGGCAAACGACGCATGATATTCAACAGGAAAAAGAGAATTTATTAACACGTATTAATGCATTCGCGCACATAATCTAAGATGCCCCTGAGGCTGAGGTTGTCCAGTCTGTCCAATTTATCGCACAGGGGATTTAAAAAAAACATACTTGAATACAAATTTAAAGATAACTAAGGACACTAAAACGTATATAAGAATGGGCCTTAATTACCTAAAATTGCTTACGCATATCCTTTTCCTAAAACCCAAAATGCACACGTGTACCCAATTATCAATCTTAAAAGTACATGACTTTATCGAACATACATAGGTGAATGGACCAACAAGGCAGAAAATAAGACAAAGCAAAGGAGAAACGACATTAAAGAGGAAATATACTCCTAATCATAATTTAAGGGCCACTTCTTCCTTCCTCTCTAATTTTAAGTTGAAATAATTGACAATGTTTAGAATTGATTCTATGTTTTATTTCATCATTTCCACACCTGTTTTGGAAAAAGAAATTAGCACAATGACCCATTAGTGAACAGCACATGCATTTAAAGGAACATCCCCCCCTTTTCAAAAAACAGAAAGTGTCAGATTTGGCCAATCTGTTTTCAATATCGCGTGTGTCCGCCCCGAGCCTGGATGCATGCTTCACAGCGCCGATGCATCGACCCCACAAGGGTACGGACTGTGTCCTGAGGGATGGCCGCCCACTCGATCTGCAGGATGTCGACCAGCCTGGCCAGGGTGCCCGGTGGGGGGTGGTTGTCCCTGATGCACCTCCCGAGCACATCCCAGAGGTGTTCAATTGGGTTCAGGTCAGGTGAGCACGCTGGCCAGGCCATACGGACGACTTCATGCTGCTCCAGGAAGTCGGTCACAAGGCGTGCTCGATGCGCAGGTGCATTGTCGTCCTGGAAGATGGCGCCTTGACCAAGGTCCACAAGCGCAGGCAGTGCCACGGCCGCCAGAACCTCGTCCCGGTACCGGACCCCGTTCAGGATGCCGTCAATGGGGAGCAGGGGGGTCTGGGTACCACGGCTCATGCCACCCCACACCATCACCGACCCGCCGCCGTACCGGTTATGCTCTTGGACAGTGGCGTCAGCGAACCTCTCCCCTTGACGTCGCCACACCCGAGCCCGGCCATCGTTAAAGGTCAGGGTGAACCTGGACTCATCCGAAAACAAGACCCGGGCCCACTGTTGCCTTGTCCAGGTCACGTGCTCCCTGGCCCAGGTCATGCGGCGCACTCTGTTGACCGGTGACAGCACGGGTCTGACGGCCGGTCTCCGTGACCTCAAGTTTGCCTCATGTAGCCGTCTTCTCACCGTGCTGCAGCTGATGTTAGCACCTGTTGCGTCCCTCAGCTGACCCCTCAAGGTCACCGCAGTGGATGCCCTTTCCCTCAGGACGGAGAGGGCAAGGTAGCGGTCTTGCTGTCTTGTCGTTACTCTGGGTCGACCCGTGTGATGCCTTTCCTGGACTGCTCCAGTCTCATTGAAGCGCTCCAGCAGTCTCTGGATTGTGGAATGCGACACTTCAAGTCGTCTAGCAACTTCCCGCTGCGCTAGGCCTTCATCAAGCAGAGCGAGGGCTCTCCCCCGCTGCTCATCCGTCATCCGTCGTCTTGCAAGCATGGTTAAAACGAACCAAGAACGGGTCCTTTTTATCCTCGTCTGCGGGCAACTTTGGCTGGAGTAGTGTTCAAAAAGGGCTTGCCTTGCACGTGCAAAGCGAATTTTGTCGCTACCTTGCCTGCGTCGTCAGAGAGACCCTGCTGAAGATTCGACAATTTCGTGCGGAAATTGTCTTCCTTGGGCCGCCCATTGCAAATCGGCAAATCTCCAAACACGTGCCAAAAGGAAACTGCAATGTTGTCTGAGCTCTTATCCATTCAGTTACGGCAACGAATTGGAGAAAAGAGTAAGAGAAAATAGGTTATTTCTCCTTTCAAAAATTGACTCAAAAACGTTCCTGGCCCTTAAATAATGACGTGTAGTATATGTAGCACAGAATGACCAGAATGTGGGGATACTATATGATACTGAAAGCGCCGCCGGCATCCCCACATGGGTAGGTACCCGTTTATAACTGGTTAGACTGGTGGTTTGTGAAGCTGTAATAACCAGGTGAGCTACAGAATCGCAGGATTTAAAGAGTGCACGGTTTAAGTGATGACACGCTGATAAAGCCATTTATGATTTTTTTTATATTGTCTTGTTCGTTGAAATGCGTGACAGTGTCTTTTCGATTGACTTTACAGTGCAATTTTTTCTTGTCGAGCATGATTACACTTAGAATAATCTCTCAGTACATGTTTTCAGAAACGGCCTTTGAAATCTCAGTTGGATGAGCATTGAATTTAGAAAGGTCTTTGCTACTAAACATTTTGCTTTTTCCCCCGCACGAGGTATCGAAACTTTTGACTTTCGCATGAGAACTTTTCCAACAGTTGGGCGGGGCTTATTGTGTGCCAAACCGTTCCTCTGTGGAAATGCTGAAAAAGCGGCATGACAATGGTTAAAGAGGGAGGGGGAGAAAAATGCCGCGGAAACGGAGGAAAACCGGACGTGGTTAAAAATCTAACAAATTTATGATCAAAATTTGTCTGAACATGATGTATTTATTGAAGATTTCCATAAAGACCAAGCGCCTTAATCAATTCGTAACACTGGCTTAGTTTCAAAAGAATGTTCACCTAACATCCATGCTTCCTCTCTGCTGTAGGCCTATTTCTTTTTCATACAAACAACACTGCGTTCAGAATTCCGTAGACACAGTGCTTGCTTTGGTTGTTCTGGTGCCATGTTTTAATAAAAATGACACGCTGATTTGGTGTCTATAGACAGTTCCTCTTTCTAAGCATTTGTATTTCGCTTTTTAAAATTCTATTTTCATTTCGTGTGTGGAATAACAACCCAAACGGTTGCAGATATGAACCATGAGGTGCGCTACGTGAAGACTGGCCTTACTCAGTTACTGCCCATTTTAACACAATGTGCTGTCAATGTAAGATAAGATCTTCATTCCCCCACTTCCCTGGAATGGTTATTCCTGTCGAACATATCACCCGGTATGGGTGCTGACGTAAACGGAATCAAATCGATCAGTATTAAAGGTTAAGTGTTACCATTTCGAGTCATGCCCTTTTAAAATGTAGTTATTCAAATCTCTGGTGTGGAAAGGGTAGTAGACGTCTTTAAGAAAATTAAGGTGGAGATTAATAGAAACCGAGCAATGGCATGTTTTCATTGTTTGGGTCACCCGTGCATGGGTCTCAATGAGTATAGGGTGATAGTGCAATGCAGAAGTACTTTATTTTAATGACATGGCAGATGAAGAAATGCATTTCACATCGATGCAAAACAAGAGAGCGCCAAGACCTCTCCAGGGTTTGTGTGCAGGTATTCGGTTTATGTCATTCTGGATTTCACAAGTTACGTGACATCTGCAGTGTCGGCGTAAATGGAATTTATTTTAAGCGCTTAGACGCCATCTTGAGAAGCGAATTATTTTCTTCCTGCCGTGGGTATGTCGGGGGCTCTTTCAGTATAGTATCCCCACCTTCTGTGCTTTGTCATTTCTACCTATCATTTTTATGCCTTAATGGTCCATTCACCTGTGTAAGTCTAGCATACTTCTTAAAATTGATTATTGGGTACATGTATTAAGTGCATTTTTCGCTCTAGGGAGGTGATATGCGAAAGTAATTTTAGGTAATTTATGCCTGTTTTTATAAGGTCATGTATGCTTATATTTGAATTATTTGTATTCAGGTGTATGTTTTAAATCTCCCCTGTGCGATAAATTGGGCGGAGTGTTCAACGCCGGGGGCATGTCCTTGGATTATGTGCGCGAATGCATTGATGTGTGTACTTAGTTTTTTCCGTCGCTGTTTTTTGTTTTGAAGCGGTTATACGCCTGATATGGCTCTTCGCAGTCGGCTGAGCTTTTGAACAATAATAATTTTCATGAAAATATATGTATTGTCCAGAGCAGGTTAAAAATCCAAATTCTTTTTCCAGCCAAGAAATAAAACGTGACGATGACCACTCAAAGAAATGAAAGCAGCACGAAGACAATGGAGATTCCAAAGTCGGGATCAGGTCCTATTTTCTGAATTCGCTGTTTCCAGGAGGACGTCTGCTGGCATCACGTACCAGTCCTGCTTCAACAGATGGGCACCACCAGAGCTGTGGTCACATTCAATGGAGGTAAGTTTTGTATTACTGCTATATCTGCCGTCATGGTCTGTTCCTCGACTTTTCTCTTCAGTTTGACTGGAAAATCAAACTACTGGCTGCGCATGCTGAAGATCCCACGTCAGTTGAAAATCATGAAGAGCAGGGCATTGCCCGGCTGCCTTGGTATAAAAACATTGGAGAGATAGGTTGATTTCCCAGGTCCCACCCCTTGAAGACCAGTTAGCCTTCTTGCCTTGCTGCAGTCTTGGCAAATGTACCATTATTGTCCGTCTCCACTCTTGTTCCCTCCCTCCACCTTTCCCACCCTCTTTATCATTTATGGTTATGCATGCATGCTTATTTGTGTATGCATGGAGGTAATGTGTAGTACGCCATATGTGAAGAATGGGGTTTATAAGGATTAATCATTTGCAATTTAGACTTGCAAGGTGAGCATGTTTTTTTACTTATCTTTTGACGGGCGGTTGTTGACGTATTGTTCGCCCTGATATCATGGCTCTCGTAGTCGGCTGGGCTGTAAGCAATATGAACTGAACTAAACATCCCTCCGCCCTCTTTCTCACTTTCTGGCTACATATATATGCATATGTATGTGTGTACTTGTGTATGCACGGAGGAGAGTAAATGTGTAGTATACCATATGTAAATAACAGGGTTTTTAAGGATTAATCGCACTCGGACAATTCCATAGGATGATAGGTGATCTACCCATATCGGCCAGATAAATATCCGGCAGACATCTTAATCTTGTGTAAAAGTTTATGCGTTGGCAGGGTTTGAAATGGAAATGGGCGAGGGGAACTTTGGACGTCGCCGGAATTCAGTTAAGTTCATATTGCATGTAGCTCGGCCAATCACAAGAACCATATCGGTCCAGTACAGAGATCAGTATGCACACACCTCAAATATTAACACCGCGTTGAAAAGTCCATGTTTAATTAGGCTACTTTAGAACCACCTAGCTGTAAATGGGAAATCCTTCCCTCTGGGGTCAGGGAAGGGACATTTGAATTTTAAACAAATTTTGGTTTCCAGGACTAATAATAGTTGCAAATGATATTTAAAACGACCTTTTGTACAGAATCACAAAGCATTCCAATAAAAGTGAGATTAAATTTAATCATTATCATTGCAAAGTGATTCTTACATGTTGACCGATTTGTATACTTTTGTCCATTGATTCCTAGAAATTTGTATGTGTTAATAATGGAATGCATGCGTGGTGTATATGCATGTCTGTATGCATGCGTGTGCGTGCCTGCAGTGTGGTTTTGTTCAATAATTGACTTTATTTTTGCAGGTGAAATCGCCAGTAGCCCGGTATTTTAAACTTACCACCCTTTTCTTTTTCCCTCCATCTCACTACTTCCCCGATGTCGCATTCTATATCCCTCCTTTTCTCTCTCCCCTCCCTTTACCCCCTCCCTCTCCTTGCCTCTCCCATTATTCTGTCCTGCCAGTCGCTATTTTGGGATGTCTTTGAGCCCCCGTCTTATTGGGCCCCCGTCTCATTGGGCCCCCGTCTCTTTGGGCCCCCGTGTCTTTGAGCCCCCGTCTCGTTGGGTCCCCGTCTCTTTGGGCCCCCGTCTCTTTGGGTCCCCGTGTCTTTGAGCCCCCGTCTCCTTGGGCCCCCGTCTCTTTGGGCCCCCGTCTCATTGGGCCCCGTCTCATTGTGCCCCCAAAATGTCGCACTGACCCAAAATGTCGCAACGACGTTTTGGATCGGGGATAAAGACCCAAAACGTCGCACCAGCTCAGATGTCATTCTGGACCAGTTTTACCGCTGTCTAGTGTAGTAGGACTTCACGTGAATAATTTATGTTATGTACAGTGGTCATTGTCACTTTTCAGTTTCAATTTGGTTTATTTCACTGGTTTACTGCTAAGTAGTGCATAGAGAGACAAAGACAGAGACAAGCATATACATTATCACGACATTTTAGGTCTCTATTCCCGATCCCCGATCGTTGTTGCGACAATTTGGGCCGGTGCGACATTTTGGGCCTCTACGTAGAGCAAGTCCAAAATGTCGCACCTGCCCAAAATGTCGCACTAACTTGAAAACAAAAATGAAAACATCGGCTAGCAATTTCCTCTGAGCGCTGTTCCACACATTTTTGATCACATACATTCACTGACTATACGGTAGCCTGGAATACGCAACTGTGGTCCGGTGGACATTTTGAGACACTGCGACATTTTGAGACACTGCGACATTTTGAGACACTGCGACATTTTGGGCCTCCGTTACAAGGCAGAAAATGTCGCACCGGGCCGGTCCAAAATGTATTGATGTATATGCCCAAGCAGTGGTCAGTTAGGTCTATTTCACAGTTTGACAGCTAAATAGGCCAAAATGATCAATCATACATACATACATACATACATACATACATACATACTACACATACATACATCTACATTCATACATACTGACAGACGGGCTCGTTTCAAGCTCACACGCAAAACGCACATTGTTTATGGAGTTTTACCTATACTCAAAACTAACTATATGGTAGCTGGAATGCACAAATGTGGTCATTTTGAGTTGGTGCGACATTTTGGGTCGATGCGACATTTTGGGCCTCTACTAAACGTTTTAATAAAATTGCCTAGCAGTTTTCTCTGGGTGCTATTCCACACATTTTTAATCAATCAAACACACACACGCACACACACGCACACGCACACACACACACACACACACACATTTGCAGCAGCAGGGAACAATTATCTTATTATGCTGGGGGCCCAAAGAGACGGGGGCCCAATGACACGTTTTCTTTATTACTACAGAAAAGTGTGGGGGCCCAATGAGACGGGGGCCCAATGAGACGGGGACCCAATGATACGGGGGCTCAAAGAGATGGGGGCTCAAAGGGACGGGGGCCCAAAGAGACGGGGGCCCAATGACACGTTTTCTTATTACTACAGAAAAGTGTGGGGGCCCAATGAGACGGGGGCCCAATGAGACGGGGACCCAATGATACGGGGGCTCGAGATGGGGGCTCAAAGGGACGGGGGCTCAAAGGGACGGGGGCCCAATGAGACGGGGGCCCAAAGGGCAAACCCCGCTATTTTACTATGTTACTACTCAGATCACTGTCCTAAGTTCAAAGCGAAGGATGGCGTCAGAGGAACCTGGCCTGCAGGCGCCCTCTACCAACTGGTTACAAACGCTGCTTTGGTTTTGCTTCTTTTGATCTTGCTTCTGTTGGATAGCAGCTGTTGTATGTTGAAATGTGTTCTCTACGTGCACGGTCACCAGCTTACGTCGTTGTGGGCATTATTTTTTCCACTTGGTGTTGCCTCGTCTGAGGTCGCCCCCCACCCCCACCCCTGTAGGGATGCCGGGGGCTCTATCAGTATATAAAGTATCCCCACCTTCTGGAAATTCTGTGCTAGAAACGTCCTTTTCTGTCACTTTTTTCTGCCTTGTTTCTTTGCTTTGTCATTTTTACCTATCATTTTTGCTTTAATGGTCCATTCACCTGTGCGTATTTGATAAAATTTTGGGTACTTTTTGTTAGGATTGATAACTGGGTACACGTATTACGTGCATTTTTCCCCCGTTGGGTTGCCAGGGCCTCTGTCAGTATAAATAGTATCCCCACCTGGAAATTCTGTGCTAGAAATTTGCTCTTTTATGTGTCTCTTTGTTTCTGCCTTGTTGCTTTGCTTTGTCATTTCTACTTGTCATTTTCTGCCTTAATGGTCAATTCACCTGTATTTGTTCGATAAAGTCTTGCTTTTTCTTCGGATTGATAATTGGGTACATGTTTTCGTGCATTTTTGGTTCTAAGGAGGTGGGATATGCAGAAGCAATTTCAGGTAATTTATGCCTGTTTTTATGTTTTGGTGTCCTTATGTATGCTTTTATTTGTATTCAGGTGTGTTTTATAAATTTCCCCTGTGCGATAAATTGGAAGCACATCAGAAATAGCCAGCTGAATCGGATGAAAAGCTTTCTTACCAACAAATGCCTATCAACATCAGGAAAGAGTTCTTGAATGTTAAATAGAACCAATGTTGTACGGTTGCGAGGCGTGGACAGTCAACAAGCAAAGCCAGAAAAGATTGAGACAGCCGAGATGTGGTTTCTAAGAAGAATGTCGAGAGTTCCATGGACAGCAAAGAAAACAAACGAGACAGTCTTGATGGAGGCAGACACAAGTAGATCACTCATAAGGAAGATTAGGAAGACAGGCAACATTTATAGGCCATTTCATGAGGAAGGGGGATTTGGAGCACCTGGTCACAACGGGAAAGCTGGAGGGAAAGAGCACCAGGTAGACCCAGGGAGAAAATGCTGGACGGACTTGCAGAGTGGCTGGGGACGAGGAGGGTGGGGGAGATGCTTGGGGCAACGATAGAGATGGCTGGAGGTCCATGGTCGCCAACGCCATGCGGCAAGGCACATGATGATGATAAATTGGACGAAATGGTCCCACGTCGGGGGCATGTCCTTAGATTATGTGCATTGATATGTGTACTTAATCTTTTCTTTTTTTCCTGTTTTGTATGTTTTAAAGCGGTTATAACACTGATATGGCTCTACGCAGCTGGCTGGGCTTTAAACAATAAACAGAAGTAGGCATATCCCTATTTTTTGTTCATAATGGTATTCTTTGGTTTGGGGTTGGCCATAGGCGCGTGTGTGGTGGTAGTGGTGGTGGTTTTTTTTTGTTTTTAGCGGGAATTCTAGTCTTCAGTGGTTATCTGCCGTTGTCCAGGCCAAAGGAGGGTCGATAAGCTTCTTGAGCCAGATGCATTTTCTGTAGTTGCTTGGTCTTTTTTACCTACACCTGTACCGGTAACTGTGGCATGGGGAAATTAAACTGGCGTTCTGCAGCTAGAGGGAAAAGTAGTGTAGTCTTAGTGTGGATGTAGTGTTCTGCTACTCTATGTGGCGCTGCTGTGGTCTTTCACATGGCTCTGGAGGATCTAGTGCAAGTTCGAAGGGCTTGCTGGTTGACAGACATCCAGGTCAGGTGGCCTGACTGAGTCACTCTCGTGTAATGTTCAGTACTAGTTGTTTATCCGACTGCCAACGGTGAAATGGCCGTTAGAAATGATATAGGCGCGTAAACGAAACAAGACATGCCCAGTTTTTGGCCAAATTACCTGTCGAGAGTAGAAAAAATCGGTCTCAGATTCTGACCAGCCTTCGTCACGAACTCAAAAAGACAATTTCAGTAAATTCATATCAAGACTGACAACAGCAACAGGATCAGTTGGGTTCCATGAAAAACTTTTAGTACTGGTGGCACATGTATTTGTGTAACTGTACTGTTATAAGACATTAAAATGATCGATAAATCAAGTCCTACACTAGAACTAAAACTTAAGCCAGAACTGAAATTTACAGAACTGAAACTTAAGCCAGAACTAAACTGAACTTAAGCCAGAACTGAACGATAAGCCAGCCAGTCAGTAAATCAATACGTAAACAAAGACTGCGCTTCGCAGGACACTGCTGGCGGAGCAAAGAAGAACTGGTGGGGGGGGGGGGGGGGTGTGTTCCTATATGGAGACCCAGCCATGGCAAAGACCAGGACGTCCAAAGACCACCATCGACCAACTGATGATACAAGCTGTCGGTATGATGAACTACCTACTGCAGTGTCTGACAGAATGATGGAAGAAACGTGTCATGGATGGCCGAGCAAGCTCGACATGATGATGATGATGAAACTGAGCTTAATCCAGAACTCAACTGAACTTAAGCCAGAACTAAACTGAACTTAAGCCAGAACTAAACTGAACTTAAGCCAGAACTAAACTGAACTTAAGCCAGAACTAATCTGAACTAAAGCCAGAGCTAAACTTAAGCCAGAATTAAACTTAAACTAGAATCAAACGTGAACTAAATTCAAAACTGAAGCTAAAAATGAACTTAAGGGTATGAACTTAAAAGCCAAACCTAAACTTGTAATAATCTTGAACCAAACAGAACCCAAACTGAACTTGAAACCCAAACTGAACTTGAAACTCAAACTGAATTTGAAACCCAAACTGAACTTGAAACCCAAACTGAACTTGAAACTCGAACTGAATTTGAAACCCAAACTGAACTTGAAACTCGAACTGAACTTGAAACTCGAACCGAACCTTGAAACTCGAACCGAACCTTGAAACTCGAACCGAACCTTGAAACTCGAACCTAAACTTGAAACTCGACCTAAACTTGAAACTCAAAAGCTAAATTAAACCGAAACAAAACTTAAGCCGAACCTAACCCAAACTGAAACTAAACTCCAGTATAAACTATCCTTAAACTGAGCTAAACATCAAAACCGAATCTAAACATTAACAAAAAACAATCTAAAGATTCTTAACAATAGAACGAAATCTGCATATTATAAACATAAAACGAAATCTAAAGATTTTAAACAATAAGAAAACATTGAAGCGAAATTTTAAAACTATACAAAACTGAAGCAACAATAAAACCTAATCAATAAACCAAACGTAATCTGAAAACATTAAAAAAAAACCTTAACTAATGCGAACATTCAACAAATGCCTTAAAACAAATACCCAAACCAATTGAAAAGTAAAACTGAACCACACTTTAAAAAAAAATGCCCGGTGTAGAAATCACGCGTAAGAAGAAACATCAAATTGAAATCCAAATCCAAACTCTAACTGAAACTAAATGAAAACGAAACAAAAAAGTAGCTAAAAAAATAATGAAAGCAAAAAGCCTCAAACAAAATAATTCAAAACATAACGTAAAATAAGGAAAACCCTAGGAAATAAGAAAAAAGAAAAAACGGAACACATCGTAAACCTGTATGCCTTACCGCTTACGTAATATTTTTAAATGGACAAAATTAAACAAGGACAGTTTTATATAGAAACAATAACATGGAACCCAACTGATATTATCATGCCATTCCATAAAAAATATCTACAGAGTACTTGGACATTTTGGCTTAGATTCTTCTGGAAGTTCAGTTCCACATTTGTTTTCTGTCCGTTTCTGCCTTGTTCCTTTGCTTATATTTCTTCCTGTTTTCTGGCTTGCTGGTCCATTCACTTGGGTGTTCGGTGGGGTCTTGGCGTGCTTTTTCTTGGGATTGGTGGTTGGTGTATGTTTTGGTGTCCTTAGTTATGCATAAATTTGTGTTCAGGTGTTTTTTTGAAAACCCCTGTGCAATAAATAAGACGGAATGGTCTGCACCAGGGGTAAATCTTTAGATCATCATGTGCCTTGCCGCATGGCGTTGGCGATTATGGACTTCCATCTATCTCTTGTTGCCTTAAGCATCTCTAACACCCTCCCTGTCTTCAGCCACTGCAAGTCCGTCCAGTATCTTCTCCCTGGGTCTACCCGGTGCTCTACTTCCCTCCAGCTTTCCCGTTGTAACCAGGTGTTCCAATTCTCCTTTCCTCATGAAATGGACTATGAATGTTGCCTGCATTTTCTTAATCTTATGAATGATCTACTTGTGTCCGTCTCTATCAAGACTCGTTTGTTTTCTTTGCTGTCCGTGGAACTCTCAACATCCTTTTTAGAAACCATCTCGGCTGCCTCAATCTTGTTCTGGCTTTGCTCGACTGTCCACACCTCGCAACCGTACAACAGCATTGGTCCAGAACCCTCTTCCTGATGATTGATAGGCATTTGTTGGTAAGAATGCGTTCCATCTTGAATGTTTTGGCTTTGCTGGCTATTTCTGATGTGCATCTGTCGTCTGGTGAAATGATCGTTCCCAAGTATTTAAACTTAACCTGTCTCGAGGTTGTGCCGTTTGCTGTTTTTTTGCATGAGGGTATTTCATGTTTTTTTTTTTTTACTGATCACCATGACTTGTCTTCCTGCTGTTTAGTTCCAACCCTTTACCTTTGGTTTATATTTCTAGTTTATTCACAAGGTTTTGTAGGCCCCTTTCACTTTCTGCAATTAGCACGGTGTCATCTGCGTATCGAATGTTTATAATTTTTCATCCAATCTTTAATCTAGGGTCTTCCTCTAGGTTTCTCATGTTTTTGCTGTAAAGTGAAAACAGATCTGGTGACAAAACACAACCCTGTCTGACTCCTTTGGTGTTTTGGAAAGAGCTTATATCTATTTTTATTCTCATTGCAGCTGTTTGTTCCCAACACATCTGATTATTCGTAGATCTTTTCCATCAATATTGAGTCTTTCTAGTTAATTGTTCATGTCTTACCCGATCGAAAGCTTTGGTATAATAAACAAAGCATAAATATAAATCCTTGTTCACCTCGATTGACCTATCTGATAGTTCTTAGGGTGTATATGGCATTAATAGTTCCTTTCCCTTCCACAAATCGACGCTGTTCATCTATTTCTCTTTTGATTCTACTCCTTGCCCTGGTATGTCTCAACGCAGTCGGCTGGGCTTTTTAAACTGAGCTGTAACTGCTTTGTTTCGAAAGTATTACATTCTGTTTCGTTCTTTCTACAGCCAACTCGGAAGACAGGGCAATGCTTCTTCGTCTTTACTCCTCATTGATTCTCAACTGTATATATATATACATTTCACAGTGAACAGCAATCAGTTATTTAAACGAATATCGTGCCGTGCTGTTATCCGCACGCTGTTTACTGTCAACACACGTCACACATTCTCTGAGGTGGATGGTCGGTGCTTCTAATGGTCTTCTTTCGTTTTCTCGTGCTATTTTACATCGGATTATCTAAAGTTTTTATATGTAGATTATGTCCCTTTTTCTTTCGTCGATTCGTCAGATGGACCATCCTTATTATTATCCCGTTGGCATATGAGGCAGCGGCAGAGTTTCTTCATCTGTTCTGGACCAGCTACACAGTGCGCGTTTAAGGGCCTTAAGGTAGGGTCTGTTGTTGGTCACCAGGCGTTGTTTCCTACTGGTGTTCAGAGAAAGGCAATTTGGGTGATACTCTAGTAGTCGGCTGGGCTGTAAGCAATATGAAACGGTAAAAGAACCAAATCTGGATGGTAGCCTGCTCTCTTGGAATGATGTGCCCAGTCCATCTTTGTCTTTTCAAGGTAGTGACATGATGGTGACCCTGTTTTTCTGATAGTTGTAATGCGGAGTTTTTTTTTCCTAGTCATTTTCATGTGTTTTTGTGTTAGATTAGTAAGTCGCTTCAGTATTCAGTTTCAGAACAGTAAAATGAGGCTTTCGTTTTTCTTTCCGTTCATCCCTTCTGTTCATCTGTTTCTTTGCTGAAGTCTTGTCCTTCCAGCCCACTCAGCCCTTCCCTCAAATCCTTCCGACCCCTCCCAAAAGAAGTCACTAGAAAGACGACGAAAACGCCACAGCAAACAAAAAGATCGGGAACCACACCAAGGACCACAATGAGATCCACGTCATCAAGGATCACATCACCAGGGACCACGTCTGGTTCGTCGTCGAGGACGTCATGACGTCAGGACGACGTCACATAAAGGACGCCGTCACGTCATGTCAGTTGCATGTTGTCTTCGAGACAACTGAATTTTAAGACGGGTGAGTGGTTCAGATGATTACACTGAAGCTGTAGGCTTGCCCAGATAAGTTTGTAAAACGTGACATACCAGCAGGTGTTGAAAAGGCAAATACCGTAGGAGTTGTGTTAAAATGTAAATATTGTATGTACATGTATTGTGTGAAATGATATTGCAGGTGTAAATGGTAACGAGTGTAGTGTTCGGTTTAATGGCAGACCTGCTAGTACCGAAATCATTTGTATGATCGAATATGCCCCTTAAATTAAAAACGCGTATTAAAGGATATCATTGGGTCCCATTGGATGTTTACATATGGTCCTATCTTCTCTACACCTATACCATTTATATTAAAAAAAAAAAAGCACAAATATACAAGAAGGCACTACAACCGAGAGGGTGTGAAACGGATGAACTGTCACAATGATGAACGGAGATGAACCGTAACACGGTGACAAAGGGAACATTGTAATAAAAACTTATTTCTATGTGCTAGTTGGTTAGGCGTTTCCCAGTTACATATGTAAAGCAAGTACACGTCAGCGTTGACAACGGCCCTGTGGAGATACCAGGGGCTCTTTCAGTATATTAAATCCCCACCTTCTGGAAATTATGTGCTGGAAATTTTCATCTTTTGTCGCTCTTCCTTTTTCATTTCTTTTTCTTTGGTCCATTCACCTGTCCTACGTAATTTCTGTAAGGATTGATAATTGTGTACATATATAAAGTGGGTTTTTGACTGTAGGGAAATGCGATACGCAAAAGCAATTTAGGTAATGTAGGGCCGTTTTTATGTTTAAGTGCCATCGGTAATGTTCAGTGTGTGTATGGTTTCCATATCCCCTGTGCGATAAATTGGAATGGTCGATTCCAGGGGCATAATACTTAGATTGTGTGCGCGAATGCATTGTGTACTTTAACCCCCTTGTTGAAGTATGTTTTGAAATGGGTTATAGCCCTGATATGGCTCTATGCAGTCGGCTGGGCTCTAAAGAAAAAATAACAGTAAAAGATTGAAAATCCCAACAGTAGGGTAAAAAGCTACATTTATTCTATAGTCATAGATTCAAATTCTAATTCCAAGTTCTCAAGATGGTCTTCGTGCTCGGAATGAATTTCACATGCACTAACGTCACAGGTGCCATGTGATGAAGATCCAAAATGATCACGGCACAAGTCTTAAGCCTGCACACAAACCCATGAGCTGGCCAAGTCCTGAGGGTAGAGACTTTAACTTTACCTTTTTTTTTAGGATCAAAGAAAAAGGAAGAATGAACAAACGAGGGAAGGGCATGTCAACTCTAAGGTAAGATCAAAACAGATGAACCACAAGTGCTTTATAAAAGATGAGACAACAGGCAGACACATGTAAAGCAAATATGTTCATCCTTAAATATAATGTTAAAGATCCTGTAAACTATGTCGGCCATTGTGGCTTATATATTATAATGCTTATGCAAACGTAAAATCATTAAGCATTCACACCTCGAAAACTGATTAGTCTTAATGGTTGGGTTTAAAATTAGCTGTGAACGTAAAGGGCTCCTGAATTATTAAAGTGCTAATGAAAGGTGCAGCCCACAAACTATTTGTATATGTACTGCAGGGAAATGGCGACTATGGGGAAATGGCGGCTACGGCGACTGTGGGTGAACTACGACTCTAGGCAAACGGCGACTATGACGACTTCAGGAAAATGGCGACTACCACGACTCCAGGTTAAGGTGACTATGACTCGGGTTAACGGCGACTACGACGACTCCAGGAAAATGGTGGATTGAGGAAAATGGAGACTCCACGAAAATGCGACTATGACGACGCCAGGAAAATGGCGGATTGAGGAAAAAGGAGACTCCAGGAAAATGGCGACTAGACCGACTCCACGAAAATGGCGACTAGACGACGACAGGAAAATGGCGGCTCCAGGAAAATGGCTGCAGTGACTCCAGGAAAATGGCGACTACGACTTCAGGAAAATGGCGACTCCAGGAAGATGGCAACTACGGCGACTCCGGGAAAATGGCTGCTCCAGGGAAATGGAGACTCCAGGGAAATGGCGACTATGACGACTCCAGGGAAATGGCGACTACGACGACTCTAGGGAAATGGCGACTACGACTCCAGGGAAATGGCGACTCTAGGGAAATGTCAGACTATGACGACTCCAGGGAAATGGCATACTATGACGACTCTAGGGAAATGGCAGACTATGACGACTCCAGGGAAATGGGAAGACTGCGACGACTCAGGAAAACGATAACTCGGGGCGATGGCAACTATGGCGACAACAGGAAACGGCAACTACAGCGCGATTGGGGAAATGTTGATTACAGCGACTCCAGGGAAATGTTGATTACAGCGACCCCAGGGAAATGTTGATTACAGCAACGCCAGGGAAATGTGCACCGAGTGACTAAAGAAAACGGCGACTCCAAGGAATCTAGCAAACGGCAACTCCGGGGAAATGCACATGCATAGGTAGATCTAGTTCCGTAGACTTGATTGAGTTTGGATCACAAGAACAGGAATTCGTGGTACTGGAACCAGGATGACAAAACCAGAATGTGGGCCAGAACTCGTGCCTGCCTGATTCGTGTGTATGTTTGGCTGTTTTTGTTTGTGTGCGTGTGTGTGTTAAGAGTTAATGTTGACGGTTGACAGAGCGTTGGACAAGTTTACATCCCAGTGTGCGTGTGTGTGTGTACTTCAGTGTTTGCACGTATTAATTGGACATCTTATTATTACAAGAGAGTAAAGGTTGACAGCACTGAGCAAGTTTTGCATTCCAGGGATATGTTTTCTTTTTATATACTTCAGTGTTTGCACGTATTACCTGGACATATCCCCTGTTGGGTTGCCGGGGGCTCTGCGCAGTCGGTTGGGCATTAAACAATAAAACTAAGGTACCAAAAATTGGCACTAATAGAATTATTAGTGGCGGTGGTATTATTTAGCTTTTATTATTCGCTTTTGTACCATGTAAGGTTTTGAGAGAAAGGGACAAAAATGGTTTCAGAAAAGATGGACCAACTGTGTATAGATCTTTTACATGTCTAAGGTGTCTTGCCTAACCGAAATTGACTAGACATGTGGGCGTAACCATTTGTGACCTCCCAGCACGAAATCGGTCTTAACTAGCATTTTGGGTATTTTGAGATACATATCACTGGAAAGTGTACATTCTGCTGATTATTTTGGTACCTGAATAAAGCTTGTACTAAAAAAATGAAGTTATGTTTAAAATCATTAAGTTGTATGACGGCCATTTTGAGAAAACGGCCTCAAAAGTTTTTATGTACTCTCCTACACATTTTCCTTAAATTCATTTGGTGGCTTTGGCCGGGTTTGTTTCTAATTTTAACCGTCGTTATCTGAAAGGTGCACCAAAGAGCTTTCTGTCAATGTATTACATGTAAGGTTCTGTACAGGTTACGGTTCGCAATAAAGGACAAAAGTAGGTACTTTTGGTAAGAAATTGCACTCTTTCTGCTGCAATCAGTCCATTAAAATGCCATTTCAAATTATTTTTTCAAGGAAAAAATTCTGTGGGGGATAGATTATAGTCCACAGAAATCAATTTTGAGAAAAAGTAAAAACACCCTAGATAGACCCTTTCAGCTCCTAGCGCTGTTCGACTGACTGCGAGTTAAGACTGAATTGGTGGTGGGAGGTCACATTTCTCTTTTTGTACTGGGTATATAGATGTTCCAACATGGATGTTTTGGTCCTTTATCATTTTTCATTTAAATAGGTTTAAATACGTGTGTGTGTTTGGGCTTGGGTGGGGGATGTGATAAGCGAGTAAATTTGTAAATCGCAGTGGAATATGAATCGACGTCGTGTATGGCATTTACTGTCTGTACCCCCGTGGGGATGTCGAGAGCGCTTTCAGTATAACTAGTATCCCCCACCTTCTGGGAATTGTGCGCTAGAAATTTCCTCCGTCATTGTTTCTCATAATCGTGTGTGTGTGTGTTGGGGAAGGAGAGGCTATATGCGTGCGTGACTCGGTTTTATTTTTTAAATGTTTTGTTAGGTGGCTTATACATGTACTGTAGACTGTAAGGCAACGTTTAACACAAAACTCGTTATTACGTTAATACGCTGAGGCTACATATAAAGCGGTCTTAAAATTTGCGCCTCAAAATTACACAACCATCGGATAGTACGAATCTGATATACACGTGAAGGTTGTACGAATATAATATGCATTATACACATTAAGGAATCGGTAAAACAATTGAAAATGGAATAGAAATGTGAATTCAGTATAACGGACAAGACGAACACAAATTTGTGACAACTGACGTTTGTCAAACATAAACGTAAGACAAAGAACAGATATCAAACAACACAATAAGAAAATATGGAACATAATTTCCATGTCTAGTGTCAAAATAAGAAAATATGGAACAAACATAATTTCCATGTCTAGTGTCAAAATAAAATATGGAACAACATAATTTCTATGTCTAGTGTCAAAATAAAATATGGAACAGCATAATTTCTATGTCTAGTGTCAACAAAATAAGAAAATATGGAACAAGCAGTATAATTTCCATGTCTAGTGTCAAACAAAATAAGAAAATGGGGAACAAACAGCATAATTTCCATGTCTCGTTTAATCCGAGAAAATGACCGATATGAAGTCAGTCTTGATGAACAGTGATAACTGGGGAACAAGCGAGGCAAATCGACGTCTTGGGAAAAAGCGAGAACTCCACAAAAAGTGGCCATGCCATGCGTTAAGGTTACAAAAACATCGGTTAGAGCAAATGTAGGCGCTTAGTGTACACAATTAGCATTTGATACGAATAGATCCAAGGTCGTTCTTAGATTTGACTGGCATGAATGATTTTTACAAAGTCGTCCTTAGAGTCGATTGGCATAAGTGATTTGTACAAAGTCGTCCTTAGAGTTGATTGGCATAAGTGATTTGTACAATGTCGTCCTTAGTGTTGATTGGCATTAGTGATTTGTATAAGACTGTTCTTACAGTTGATTGGCATGAAAGATTTGTACAAGGTCGTTCAGAGTTGATTGGCATTGGTCATTTGTATAAACATTATTTGGCTTTTTTCAGTCTGTATCTAGCATAGCATGGAAAAAGACAAAATATTAGACAAGATGGGGAGAGTACACTAAAGACCTTTTTGAAGATGACAGAAACGCAGAACACATAGGAAAGAACTTTGAAGGACCACCCATAATGAAAGATGAACTTAGAGCAGCATTGAAAAAGACGAAACCAAGAAAAGCCCCAGGACCAGACAACATTACCACAGATGATTGGAGCCCTGGAGGAATTCGGTATAGAAAAAAATAAGTCCTGAATGAAATTTACGACACTGGAAAAATCCCCGAAGATATGTCAATCAATTTTCATTGCACTTCCAAAGAAGACGGGGGCTATAGAATGCGAACTCTATCGCACAATCAGTTTGATTCATGCAACCAAGATATTATTAAAAATAATCATGATGAGGACAAGGAATAGAATCAAAAGAGAAATAGCAGATGAACAGTGTGGATTTGTGGAAGGGAAAGGAACTATTGATGCCATATACATCCTAAGAACTATCAGACAGGTCAGTCGAGGTGAACAAGGATTTATATTTATGCTTTGTTGATTATACCAAGGCTTTCGATCAGGTCAGACATGAAAATTGATCAACCAGTTAGAAAGACTCGATAGTGATGGAAAAGATCTACGAATAATCAGAAATATACTGAACGCCAAAATTAACTGACCAGGTAAAGAAAGTCATGTACACCATCACTGAAATAAAAAACAGAAATGCAATTTATTTCATAAATAAGTTCATTCAATCCTCAATCGATTTAACGCAAAAAAAAAAAAAAAGTTCTTAATTGTGAACAGCAGAACACAAATGTCAGTTAACCCACATTTGAAAAGTCACAAAATCAGTAGCGCGTGTGGCCACCTCGGGCATCGATACAAGCTTGGCATCGTCGTCGCATGGAACAAACCAGGCGTCCAAAGAAGGCTTGGGGTATGGCTTGCCATTCCTCTTGGAGAGCTTGCTGTAGTTCCTGCAAGGTCAAGGGCGCTCTAGGGCGTTGTTGCAGTCGGCGTTGGAGTTCGTCCCAAACATGCTCGATGGGCGACATATCGGGTGAATTTGCTGGCCATGGCAACACGTCGATCTGTCTTGCTTGCAGATGCTGCTGCACAACATGTGCACGATGCGAGGGGGCGTTGTCGTGCTGGAGAATCACGCCAGGGCCATGAGCGCGGACAAAAGGTTCAATGTGGGGCGTGACAATTTCATCTCGGTAGCGGAGAGCATTCAAGTTGCCCTGGATCAACACTGTTGATGATGTGCAGAAATGCCTCCCCAAACCATAACGCCCCCTCCACCATAAGGTGCACGCTGAATGATGCAGTTGTCGGCGTACCTCTCTCCTCGACGCCTGTACACTCGATGACGACCATCCGCGACTGACAGCTGAAAACGAGACTCATCGGTGAATAGGACATGTCTCCACACTCGGATAGTGAAGCGCAGGTGCTGCCTGGCCCATGCCAAGCGTGCTGCACGGTGTCGAGGAAGAAGTTGTGGTCGAACTGCAGGGCGCCGTGCTTGCAGACCATTCTCCCGCAGACGTCTTCTGACGGTGGTGGCACTGATTCGCCTCAAGCCAGGGATAGCTCCCGCAGTGACTGGCAGGCTGAAACCGGTTTCTCAGATGCGTCAGTGTGATAAATCGATCCTGCTGAGGAGTGGTAACCCTGGAGCGACCACGCCCTGGTAAGTCAGCAATGTTGCCAGTGTTCTGAAAACGGTTCCACCATAACCGTACAGTTGTCCTTTGCACTCCAAAATGCCTGGCAGTGGCAGAAACGGAGCTTCCCCCTTGCAACATGCCAACAGCTCTCCAACGGTCATTTTCCAATGTTCTTGGCATGGTGGTTTTTCCAAAAGGAAGGATAAAACGAGTGTTATGGTACAGACGGAGAGTGTGAGTTGCCTGGGACACCAATTTCCTTGTTCACGTGCATTTTGTGACGCGTAGGGCCGGATATTGTGTTGGAGTGAACTGTTGTCTGAGCGCGTAAGCACGTGCTGCAACCCTTTTTTTCACATGGGGAAAGAATTCTTCCATCTGCAGGAAAAGAACGTGCAAACGGTTTCCGGACAGTTATCTCAATGGCAATTTGGTGACATTATTAAAAGTGGTCAGTTAATTTCGGCGTTCATTGTATGTACTGGGAACAAATAGCTGCAGTGAGAATAAAAAACGATATAAACTCTTTCCAAAACAAAAGTGGAGTCAGACAGGGCTGTGTTTTGTCACCAGATCTGTTTTCACTTTACAGCGAAAACATGAGAAACCTAGAGGAAGACCCTGGATTAAAGGTTGGAGGAAAAATGATAAACCAACATTCGATACGCAGATGACACCGTGCTAATTGCAGAAAGTGAAAGGGACCTACAAAACCTTGTGAATATACTTGAAATAGAAAGCAAAGGTAAGGGGTTGGAACTAAACAGCAGGAAGACTGAAGTCATGGTGACATGTAAAAATAAAATTCCCTCATGCAAAATAACGGCAAACGGCACAACCTTGAGACAGGTTTGATTTTAAATACCTGGGAACGATCATTTCACCAGACAGCAGATGCACATCGGAAATAGCTAGCAGAACCGGCCAAGCCAAAACATTTAAATGGAAAGCATTGTTATCAACAAATGCCTATCAATTGACATCAGGAAGAGAGTTCTGGAATGTTAAATAGAACCAATACTGTTGTACGGTTGCGAGGCGTGGACAGTCAACAAGCAAAGGCCGAACAAGATTGAGGCAGCCGAGATGTGGTTTCTGAGAAGAATGTTGAGAGTTCCATGGACAGCAAAGAAAACAGTCTTGGAAGCAGACACAAGTAGATCACTTATAAGGAAGATTAGGAAAAGACAGGCAACATTTGTAGGCCATTTTTTGAGGAAGGGGGATTTGGAGCACTTGGTCACAACGGGAAAGCTGGAGGGAAAGAGCACCAGGTAGACCCAGGGAGAAAATGCTGGACGGACTTGCAGAGTGGCTGGGGACGAGGGGGGTTGGGGAGATGCTGGGGGCAACGAGATGAGAGATGGCTGGAGGTCCATGGTCGTCAATGCCATGCGGCAGGGCACCTGATGATGAATATGCTGATCGCCAGCAAGTTTTGAAAAACAGTATGTATGACCTTCCCATTATCATATAAATTTTCTCAGTGCCGTTCTAACGTCAGGTGAATGGCGTTTGTGGTTCCGACAACTGTGCCTGAACAAATGTCGCGCCGAATCTAACGTGAAAAAAGTAACCACTACTAACCTTAACCCCGTTCTAACCTTAACACATTGTGTTAAAGGGGCTGATGTTTGGTCATGACAATTGTTGGAATAGTGAAAAAAAGTTTGCAAAACTAATCGCCTGTTTAAAACCCCCCACCTCGAATGCCGTATATTATACTTTAATCATCATCGGGTGCCTTGCAGCAAGGCGTTGGCGATTATGGACTTCCATCTCTCTTGTTGCCTCAAGCATCTCTTCCACCCTCCCTGTCTTCAGCCACACTGCAAGTCCGTCTAGTATCTTCTCCCCGGGTCTACCCGGTGCTCTCCTTCCCCCCAGCTTTCCCGTTGTGACCAGGTGTTCCAATTCCCTTTTCCCTAGTATAACATGGCCTATGGATGTTGCCTGCCTTTTCGTAATCTTCCGTATGATCTACTTGTCTGCCTCCATCAAGACTGTCGTTTGTTTTCTTTGCTGTCCATGGAACTCTCAACATCCTTCTTAGAAACCATATCTTGGCTGCCTCAACCTTGTTCTGGCTTTGCTCGACTGTCCACACCTCGCAACCGTACAACAGTATTGGTTCTATATAACATTCCAGAACACTCTTCCTGATAATTGATAGGCATTTGTTGGTAAGAATGCTTTCCATTTTCTTGAATGTTTCGGCTTGGCCGATTCTACTGGCTATTTCTGATGTGCATCTGCTGTATGGTGAAATGATTGTTTCCAGGTATTTAAACTTATCAACCTGTCTCAAGGTTGTGCCGTTCGCTGTTATTTTGCTTGAGGGGATTTCATGTTCTTTACAGATCACCATGACTTCAGTCTTCCTGCTGTTTAGTTCCAACCCCTTACCTTTGCTTTCTATTTCAAGTATATTCATAAGGTTTTGTAGGTCCCTTTCACTTTCCGCAATTAGGACGGTGTCATCTGCGTATCTGGTTTTTGGTATTATCTCCTGGACTCAAGTCCATTTTCTTCTATTAGGCTGCTCAAACCAGGTGTTTCCTACTATGAACTCATTCATCTGTGCCCATTCTACAAGTTTCCCTCCCCTTTCATTTTGTGTACCAAGGCCATGCGGTCCAACTATATCCTCTACCCATCTTTTTCCACTTTGCTGGGTAGAAAATTGTAAACTCGTAACATGACGTATGGATTTTATGTATAACACGTAATTTTTTTTAACCCACGCAATTCAATTTTAGTTTCAGTTTCGCAGATGACGTCTCTGCGCTCGGAGCGAATTCCATATGCACTACCGTCACAGGTGCTACGTGTATTGTGACCGTGGCACAAGCCTGAAGCCTGCACGTAAACCCATGAGCTGGCCAGGCCCACTTAGACCGTTTTACCTTCGTCTATATTTTACGCTAAAAAGTTGCTCGTCTCTAGTTCCCTACGCAACAAAGTCGGTACGGTACAACTTACCTTCGTCTATATTTTACGCTAAAAAGTTGCTCGTCTCTAGTTCCCTACGCAACAAAGTCGGTACAACGTAGATGTAAATGTAGCCTGTTTTTTTGTTTTTTAGTCGGCTTACGTTTTCTGTATAGTGTGGGTTTTGTCGTATGCTTATGATTACCGTATAAATGTAGGT
This sequence comes from Monoplex corrugatus, assembly GCA_030674185.1. Taxonomy (NCBI): domain Eukaryota; kingdom Metazoa; phylum Mollusca; class Gastropoda; order Littorinimorpha; family Ranellidae; genus Monoplex; species Monoplex corrugatus. The sequence continues at coordinate 70,743,458 of CM060305.1, forward strand.
TTTGTAGTCAGCTTAAGATTACCGTATAAATGTAGGTTTTGTGGTCAGCTTAAGATTACCATGTGAGTGCAGGTTTGTGGCGCTTATGATTACTGTATAGTGATTTTGTGGTAGGCTTATGATTACCGTATAGTGTGATTTTTGTGGTCGGCTTATTACTGTATAGTGTAGGTTTTGTGGTCGGTTTATGATTACCGTATAGTGTGATTTTTGTGGTCGGCTTATGATTACTGCATAGTGTCATTTTTGTGGTCGGCTTATGATTACTGTATAGTGTAGTTTTGTGGTCGGCTTATGATTACTGTATAGTGTATTTTTGTGGTCGGCTTATGATTATTGTATAGTGATTTTTGTGGTCGGCTTATGATAACTGTATAAATGCAGGTTTTTGTGGTCGGCTTATGATTTCTGTACAGTGATTTATGTGGTCGGCTTATGATTACCGTATAAATGCAGGTTTGGTGGTCGGTTTATGATTACCGATAATGCAGTTTTGTGATCGTTGATTCCGTATAACAGGTTTTTGGGTCGGCTTATGATTACGTATATGTGATTTTTGTGGTCGGTTATGATTACCGTATAAATGCAGGTTTGTGGTGGTTTGTTACCGTATAAAGCAGTTTGTGGTCGCATATGATTACTGTATAGTGTGATTTTTGTGGTCGGCATTATGATTACGTATAATGTGATTTTTGTGGTCGGTTATGTTTACTGTATAATGAGTTTTGTGGTCGGCATATGATTACCGTATAATGTGTTTTGTGGTCGGATTATGATTACTGTATAATGCGTTTTTGTCGGTCGGCTATGATTACGTATATATGTGTTTTTGTGGTCAGCTTATGTTACCATAATAGTGCAGTTTTGTGGTCGGTTATGATTACGTATAGAGGGATTTTGGGTCGGCTTATGATTCCCTGTATAATTGTAGTTTTGTGGTCGGCTTATGTTACGATATATGCAGATTTTGTGGTTGGATTATGATTACTGTATAATGCAGTGATTTTTGTGGTCGGCTTATGATTACTGTATAGTGTGATTTTTGTGGTCGGCTTATGATTACTGTATAAATGCAGATTTTGTGGTTGGATTATGATTACTGTATAAATGCAGGTTTTGTGGTCGGCTTATGATTACTGTGTAGTGTGATTTTTGTGGTCGGCTTATGATTACCATATATATGTAGGTTTTGTGGTTGGCTTATGGTTACCATATAAGCGTAGGTTTTCTAGTGAGCGCCTAACTGTAAAATAGTGTGAAAGCAAAAACGAAAAACAAACAAAAGAAGAAAAACTGACAAGGTAATAAAGGGAAAGAATCGTTTTAAGTGCGCACCCAAGACCAATCGGTCAGTATGTTCAACAGCAATACCATCGCGGCAACGAAAATAAAAGGGGGTTACATATTTTAAGCATCGGTCATTTTCTTACGCTCGGCGAGATATCGGGGAAATATTTCATTTTTTTGTCCATATGTGTGTGCGCGCGCGTGTGTGCGTGTTGTAGATTGGCAAAGGCAGGTAAGCCGAAAGTTAACGTCTATCTTGTTGGCGATTCGTAGTCAAAATGAAAATTACCCCCATGGGGATGCCGGGTTTTTTTTTCAGTATAAATGCGACATCCCACCACCAAATCAGTCTTAACTCGCTCAGTCGAACAGCACTAGGAGCTGAAAAGGTGACTGAGGGTCTGTCTAGGGTGTTTTGACTTTTACTCAAAATTGATTTCTGTGGATAATCTATCCCCACAGAATTTTTTACTTGAAAAAATATCAATTTAAAATGGTATTTTAATGCACTGATCGCAGCAGAAAGAATGCAATTTCTTACCAAAAGTACCTATTTTTGTCATTTATTGCGAAACTGTAACCTGTACCGAACCTTACATGTAATATACTGACAGAAAGCTCTTTGGTGCACCTTTCAGACAATGACAGCTAAAATTAGAAACAAACCGGGTCAAAGCCACCAAATAAATTTAAGGAAAATGTGTAGAAGAGTACATAAAAACTTTAGAGGCTGTTTTCTCAAAATGGCCGTCAAACAGCTTAATGACATACATAACTTACATTTTTATTTTAGTACAAGCTTTATTCAGGTACCAAAATCAGCAGAATGTACACTTTACAGTGATATGTATCTCAAAATACCCAAAATGCTAGTTAAGACTAATTTCGTGCTGGGAGGTCACAAATAGTAATCCCACCTTTTGGAAATTCTGTGCTAAAGATTTCCTCTTTTCTGTTCCTCATTCCTTTACTTTGGAGCGGGACATTTTTTTTTTCAAGTGGTCATTTTGGACATCCTGCAGGATTGTGTGACTGAAATGTTTTCCAACCTTCACGACAGTTTTTTTCTTTAACGTTTTTTTCATGTTGAAGTATGGTGCATGTTTAGAAAAGGTTATAGCCCTGATACGGCTCTACGCAGTCGGCTGGGCTTGAAACAAAAATCGTAATAGCGATTGGGTACATGTGTTAAGTGCATTTTTGGCGTTACGCATATGGGATTTGCGGAAGCAATTATAAGTAATTTAGGCCCGTTGTATGTTTTAGTGTCCTTATATTTGACTTGTATTCAGGTATATTCAGGTATTCTTTTTAAAGCCCACGTGTGATGAATTGGACAGGATTGGTCAACCCCAGAGACATTTCCTTAGATTATGTATGTGAATGCATTGGTATGTGTACTTAAAATTTCTTTTACATGTTTTTTCCCTGTTGAAGCATTATTTTTGGAAATGGTTGTAACCTTGATATGATTCTACACAGTCGGCTGGGCTGTAAACACAAAATATTGATAGGGTACATGTATTAAGTGCATTTTATGCTGTAAGGAAATGTGATGTGCCGAAATAATTATAGGTAATTTTGGGCCCACGTTATGATTTAGTGTTTAAATTTGTAATCAGATTTTTTTAAACCTTGGAGTAAATTCGGAGTGGTAATTGCATAGAGCATATCCTAAGATTATGTGCGCGAATGCATTGACGAGTATTTGTTTCCAGTTTTTTTCCTCCATTGAGTTGTGTACGTTTTGAGACGATTATAACCCTGAGCCCCCGTTGGGTTGTCGGTTTTTTTTTTCAGTATAAATATCTCCACCTTTTGGAAATTCTGTGCTAGAATTTCCTCTTTTCTGTAACTCTTTCTGCCCTGTTGCCTTCTTATCTGTCATTTCTGCTTATTTTCTGCATTAATGGTCTATTCACCTGTATTTTTTCGATAAAGTCTTGCGTACTTTTTTCTTCGGATTGATAATTGGTACATGTATTAAGTGCATATTTTGACTCCGAGCAGGTGAGATATGCGGAAGCAATTTTAGGTAATTCATGCCTGTTTTTATGTTTTGGTGTCCTTATGTACGCTATTTGTATTCAGATGTTTTTTAAATCTCCCCTGTGCGATAAATCGGACAGAGTGGTCCTCCTACGCTGGGGCATGTCCTTAGATTATGTGTGCGAATGCATTGATATGTGTACTTAATTTTTTTTTTCTTGAAGTTTTTTGTTTTGAAGCGGTTATAGCCCTGATATGGCTCTGCGCAGTCCGCTGGGCTTTAAAACAAAAATAGTAAAAAATGTACGGTGATTACCCAAGTTTTTTTCTTCTCTGAAAACTGTCCAATGGTGGTGGTGGTGACAGTTTTTCTTTTTGAATTTTACATGAACATTGCTGTATGGTAGTGTTTATTACCATAGTTTATTTCACATTAAAGGAAAAGTGGCACTGATTACCACGGCTATTTTTTCTTAAACCTTTCGATGGCAACTGTATCGCAGCATTGATTAATATCAATACTTTCATTTCCGTTGTATGGTACCATTGATTATAACAATACTTAAACTTCCGATGAAAATTTAACTTGGGAAATACATCATTTTTGTCTTATTTTGATTACTGTACGTATAAAGTGTGTGTGTGTTTTTTTTTTTTTTGGGGGGGGGGGGGGTTACAGGCAGGGGGTGTGTAAGACAAGGCGCGAGGTGTGCTTTTTTTTTCATTGTTTTTTTTTGGGGGTGGGGCGGTTGTTACAGTGGGGTATGGGCGGCGGTTATGTGTCTGCGTTGGTTTCTGTGTATGCGTGTTTCCGTCGTGATAGTTTTTCCCCCGTGGGTGTGGTGGGGTATAGCGGATGTTTAGGTCATTTTGGCCTTGGGGATGGGTGAGTACGCTGTGTGTGTTTTGTAATGAAGACTGTTGTGTGTGCTTGTGGATGTACGGCTGTGTGGTAAAGACAGACTGCTGTTGACTTAAAATTTATACGTTAAAATACGAAAAAATGACTATTTTACTGTGCCTGTATTTCGTCAATTATGGGTTATTTATGAAGCTATTTTTATGATAGTATTTCTGAAAGTTGTAATGGTCCTTTTGTCACGTGAACAATTCATACTGCATTTTCTAACACTTGAACCTTTTCAAGATATCGTGCAATTCTTACGTTTTGACAAGATATAATGGGATTTCACGTATGACCATACGTATGGGAAAATTAAATTGAGACTTGGAAAGAATTTTTTTTTTTCCGTTTTTTTTTTCGTTCCGTTTTGTTTTTTCGTTTTTTTTTAAATTGTATTTTTAAACCTTTGACCCCCGCACCATATCCACCAATTGCAAAAACTAAACCCTTTGACTCCCTCACCTGTGCACCAGCTTCCTGCAGGAAGCTGGAGGTTATGGTGTGGAAGTCAAAGGGTTTAGTTTTTGCTTTGCTGGCATGACTGACAGTGAAGGATGCTGGTGGATAGGCGGTGGTATTCAAAGGGTTAAACGTGGAACATTATGGGAATTTAAGAAAGTTGAAACTTGAAAGGGTGGTTGTACGTTTTTTTTTTCCCCCCAATTGTCTTTTTGAATAAAAGTGAAGTAATTTGTAAGTGCTGTTGGCTATGCTTTAGGCAATATGAAACTCTTAACTGCATTTACCTGCCTTTTGCCATTTAAAGAAAACATTTTTTACCCTCTGTTGGAGAAGAGTGTGTGTGTGTATATATATATATGTGTGTGTTGTGTCTGTGTTTATATTGTCTGTGTGTGTGTGTGTGCGCGCATGTATGGTGCGTGTGTGTGGTGCGTGTGTGGTGCGCGCGTGCTTGCGCGTGTGTGTACATGTAGTTTGTGTGTGGTGCGTGTGTGTGTAAGAATGTGCGAGGTGTGCGTTTTTGTTTTGATGTTTTTTTTTTGGAGGGGGGTGTTGTGGGGACGGTTGTTACAAGTGGGATATGGACGGTTTGTGGTTTCTGTATATGCATGTTTTCATCGTGTTTTTTTTTTTTGTCTTGTGGGGTTTAATGGATGTTTAGGTCAGTTGGCCTTGGGGGTGGTTGTGGGTGAGTACGCTGTGTGTGCATTTTTCTAGTGAAAGCTGTGTACGGCTGGGTGATAAAGACAGACTGCTGTTGATTTAAAAATTATTCGTTAAAGTAAATGAATATATTATTGTGCCTGTATTTCATCAATTATGGGTTATTTATAGTTATTTCTTTGACTATTTCTGAAAATTGTAATGAAGCTGTCAAGTGAACAATTCGTACTGCATTTTCGAACTTTTTAAAGAACCTTTTCCAAGATAACACGGCAGTTTTTGTTTTGACAAGATATACTACACGTCATTATTGAAGGGCCAGGAACGTTTTTGAGTCAATTTTTGAAAGGAGAAATAACCTATTTTCTCTTACTCTTTTCTCCAATTCGTTGCCGTAACTGAATGGATAAGAGCTCAGACAACATTGCAGTTTCCTTTTGGCACGTGTTTGGGGATTTGTCGATTTGCAATGGGCGGCCCAAGGAAGACAATTTCCACACGAAATTGTCGAATCTTCAGCAGGGTCTCTCTGACGACGCAGGCAAGGTAGCGACAAAATTCGCTTTGCACGTGCAAGGCAAGCCCTTTTTGAACACTACTCCAGCCAAAGGTGCCCGTAGACAGGATAAAAAGGACCCGTTCTTGGTTCGTTTTAACCATGCTTGCAAGACGACGGATGATGGATGAGCAGCGGGGGAGAGCCCTCGCTCTGCTTGATGAAGGCCTAGCGCAGCGGGAAGTTGCTAGACGACTTGAAGTGTCGCATTCCACAATCCAGAGACTGCTGGAGCGCTTCAATGAGACTGGAGCAGTCCAGGAAAGGCGTCACACGGGTCGACCCAGAGTAACAAGACCGCTACCTTGCCCTCTCCGTCATGAGGGAAAGGGCAGCCACTGCGGTGACCTTGAGGGGTCAGCTGAGGGACGCAACAGGTTCTAACATCAGCTGCAGCACGGTGAGAAGACGGCTACATGAGGCAAACTTGAGGTCACGGAGACCGGCCGTCCGACCCGTGCTGTCACCGGTCAACAGAGTGCGCCGCATGACCTGGGCCAGGGAGCACGTGACCTGGACAAGGCAACAGTGGGCCCGGGTCTTGTTTTCGGATGAGTCCAGGTTCACCCTGACCTTTAACGATGGCCGGGCTCGGGTGTGGCGACGTCAAGGGGAGAGGTTCGCTGACGCCACTGTCCAAGAGCATAACCGGTACGGCGGCGGGTCGGTGATGGGGTGGCATGAGCCGTGGTACCCGGACCCCCCTGCTCCCCATTGACGGCATCCTGAACGGGGTCCGGTACCGGGACGAGGTTCTGGCGGCCGTGGCACTGCCTGCGCTTGTGGACCTTGGTCAAGGCGCCATCTTCCAGGACGACAATGCACCTGCGCATCGAGCACGCCTTGTGACCGACTTCCTGGAGCAGCATGAAGTCGTCCGTATGGCCTGGCCAGCGTGCTCACCTGACCTGAACCCAATTGAACACCTCTGGGATGTGCTCGGGAGGCGCATCAGGGACAACCACCCCCCACCGGGCACCCTGGCCAGGCTGGTCGACATCCTGCAGATCGAGTGGGCGGCCATCCCTCAGGACACACTCCGTACCCTTGTGGGGTCGATGCATCGGCGCTGTGAAGCATGCATCCAGGCTCGGGGCGGACACACGCGATATTGAAAACAGATTGGCCAAATCTGACACTTTCTGTTTTTTGAAAAGGGGGGGATGTTCCTTTAAATGCATGTGCTGTTCACTAATGGGTCATTGTGCTAATTTCTTTTTCAAAAACAGGTGTGGAAATGATGAAATAATCCTAATCATAATTTAAGGGCCAGTTCTTCCTTCCTCTCTAATTTTAAGTTGAAATAATTGACAATGTTTAGAATTGATTGTTTTATTTCATCATTTCCACACCTGAGCCCGGCCATCGTTAAAGGTCAGGGTGAACCTGGACTCGTCCGAAAACAAGACCCGGGCCCACTGTTGCCTTGTCCAGGTCACGTGCGACCCGGGCCCACTGTTGCCTTGTCCAGGTCACGTGCTCCCTGGCCCAAGTCATGCGGCGCACTCTGTTGACCGGTGACAGCACGGGTCGGACGGCCGGTCTCCGTGACCTCAAGTTTGCCTCATGTAGCCGTCTTCTCACCGTGCTGCAGCTGATGTTAGCACCTGTTGCGTCCCTCAGCTGACCCCTCAAGGTCACCGCAGTGGATGCCCTTTCCCTCAGGACGGAGAGGGCAAGGTAGCGGTCTTGCTGTCTTGTCGTTACTCTGGGTCGACCCGTGTGACGCCTTCCCTGGACTGCTCCAGTCTCATTGAAGCGCTCCAGCAGTCTCTGGATTGTGGAATGCGACACTTCAAGTCGTCTAGCAACTTCCCGCTGCGCTAGGCCTTCATCAAGCAGAGCGAGGGCTCTCCCCCGCTGCTCATCCGTCATCCGTCGTCTTGCAAGCATGGTTAAAACGAACCAAGAACGGTCCTTTTTATCCTCGTCTGCGGGCAACTTTGGCTGGAGTAGTGTTCAAAAAGGGCTTGCCTTGCATGTGCAAAGCGAATTTTGTCGCTACCTTGCCTGCGTCGTCAGAGAGACCCTGCTGAAGATTCGACAATTTCGTGTGGAAATTGTCTTCCTTGGGCCGCCCATTGCAAATCGGCAAATCCCCAAACACGTGCCAAAAGGAAACTGCAATGTTGTCTGAGCTCTTATCCATTCAGTTACGGCAACGAATTGGAGAAAAGAGTAAGAGAAAATAGGTTATTTCTCCTTTCAAAAACTGACTCAAAAACGTTCCTGGCCCTTCAATAATGACGTGTAGTATATAATGGGATTTCACCTCGTATGACCACACGTATGAGGAAATATTTAAATTGAGACTTGGAAGGATTGTTCCCGTTTTTTTTCTTTTTGTCTTTTTAAAATTCTTTTTAACCATTTGACTCCTGCACCATACCCACCAATTGCAAAATCTTATCCCTTCGACTCCCTCACCCTGCAGGAAGCTGGACGTTAGGGTGAGGGAGTCAAAGGGTTAGGTTTTTACTTTGATTGCGTGGTTGACAATGAAGGATGCTGGTGGACAGGTGGAGTGTTTGTTGGGAATATATTTTAAATAAATTGAAACTTGAAAGGATGGTTTTTTGTTTTTGGTCAGTTTAATTAAACGTGAGTTAATTTGTAGTGTGCTGTTGGCCATGATCTAGATGTCGGCTGAGCTATAAGCAATATGAAACTTTACTGCATCATCCTGCCTTTTGCATTCTAAGGAAAACATTTTACCTTCTATTGCGGAGTGTTTAGTTGTGTGTGTGATTGTGTGTGTGTGTTTATATTATCTGGTATGTGTGTGTGCGCACACGCACATGTGTGTGATGCGTGTGTGTATGATTGTGTGTCTTTATATTGTGTGTGTGTGGCGCACGCATGCATGTGTGGGGTGTAAGACAATGTGCGAGGTGTTTGGGGGGAATGGGGCGGTTGTTGCAGTGGAAGGATTGGTCTGGTTTTTTTCTGCTTTTTCAATTCATTTTAACCCCTTTTGACTCCCGCCCACTATCCAATTGCAAAACGTATCCCTTTGACTCCCTCACCGTATCCATCTTCCTGCAGGAAGCTGGAGGTTAGGGTGAGGGAATTATGGTCAAGTTTTTGCTTTGCTAGCATGGTTAACAATGCAGGATTCTGGTGGACAGGTGGTGGTAGCCAAAGGGCTAAACGGAGTTGTGGGAATTTAAAAAAAAAACTAAATTGAAACTTAAAAAGATGGTTGTACCTTTTTTCCCCCATTTTTTTGAGTTAATTTGTGGTGTTGGCCGGCCATGATAATGTTATCTAGATGTCAGCTGTTCTATAAGCTGTATGAAAATGCAACTGCCTTTCGCTGTTTAAGGAAAACATTTTACCCTCTTTTGCGGAGTGTGTGTGTGTGTCTGTGTTTATATTGTCTGTCTAGAGTGTGTGTGTTGTGTTTATATTGTCTGTCTAGTGTGTGTGTGTGTGTGCACGCGCATGTGTGGTGTGTGTGTATGTGGGTAAGACGTGTGCGAGGTGCGTGCTTTGTTTTTTTTTTTGGGGGGGGGGGGGGGCGCGGTTGTTAGTGTGTGGTTGTGTCTGTGTTTATATTGTCTGTGTCCAGAGTGTGTGTGTGTGCACGCGCATGTGTGTGCATGTGTGGTGTAAGACATGTGCAAGGTGAGTGCTTTGGTTTTTTTATTTTTGGAGGGGGGCGGTTGTTATAGTGGGATATGGACGGTGGTTACGCGTCCTGATTGTGGTTTGTGTATGCATGTTTTCGTCGTTACGTAGTTTTTAGTTTTGTTTTTTTTGTTTTTCTTAGGTGTGGTGGGGTGTGGCAGATGTTTAGGTCATTTGGCCTTGGGGATGGTGGTGTGTGAGTATGGTGTGTGTGCATTTTCTAATGAAGACTTTTGTGGATGTATGGTTTCCAACACTCTTTAAAGAATCTTTTCAAGATAGCATGCAATTTTTACATTTTGAAAAGATATAATGGGACCATGCGTATGGGAAAATGCTTAAGTTGAGACTTGGAAGGATGTTTTTTTTTTTTTTTTTTTTTTTTTTTTCTTTTCCATTTTAACCCTTTGACTCCTGCACACTATCCACCAATTGCAAAAACGTATCCCTTTGACTCCCTCATCGTATCCATCAACTTTCTGCAGGAAGCTGAAGGTTAGGGTGAGGGAGTCATGGTCAAGTTTTTTTGCTTTGCTAGCATGGATAACAATGCAGGATTCTGGTGGACAGGTGGTGGTAGTCAAAGGGCTAAACGGAGTGTTGGAATTTTTTTAAAAACTAAAAATTGAAACTTGAAAGGATGGTTGTATCTTTTTTCCCCCCATTTTTTTAAATAAATAGTTAATTTGTAGTGTGCGTGCTGTTGGCCGTAATGTTATTTAGATGTCGGCTGTTCTATAAGCAATATGAAAATTTAACTGCATTTTCCTGCCTTTCGCTATTTAAGGAAAACATTTTACACTGTTTTGTGGAGTGTGATTGTGTATTTCTGTGTTTATGTTGTGTGTGTGTTTGTAAGACATGTGTGAGGTGCGTTTTTTTTGTTTTGGGTGGGGGACGGTTGTTGTGTGTGCGTGGAGGGGGGATGGAGGACGGTTAATGAGGTATGGACGGCGAATGTGTCCAAGTTATTTGTGTGTATGCATGTTTTCGTTGCGGGTTTGCGGGTTTTTTTTGTCTGTTTTCTAAGTTCATGGGTGAGGTATTGCGAATATTTAGGTCAGTTGGGGCCGGCGAGTACGCTGTGTGTGCGTGATTGTGGTGTGTGTGTATTTATGTTTAGTGTGTGTACAACGCTCTTTAAATCTTTTCAAGACATCATCCAATTTTTGACGTTTTTAGAAGTTATACTGGAATTTCAGCTCGTATGATCATGCGTATGGGAAAATGTTTAGACTTGTATGGATTTTTTTTGTTTTTAACCCTTTGACTCCCTTACCCTATTCGCCAATTGCGAAAGCATATCCCTTTGACTCCCTCACCCTATCCAGCTTCCTGCAGGAAGCTGGAGGTTAGGGTGAGGGAGTCACAGGGTTTTAAGTTTTTGCTTTGCTGGCATGGTTGACAGTGAAGGACGCAGGTGGACAGGCGGTGGTATTCAAAGGGTTAAAACGTGGATTATGGGAATTACTTAAAATTGAAACTTGAAAAGATCGTTGAATGTTTTGTTTTTTTCCATTTCTTTTTGTTTAAACCCATATGGCTCAAGTAGTCGGCTGGACTATAAGCAATATGAAGTGAAATGAAAAGTTTAATTAAACGTGTTTGTCTTGTGTTTTTGTGTCTGGTGTGTGCGCGAGCGCGCATGTTTTGGGTGCGTACGTGTGTTGGGTGCGTACGTGTGTTGGGTGCGTGCGTGCGCGAGCGTGTGTGTGTGGAAGAGCATGTGTAAGGTGTGTGTGCTTTTGGAGTTTGTGTGCGTGGAGGGGGGATGGAGGACGGTTAATGAGTATGGACGGCGAATGTGTCCAAGTTATTTGTGTGTATGCATGTTTTCGTTGCGGGTTTGCGGGTTTTTTTGTCTTTGTTTTCTAAGTTCATGGGTGAGGTATTGCGAATGTTTAGGTCAGTTGGGGCCGGCGAGTACGCTGTGTGTGCATTTTCTAATGAAGGCTCTATTGTGTGTGAATGTAGATTTACAGTTGCTTGGCAAAGACAGACTGGTTAAAATGTTAAAAAAAAAAGACAAAAATGCCCTTTTGGGGATGCCGGGGGTTTCTTTCAGTATAAATAGTATACCCACCTTCTGGAAATTGTGTGCTAGAAATGCCCTCTTTTCTGTCGCTGTTTTTGTCTTCCACCTTTGCTTTCTGTCATTTCTTCCCATCATTTACTGCCTTGCAGGTCCATTCATCTGTAAGCGTTCGATCAAGTCTCCTGTACTTTAATCTTAGAATTGATTATTGGGTACATGTATTAAATTCATGTTTTGGCTCTGGTACAATGAGCTATGCGGAAGCAATTTCAAGTACAGGTCTATTTTTGGTTTAGTGCCCTTATAGTTTAAATTTGTGTTCAGGTATATTTTTTTAATCCCCTCTGCTTCCCCCGTTGGGTTGCCGGGGGTTCTTTCAGTATAAATAGTATCCCCACCTTCTGGAAATTCTGCGCTAGAAATTTGCTCTTTTATGTCACTGTTTCTGCCTTGTTGCCTTGCTTTGTCATTTCTTATTTTCTGCCTTAATGGTCCATACACCTGTATTTTTTCGATTGTCTTACGTACTTTTTCTTCGGATTGCTGATTGGGTACATGAATTAAGTGCATTTTTGGCTCTAAGGTGAGATTACCTAAAATTTCTTCCACATGTAATAATTAATATTGTAATTATTATTATATGGAAGAAATTTTTGGTAATTTATGCGTTTTTATGTTTTGGTGTCCTTATGTATGCTTATGTTTGTATTCAGGTGTTTTTTAAATCTCCCCTGTGCGGTAAATCGGACGGAATGGTCCTACACCGGGGGCATGTACTTAAGATTATGTGCGCGAATGCATTGATATGTGTACTTAATTTTTATTTTTTCCTGTTGAAGTTTTGCGTTTTGAAGCGGTTATACCTTGACATGGCTCTGCGCAGTCGGCCGGACTTTAAACAATAAAAAAAAAAAAATGCATTTTTGGCTCTAGGGAGTTGAGAAATGCGGAAGCGATTTTAGGTAATTTACGCCCGTTCTTGTTTTGGTGCCCTTATGTATGCTAATATTTGTATTCAGGTGTTTTTTAAATCTCCCCTGTGCGATAAATTGGACAGTGGTCAACGCCGGGGGCATGTCCTTAGATTATGTGCGCGAATGCATTATGTGTACTTAATTAATTTTTCTTTTTCCTGTTGGGAGTTTTGTGCGTTTTGAAGCAGTTATAGCCCTGATATGGCTCTACGCAGTCGGCTGGGCTTTAAACAATAACAATAACGTTAGTATTCAGGTGTTTTTAAACTGATAAATTGGACAGAATGAACGCCAGAGGCATGTCCTTAGATTATGTGCGCGAATGCATTGATATGTGCACTTAAATGTTTGTATTTCCTGTTGAATTGTTTTGAAACGGTTATAGCTTTGATATGCTCTACTGAGTCAGCTGGACTTTTTTAACCCTTTGACTCCCGCACCCTGTACACCAGAATCGTGCATTGCCAACCATGCTAGCAAAACAAAAACTTAACCCTTTGATTCTCACCCTATCCAGCTTCCTGCAAGAAGCGGGGTTGGATGGAGTCACAAAGTTTTTGCAGCTAGTGGATAGGATAAGGGAGCCAAAGGTTTAAACAACGGTGAGGGAGAGGGCTGTCAAGTCGAGATGAATTATTGTTTGGGGGAAGATAATTGTGTGTACATGTATTGACGGTAGTAATAAAAGTATTTTGTCGAGTGAAGATTCAGACTGCGTGTTGTCTTTCCAGTTTTATCCGTGAGATACCCCTACCCTCGTGTTTCTTGCTATTAATGCAAATGTTGATTTTTCTAATGAGCGTTTATGAAATTGCAACATGGCGTGTACCTGCGTGTGTGTGTTGATCTAATCAATGTCCCGGTTAATAGGCTGACCTTTAAACAAATTGCGTGTGATGAGATTGGAGGCGTGTAGATATAAACGTGAGAAACTTTATGCATGATTTCCTTATGATCGTATTGTGATAAGCTTTCATTAAGTTTTACAAGAAGGCCTACAAGTATATAGATTTAACCAATCCTTTGTCAGAAGTCCAAAAGTGTGACCGCCCGCGTTCAAGCAAAGAGGAACCAAAAAACAAACAAAACAAAAAGAATCAGAACGCGTAAATGCAACCAGACAAGACAGAAACAAAGATATAAATTAAGTTAAATTTAATTGAATAATTTGAAGGGTCACAATTATAGAAAATGTGTATCATAGCGGTAAGATAGATTTTTTAAGTTGAAATGTGGTTTCTAAGAAGAATATTGAGTTCCATGGACAGCGAAGAAAACGAACGAGACAGTCTTGAAGGGGGCAGACACAAGACGAACATTAATGAAAAGGAAAAGACGAGCAACATTTATAACACATTCTATGAGGCAAGAGATTAGAGCACTTGGTCACAATAGGAAAGTTGTAGGGAACTGGGATAGAGAACACCTGGTAGACCCAGGGGAGCAATTGAGAGAGGGTGGGAGATATACTTGCAGCGAAAAGGCATAGTCGTATGGAGGACCATAATCGCCAACGCCATGCGGTACGGCTGATAATGATAGGAGGGGTTTCGTCAGGCAATTCCATACGCGCTCCATCCAAATCTGCACACCTTTGGAATCTGCACAATTTACCCTCTGCATTGGTCGGATCCAGAGCAACGGCGTATCTCCTCTTTGTGCTGCCACGCGATTTCCGTCAGGCACCGTCACTTCTGGATGCTGCATGGATACATCCAGGGTAGTTGTTTGTCCTTAAAACTTATAGGTCTTTATGGTCTTACAATACAATACAATATAACACACTGTAGCGCTGTTTGTTGTAACGCTGGTAAAAAAAAACGTGGGGATTTTATGAAGACAGACGGGACCATCTGTGTCGTGAAGACTGCCCCCTGTCTTACCTTGACGCCCCCGTCAAACTGGTCACGTCAGTCTTCTAAACTCGGTGACGTGAAATATATATGCTTGTCTGCACGTACCTTCTATTTAATACGTCATTTACATGTAACCAAGACTATTCCAGTGACAGTCTGATACTATCATCATGTATCCTGCCGCATGGCTTTGTCGATCATGGCCCCACATATGCATCTATCCCTTGTCGCTGCAAGTACATCTTCCACCCTCTGTCCTCAGCCAACCTGCAAGTCCGTCCAATATTTTTTCCCTGGGTCTACCTGGTGTTCTTTACCCTCCTGCTTTCCTGTTGTGACCAGGTGCTCGAATTCCCCTTTCCTCATAAAATGTTCTATAGATGTTTCTTTTCCTAATCTTCCTTATCAATGGTCTTGTCTGCCTCCATCAAGATTGTCATGTATTTCCTTTTTTTTTTTTTGACACAATACCAGTATAACATACAGACTAGGTAAAACGTAGTCTAGGTAAGTCCTCAGGACCTGGCCAGCTCATGGGTTTATGTGCAGGCTAAATAAGGCTTGTGCCATGATCACCATACACATGGCACATGTGACGGTAAGTGCATATGGAATTAGTTGCGAGCGCGGAGATGTCATCTTGAGAAACTAAAACTAAAAAGGTAATATAGATCGATCTCGGATTCTGGTATAATAATGAAAGCTAGAAATCAATATTCCACGCTTCCGGATTCAGTGATGTGCCATATGCGTTTTGTCTGTACAAATACATTGTTCGTTTACACAAATTGTTAATTTTACAAAACCACAAAATAGACAAATCACAGTTACAACAGCAGTGTGAGAAGTCACAAGGACATGAGCAGTATCGGTTTCATCACTAACTACAAGCAACTAGCTGCAATGTATCCCTTCGACTACCGCACCGTATCCACCAAGTGAAAAATTTCACCCTTTGACTCCCTCACCCTATCCACCAGCTTCCTGCAGGAAGCTGGTGGATAGGGTGAGGGAATCAAAGGGTGAAGTTATTGCTTTGGTGGCATGGTTGACTATGCAGGATGCTGGTGGCCAGGGTGCAGGAATCAAAGGGTAAATTAAATCAGTGGCTGTCCGCATTCAAGCAAATGGTAATCATAAGTACACAAAAAATATCAGAATGCGTATTCATTGGGCAGAAAATTTTTTGTTATAACAGATACGCGTTGTTTGTATTTTGTGTGTGTGTGTTTCGTACTCTGTGTGTGTGTGTTCGTACTCTGTGTGTGTGTGTTCGTACTCTGTGTGTGTGTGTGTGTGTTCGTACTCTGTGTGTGTGTGTGTTATTTCTTTTAACGTCTATTCACATATGTGCTTTTAGACGAAAGAAAATGTTTAAAAAATGGAACTGAAAATAAACAAATAAGTAAATGAATAAAACAAATGAATAGATAAACTCTGTGTGCGTGTATGTGTGTGTTGGGGGGGGGGGGGGGGTCACTAACTACAAATCACAGGAAATCCCCACATTGCTCTAAGAGTGTAAAACATGGACACCACTTGCTGCCATACAGGTAAGATGATTCGGACAGTTAGTTAAATTTCCTTAGAAAACATTTCCGTCAAAATGTTAAGCCTTTACGGGGCAAGATTGCATTTTGGGTGCACTTTCTTTGTAACAGTTAAGTTATCCCCTCCTACTACAAAACACACACACACACACACACACACACGCGCGCGCTCTCTCTCTCTCGCACATAAACAGACTCGCATACACAGGTACACATACACGCACGCATGAACGCGAGCAAAAACAAACCACAAAATTAATGACTGTATACGAATAAGTTTACGTTGAAAATATGTTCAGTCTGACCCGGGCTATTTTTTAATCCTATCCTAACTTTACACACATTTCCGAGTAGAAGTCACGGGCAACTCAGAATCGGTCAGAAATCATATTGCGGTTATTCCCTGTTATAAGATACGCACAAACTATAAACCTCCAGAGTTCCCTGGAAGAAGTCTTTGAGAAAAAGAACAAGAACTCGTGTTCATTTTAAAGAGGAGTGACATGAGCACATGAATCCGTTTTTTTTTCTTTTTGATTTTTTCTTTTTCTTCCTATTTTTTTCTTACTATCAGCCCTCGTTTGTGGAAGTTCTACAATAATACAAGTATATGCTGATAGAGAATCTTTGTCAATACAAGTGGACGATGATAAATTGAAATATGGAGAGAACAGGAAGACAAGAAGAAGGGGGGAGAGAGAGAATGATTTGTAGTACGTGCTGTGTACAGGTCTTACAACAGGGAATGGCCATCAGTATTATCATTATTATTATTATTATTGTTGTTGATATTATTATTATGATGATTGTTGGTATTATTATTATTATGATATGTTGTTTTTATTGTAATTACTGTTATTATTATTATTTTCATTATTTGTATAGATGAATTATTACTAGTACGTGTTTTGTACATATTGTACATCAGGGAATGACTGCAGTGTGACCCTTATTGACCTGTTTAGAGTTGCACGTATCTTCTGCTTGAAATATATGTAACGATTAGGGTAAGGATTAAAATAGCCAGGTCAGACCGAATACATTTGAATGTATTTTCAGCGTAAGCTTATTATTAGTATATTGTTATTAATTTTGTGCTTTGTTTTTGCGTGTGTGTGTTTGTGTAAATGTGTGTGCATGTGTGTGCGTGTGTGTGTGTATGTATGAAAGAGAGAGACGGAGGGAGGGAGGGAGACCGAGAGAGAGAGAGGGAGGCAGGGAGAGAGAGCTTGAGGGAATGAGCGAGAGAGAAAAAGGGGGAGACAGGAAGAGAGCGAGAAAGAGAGAGGGAGGGAGAGAGAGGAGCAAGGGAGAAAGGAAGAGAGAGAGGAGGTAGGGAGCGAGCGAGACAGCAAGACAGAGAGAGAGAGCGAGAGAGAGGGAGAGAAAGAGAAGACAGAGAGAGAGAGTGGGGGTGGGTGGGTGGAGATGTCAATAATATTATTACCCATACACACCTGAAACGAAGAAGATATCAATACTGTTATTATTACCTCCACACAGCTAACGCACAAACAAAACAAAAAAAAGAAAGAAGAAAAAGAACGTTCATCAAACAAAGGTATGGATGAAAAAAAAAAAAGCAAACGCTAAATTTTATCGAAGCTTAACACACAAAAAGATTAACAACGTTTTATCATGGGAACACAAACACCCTTCCATACTATTCCCGTTCGCAGATAACAGCGTGTGGCACGGACTGCAGACAACTGACTGCGTTTAATTAAACACAAAGACACGATTGTCAACAGGAAAAGTATTGGAGTTCATGACACTGATGTTTGAACAGAATAATGGCTTCTTCCGCTCTAGATAAGGTCACGTGAAACATGTTACCTCTGTTCGCGTTTCAAGGTCGTTGCAACAGTCGTGTAGATGGGCACGGTGGCCAAGATATCAGATTTCCAATATGAAGATTTGGGGGTTCGATCCTGCCTGAGTATTTCCCGTAGGTGGATAAAAGATGGAGATTTTTGTCCTATCCTCCACGTCAACATGTGTTCAAACCAGAAAATAAAACAACAAACACAAAAAAAAAAATAAGAACGTGTATTTGATACAAGACAAGACAGACGCAAATTTTCGGCCAACTGGCCTTTGTCAAGCGTAAGATCACAAACACCAGATATAAACATTAGGACAAAAAGGCTGAAACTTCTCAGCTGCTCCGTCCTGTGTAAGAAAAGCATTTTTTTTTTCTGTGTGGAAAAAAAGAAAAATCTCCAAATTTTTGTATCTGGTGTTTGTTTGTAGTTGGCCGAAAAATTTGCGCTTGTCTTGTATTAAGTACGCGTTCTTATTCTTTTTTCGTGTTTTTTTTCTTCTTCTGGTTCCTGTTTGCTTGAACGCGGGCAGTTACACTTGTTTTGGATTTTGTGTTCAAACGTTTTAGCGGAGGATAAAGAGTGGGCAGTTTCTCGATCTCCGAAGTCAACCTGCGTGTAGAACTGTTTAGTGCCTAAACTACTTTCGTGTGTACGCACACAGAACGTCAATTACGTGCTTTAACCCTTTGACTCCCACACCCTGTCCACCAGCAATCCTGCATTGTCAACTATGCTAGCAAAGCAAAACTTTAACCATTTGACCTCCTCACCCTATCCACCAGCTTCCTACAACCTAACCCTTTGACTCCCTCACCCTATCCACCAGCTACCAGCAGGAAGCTGGTGTATAGCGTGAGGGAGTCAAAGGGTTAATTTTTTGCAGGTGGTGGATAGGGTGCGAGAGTCAAAGGGTTAAAGGTTTTGTAAGTCTCGTCATTGTCCTGTGTTTTATGGAAACAAGAAGACACCCGGCATGTGCACCCACCAAAGGCAGAGTGGCATGTGCACCCACCAAAGGCAGAGTGGCATGAGCACCCACCAAAGGCAGAGTGGCATGTGCACCCACCAAAGGCAGAGTGGCATGTGCACCCACCAAAGGCAGAGTGGCATGTGCACCCACCAAAGGCAGAGTATGCAGACAGCGCAGCAGCATATCGTGTGCTTGCAAAACAAGATGCATGTATGCTTCCCGGAAAGCTCGGCACGCTAAGGAAGAAGAAGAAGAAGAAAAAGAAGAGGAGGAGGAGAAGAAGAAGAAGAAGAAAAAGAAGAGGAGGAGGAGGAGAAGAAGAAGAAGGAAGAAGGAAAAAGAAGAAGAGGAAAAAGAAGAAGAGGAGGAGAAGAAGAAGAAGAGGAAAAAGGAGAAGAAGAACAAAAAAGAAAAAGAAAAAAAAAAGAAGAGGAACAACAACAACAACAACAAAAACAACATTGAAGAGGAAGAAGAAGGAGAAGCAGGAGAACGAGGAGTAGGAGGAGAAGGAGGAGGAGGTGGACAACTAGAACAACAATATCAAAGACATCAGTAACAATAGCAGCAAAAAACAACAAACACACCCAAAAACTGTCAAAGCAAGAGTCAGACAGAAAAAGTTTATCCACGGGGTGAGTGATTGAATGATGTGGGGGCTGAAAGATGATTTATCATTGATATGAACAGCATGACAGGACAAGGCAAGACCTGAGCACTCGCTGTCTATAACGAGGTAAATATTCCTTTATTAGCATTCCGATTTTTCTTGGATGCTTGTATGCATAATATTTTGCCCCACATGAAATAAAGGGTCTTTGACGTATATAGCTCATGTTCTGAGTGTGTATGTACAGTGTTAACATAAATTTTGTTTAAAGCCTAGCCGACTGCGTAGAGCCTTATCAGGGCTATAACCGTTTCAAAACGTACCCAATACTTCGACAGAAAAATCAAAAGGAAAAAGAAATTATCAAAAGGAAAAGGAAACTAAGTTAACGTATCAATCCATTCGTGCACATAAACTAAGGAGATGCCCCTGGCTTTGACCATTCCGTCCATTTTATCACACAGGGGATTTAAAAACATATTTGCATACAAACTGAAGCATAACTAAGGACACTGAGACTGCATATAAACGGGCCTTAACTACCTAAAATTGCTTCCGCATAGTCTATCTCAGTTTCCTAGAATCAAAAATGCACTTAATGCATGCATATATCCAGTTATCAATTCTAAAAGAAGGTACGTCAGTCTTTATCGAAAACATGCAGGTGATGGACCAGCAAGGCAGAAAATGATAGGAAGAAATGACAGAAAGCAAAGGAGGAAGAAAGAAACAAAGAGAGTTGATGAAAAGAGGAAATTTCTAGCATAGAATTTCCATGCTCTCAGGTCTGTGTAGTCACTGTCAGCCACACACGTCCTGTCAGTGAGTCAACATATAGAGAGGGAGGGAGAGAGAGAGAGAGAGAGAGAGAGACAGACAGACAGACAGGCAGGCAAATAGACAGACAGACAGACAAACTGACAGACAGAACACAGACAGAACACGGACAGAAGAAAGACAAGCAG